>CM029279.1:19509397-19866087 GCA_016920895.1 Vaccinium myrtillus
TCAAGCTTTGTTCAATTAATTCATTATTAATTCCCGTTCTTTATAAAGTTATTCTTTGGTACTTGTTTAATTCGTATCTATTGGAAGCATGTTTCAATCTAGGGTTTTCTTCGTTTATTGTTTAAACATGAGTGAGTAGTTCCATAGGTATGGTCGCGGGGGTGATTAACACTGTTGAAGTGGCAGGAGCCGGGTATGTTCTCGCTCTGTTTCACTAATTAAAAACGGACAAGCAATTTTAGGTTATTAAAGAGCTTCCGTCGACGTATCCGGGCATTGTCGGAGCCCATGTAACGCTGGGAACGGGGGACCAAAACTCGTTCTTTCTTGTACATGGGTAAACGGCGACCACGAGGATTCGCATCTTTCGGGGTACCTTTTTCTCTCTAAAATCAAACGTTTTTAGAACACCAAACGGAGCGGAACTGTCTGGGCCTGGTCACTGGTGTTATGAACCCTACGACCGTATCCTCTTTTAAACAGTTTAATCAAACCAGTTTTACTCTAGTTTAGTTAATTTTTCCATCAAATCACAAAGGGTGGCTACCTAAGAGCCGTTTCAAAGGTCACAACCCGAGTTTTTAGTTAAGCACTCTCCGCCGTCTCTGTGGATTCGATTCCGGTCTTACCGGGTATTATGCTACACCGGTCTCAGCCCTACGCTTGGGGCAACCCATTAATTTAGGTCTTGGATTTCGGTCAAGCAAATAGATAGAAATTTCATTATTTGTGAAAACGCTAGTACAAACTGTACTATGTACTGCATTTCTAATGATAAAAATGTTCATTAGAACTTTGAATTTAGTTAAAAGATGAGGAGCTCTAGATGGTACATAGTACAGGTTCCGCCATCAAATAAAGGCTCAATACTTATGACTCAAATTCCAAAATGGGGTAAAGGCTCATCTTCTAGTCCACTCCTCCCGGATTTAAGAAAAAATTGATTTTTTTTGTGTTGCAAATTTTTTTTTGAAAATCCGAGCCGTCCAATGTGTTCAGAAGGTGTTTTCAAGGGTCCACGTGAAAAATCTTCAAAAACAAATACCGGGAAGGGCTTGATCCAAGCATTTTTTTCGCAAAAACTAACCTTGAAAACACCTTCTGAACACATTGGACGGATCGGATCGTCAAAAAAATATTTGGATCATGAGGACCGGAAACAGAAAGACCGGATAGGAAACGGATCCATGGGGTAAATACTCAAGTTTCTATTGAACTCTGAATTTAATTAAAAGTAGATACCTACCTGCATATAAGCTGTTGGTTTTACATGTAATGGGTCTGAATTGAAAAAAGGTGTCTATTAAAGGTTGACATCTTGTGTATGGAACAAGAACGTGTGTTAGTCATCAAACATGGCACCGAATTAGAAAAGAATCAAAATTAGTTGTGAAAGTGTTTTGGACAGATCAGGATCCACTCTAGGGACTGGACGGTCTTGTCCAAGCCATATCCGATTAACATGAATTTTTGCATGCCTAATGTTCTCGATTTAGGTGTAGAATATAAGCGGTTCCGATCATCAAGACAAACCCGTAAATGGATTGGATAAAGGGTTTGGAGAGGATCTTGAACCATTCTGAACATATAGAACATTTCCCATGGTGCGTCATCAGGGGCCGGCTTTGCCATTTGTAAGGCCTAAAACATATTTTTTCAATGGGACTAATGCAATAGACTTCTGCATAAATCAAAATAGTTAGAGAAAAAAAAAATCTCATACTATGATTGATATAAGGAGGCATATTCGATAAGACAACTCAATTGACCTAATTTAATTTTTATTCATGCCTCACTTGTAAGTGGATCTATGAAATTGGAGGCCCTAAAATTTACTCAAAATTTGGGAGCTTAAAGCGATGGCTTTTCGAGCTTCAGCCCAAAGCCGGCTCTACGTCATTTTATTTTCTAGTGCTATTTTAAGTAAGAAAGAAATGGTGAACAGTGCCTTTAGTTTTTCATGGCTTAAACTGTAACCAAAAGTATAAATAAGCTTGTATGTAACATAGCATTTCATGGACAATACGATACACCATCCAACGATTACTGTCAGATATGAGGGAGCGACCCCCAAAACATAAAGGGAATTGATCAATTCAGTTGGACACCTGGCCGTGCCCCTCATTCCGCCCTTATAACACCATTCCCACTGGTATCTTTAACGTCCCCCAGATTCAAGGACATCGTTCAGATGTATCGACAATGCTATTTTCATAAATTATGCAAAACGTCATAATTTCCATGGTATGGTTGCTACAAAAGAATTTCATAGGTTAAAAAAAATTAGTAAGCTAAATACATAAATGTAACAGAGATAATTCATAACTCACCTATTTGCATTCGAGATTTATCGTAAAATCTATTGGGGTGTACCGGGTCCCAGAATAACGCATTAAAATATTAGAAATACTAAAATTGTAAGTCATTGTCTTCCTAACAAGCCTTCCACATACTAAGCGTGTCCCTGGCTCGTCTAATAAGCCAATATGAAACTTGTGCTCTAGTTCGATCAGGAAAGTCGAAAAAACTAGTATAAATTCTTTCGCATTCAAAAAGTTTTGATACCTCCTTAATTAAATTATTGCCAATAAATTTAATGAATTTTATTTTCACAGATTCAAAGAAGCTTGATTCATTTTTAGCCTTAAATCAAACCCACAAACCTAATAATTATGTATCATCAATTTATTTTTATTTATTTTTATCAGCATGTATCATCAATTTTGTAAATCCATGAATTGATTTGATCCCAAATTATTTTATTAACTAATCTTACTTTTCCAAACAATACTTGAACTACCTAAAAAATAAAACGAGAACAGGCTCAATACATGAGCTATTGATGAATCTGTGTAACGAAGATTGTGATTTAACACCTTTACCATCTTTTTCCTATCTTAACCTATTGTTAACTTTTTTACTTTGCCAGAGCAATTTCAAGATGAAGATCATGGAAGGAGTAAAACTAATATCTTTTATGCCAAGGTCATTTTTCCCACTTTTATTTGTTATGTAATTGCTAAGGAGAACTTAATAAATCTAAGTGTAAGTATGTCTGTTATCGACAGTAAAGAGGAAGTGAACTCACCTCTACTGCTCTCTTTCTTCTCTGTTTTATTTCCTAGCTCCCTTGCTCCTCTCTGTCTCTTTCCTTAGGTGTTGCGCGTGTGTATGTGAACTTGTAAGTCAAGCTCGTTTATATATGAGGCTACTGACCTCTAGAATTATCTCCCTAATTCTACCAAATCCTAAGAGATCTCATTCATTTAAGACCATGTCCAAATATTCCTTCACCATATCTGGGGATATCTAACAGAATTTATGGCGTAATTATTTTTATGTGGATCACCCAATAATAGTCAGTTACCTTACCTAGTTTCTGAAATATTTTACTTGGGCCCCAAGTCACTTCGCCTCGCGGCGACTTGTGCCGCATTCTTGTTTCGCAATGTTGTTAGCAGAGTTGAAATGACATCCGAAAATATTTTTAAAAAAAATTGACACACACCCAAAAGAAATATTCTATTTTATTTTATAACATTTTAAGTCACACAAAAATATACTTCTTAAGTCCTAACGGTAGGCGGCCACTAAATATTAACCCTCTTGATATTACTGTTGTTATTACATAAATGGGATGGTTATTAAAATAAAATAAAAAAGGGATGTTACAGGTTTTTTTGAGATCGGTTCGGTTCGTCCTGGTTCGGTCCGGTTAGAGGTCTGTTCGGTTCATGGGGAGAGAGAGAAAAAGAGAGAGAGAGAGAGAGAGAGAGAGAGAGAGAGAGAAATCTGCACAGAGATTCACACACAAACACAGATATACACAAATTTAATCACTTGAAACAATGAAAGGTAAACTAAACACTAAATCGGTAAATCTTTATATGTATATACATACATATACAGATCAAGAGAGAAAGAAGAGATAAATAGATCTAGACAATAACGAAGAGCCATGTCGGAGCAACGATGACAGCGTCGGATGTTGGGATCTCGGTGTGAGACTCAGAGAGAGTGGTAGAGAGAGAAAGGGGTGGGAGCCAGTATGACCTGTGAGACTCATCAGAGAATGTAGAGAGAGAGAGAGAGGGAGGAGGAGGAGGAGGAGGAGGAGGCGGCTTGATATTGAGATGACATGACATGTACGGATTGTTAGGGATTTTGCAATTTAAAAGGGTAAAAGAGAACAAAAAGAAGTATTAAATATTTTTATTTCCTTCTTCAAATGCAAAGGGTTTGCCAACCAAATGGTCAAGGCGCTGGCGTCCCATGTGTAAGGTTAGGAGTTCAATCCCTGCTCCTTACAATTTTCAAGTATATATGTGTAAACCGAATTGGTTTTTGAAAAACCGAGAAATATATATGAGCTTCTAATGAGGACCTCACCATGAGGACTTCCATGAGGACTTCACCATCCGGACCAAATTTTCATGATCCGAACCGTTAGATGTTTTTAAAATGCATTTTTAAGGTCCACGCGGAAAATCTTCAAAAAAATACCGGAAGGGCTTGATCCACAGTTTTTGTTAAAACGCTATATAGCGTTTTTAACAAAACTGTGTGGATCAAGCCCTTCCGGTATTTTTTTTTGAAGATTTTCCGCAGGGACCTTGGAAAATGCATTTTAAAAACATTGAGCGGTTCGGATCGTCAAAATTTGGTCCGAAAACACAAAAAAGGGGCAGGTCCGCATAGAACTTCCAATGAGGGAGTCCTCATTAGAAGCTTACTTGATATATATATATATATATATTCTAACCGGTTCCTAGGTTTTGTTCTCCTTTTTTTTTTTTTTCACCCCTAGGTTTTATATCTAGCTATTTTGATGGGACTTTAATTGCGCAACAAGCCTTGTCTACGTATAGTGTCACGCCAGTACAACGGAAATTCAAGCAATATATGAAGCTGTTAAATGGGAATTAATTCATAACTATAATTTGGTTTATGTTTTTTCCGATTGCTTTAATGCCATTATGCAGATACCAGATAGGGTTGAGTGTCATCATCATGACACATTTTTGTTGCACAACCTGGCAGCGGATGTTCGAAGCTATCCTTTTATAGGATTTCGAAGGTTGCACGCCAGGATGTCCAGCAAGTCCACTTGCTTGATAAGCATGCTTTGGCCACTTTTGTTCCTCATCCGGATACCAGTGATGAAATTGTTCATCAGCCCTCTGACTAGTGTTGCTTGTCTCTTGTAGTTCATGTTCTGGATGTACAGATTCTTTTTTAAACTTGTTGTATTCCTTTTATGGTTTAATGAAATTTCTTCCTATTTCTAAAAAAAAAAAAAGGGGGGAAATTTTCAAAAAAAACCCCAAACTTTGACCTCAATGTCTCAAACACCCACAAATGGAATCTGTCAACTTTCAAGCCATTGCTCCGTTAATACCAATGAAATGTCTAAGAAATTGATGACTCAACTTGACATGTCATAAAAGAAGATGAGTCATCATATCTCTCTCCCTTCCATTATCAAACACCACCGATCACCACCCACCAGCCACTACAAACCACCAGTCACCACCCACCAGCCACTCCCACCATTGGTTTCCACCGCCGCCGCCACCAGTCTTCACCACCGCCACAATATCACCTCCAACACATCACAAAATTTCACCACTGCAATCCCAATCATCTACCACTCTTAAAATTTCACCACTAAAAATGAGAGGTTACAAAGCGCTTACCTCTGGCTGAAGCTTCACCATCAACACCACCGAAAAAAACCAAAACCGCAAACGGAAAAGAGAGAGATTTTGGAAATCCCCAAAATCGGAACCTAAAAATCGCAGGAAAAAAAATTGGATTGAGAGAGAGGGAGTTGATCAGAGGAGCTCCTGACTAAAATACGGCAACCCAATGGTACGATGCAAAACCCGATTGGTCCCGTAATCGTTTGTATTGGCCCACCCACCACACAAATAACCGGCAAGTTCTCAAGATGCGCTCCCGTCAACGCCCCGTGAGCGAGGGAAGCCGTCGACAGTGTGATCGGCGTTGAAGTCACTGGGGAAGGAGAAGACGTGGATGCGGGGTCTCTAGGGGGGCTGATCTATTTTAAAATTTCAAGAGGATACAATGAAACAGAGATATAGTTCAAGTTGTTCTCCTCTGATTTGCCCAAAAGGGAAGGAAGATCAAGCAAGATTTTGGCAGTTACTCATTCGGAGGGAGGACCCATTTGCCGTTCAAAAAATTTGACGGCATCAAGCCCTTCTTTGGCGGTGGAAGGGGAAGAGATGGGGGCGGCGGGGGAATCTTGGACGGTGCCGTTTTATGGAGTGGTTGAGGGTAGTGTTCCGATCATGATCAGAAAATAGATCTGAGATTGTTGGAGAGAGAGGAGTGTGTGTATGTGCCAGCTATTTTATTTAACAGAGTTAGTCCAATTCATCATTTAACGGAGCCAAGGTGATAGATTTAGACGGTGGGGGGTCGATTGAATAACGGAGAAGTAGTTTGGCAGCCTAATTGAAAATAAGTGAAGTTTGGGAGTGTTTGAGACATTAAGGTGAAAGTTGGGGTTTTTTTTTTAAATTTTTCCACAAAAAAAAAAAAATACTGAAATGAGAGAGATGTGGGCTCCTGGTGCCCTACCACCTTGATAATTAAAATTATACAAAAACTATTTTTTCTCATAAAAACAAGATAGGCTATGTAGTCAAACTGGGGAATCCGTGTAATGTAGAAAATAGAAATTAAAAATAAAGGTGGTTAATATAGCGTCAAAAAAAGAGGGGAAAGATATCTGCATCAGACTGCATTGTGTAAAAAAAAAGTACAGTAGTTAGAAACCAATGGCAGGAGGACAACTTACCCTGTTAGTGTGCTGGGCCGACTATTGAAAAACGATGGGCTTAGAAGGGGGGCTGGACATTTATTGGGCCGTAATAGATTTAGGTCGGGCCCGACGTACATTAAACAATTACAGATTTGGTCCTTGCTTCAATTGTCGATGGACATACTCAAGAACACTGACAAGCTGGGAGGAATTTTTTTCCCCATATTTAGGGCCTCTTGCAAATCCAAATTGAATAGAAAAGGGGAGAGAAGATGCCAGATTGTATTTTGTATTAAATTGTTCTCCCTCTATCCCATAAAGTTGGTTCTTTTAATCTCCCTTTGGATTTAGGGATTCGAGGAGAAAAGAAAAAGAAAAGAGTTAAGAAAGGGTTAAGGTTTCATGCCAAATCACTCATTTTGATGGAGCATTTTGATGAGAAATGGAGAGAAAAGTACAAAAATAAAATTTTGATTAATTCCTTCACTTTCTCACCCAATCTCACAAAAAATAGTGTGAGATTTGGTGAGAAATGACTCCCCTTTTTTATCTCACACTTTCTCGCCATCCAAAGTGTAGGGATTTCAATTTTTTACGGAGATGCACTAAATACATGTCTCCTCTCAAAATGAGCAATGATTTCCACTGCAATCTGTAATTACTATGATACCACCAATATGGTTTTTGAAATAATTGATGTTTTTTACGAGATCAAATGATTACACAGTTCCGTTCATATAAGGGAAACCAGAATAGTGAGTGAGTTTTCAGTTTGCTAAAAGCTTTTAGCACCTCCAACTCTAATGGTAAAACCACTAAACTAATTTTAACAACTTGGTTTTAGTAAAAGCAGTATTGAGAGAAAATTAGCTTTTAGAAACTTAGTTTTTAACACTCATATGAAAAATGAGCTTTTAGCATTTGTGCTAAATACGGAAAATTAGGCTCCGGATCTGCTGTCCCCATTTTCCTGTCCCCAAACCCCGTCCCTTGCTTAATCTATAACTCTATTACTTACCCTTCCAGCCATCTATTAACTCTGTTACTTCACAGTTCACACACCCTTCCATTCCCCTTAACTCCCTTCCACTTTTTTTTTTTCACACAAAGCTCTCCTTTTGTTTCTCTAGTTAACTCCCGAATTCCATTCCCTTTTTAAGTTTTTAACCCCACTTAAAAGGTATTTTCACAGCTTTAGTTTTTAAAGCTGCCCTTAACTCCCTTCCACTTTTTTTTTAACCCCACTTAAAAGGTATTCCAATAACGGGAGCATATCTTATATTGTATTGCAGAATTCTTATATTGTATTGCAGAATGGGTTTTCAAGAGGAGCGCCGTGGGAGCGACAATGGGCATAAATTGAGTGGTTTGTCATCTATGATTTTAAGTAAAGCATGTGATATAAATATATAATCATGTTCATCAAAGATTTATTACAACTCTTATTCAAATTTGAAACCCATAAATCTTGCTTTTATTTGATCTCTAGCATCTTTACTTCCATAAAAAAACAAAAAAAAATATTTGATTTTAACTCTTTAAACTAAATCTCATCCTTACAAATTAGAAAATAATCACCGCAAAAAAAAATTAAAAAAATTCAGAAGTAGCTCAAAAATGCTTACAATGCCTAAATTAATCTAATTACCATATGGTTGACTTTAAATTTCAAATAGATTTTAATAATTTAGGAGAGCTCTCAAGGTTAGGAATGAAAATAGTCAATATGAGTAATTTTGAATTCAAAATTTATTTCGATTAGTATATTCTGTAAAAGGAATAATTGACGAGTAAGTAATTTCAAATAAGTCAATTCGAGGGAATGACTACCAACAATGGAAACAATTAATTGGAGAACAAATTAATTTTTGAATTTTAAACACTTTATGGAAAATAAAGGCTTGCAATAAAAGGAATAGTAAATGAGTAAATTTCAAATGCGTTCAATAATATAGGGAATTAATATCAGCTATGGAAGCAATATATCAATGGAGCACTTAATTTTTGAAATTTTAAACACTTTTTGGGAATTAAAGGCTTGCACTAAAGTACTCCCATCTCTCACTCCCTTTGCATACAATTTTTGCTGAACACTTCGAGTAAATTTTTAAGACATTGGGTCATTCGAATCCACCTTGGGTCATTCGGATCCCCAACAAATCTCCTTTCTTCCACCCTCTACTTCTTAAAATTTGATTGAGCAACCTTTTCAGAACCTTCTTGAAACCCGACCTACGGCACCGCCCTTATCAAAACATATGGATGAGTTACATGTTTGAATTATTGTCATCATTTTTGTTTTTCCCCTTATCTTGCGTTTATGATCATGTAAATTCTTAGGCTCTCTTCATGTGTACAGTAATTTGATCACATCAGTTTTTAACACAATGCAAAGTTAGCACATTTCAATTTTTTGATTTATATATACTGATTTTTGTAATAATAATACTCCCTCCATCCATTTTTAAGTGATCCATATGGGAATACATGCAATTTCAAACCCCTAAAAAATATATTTCTCTATATAACTTTTTAATTTATTTTATACCAAATTAAAGTGCTCATTGAGAACTTTAATTTAGTGCAAAAAAAATTTATAAACGATATACGAAAGTACATTTTTAAACGTCCGCACAAATACACGTTTCCCAAGTGGATCACTTAAAAAGGGACGGAGGGAGTAATAATTAAGCAATTGCTGGATTAATCGTGTAGTGCTCATAAATATTGTTCTTTACTATATTCAATAGGTCTCTCAATTGAGTTTCTTTGAAAGACAGGAGGGTCACTCATTTCTTCGTTATAAAGTTTGATTTGATCAATTCAAGTTTAACGTAAAAGAACCTTCAAGTAGTTGTCCAGTTTTGTATTCTTATCACTTACTGCTATTCTTAGAGTAGGACACAATACCATACCCTAGCTAATTCGTTTATTCTGAGCAAACTTTGCTTAATTTGTTCTTCTTATTTTAGCTATTCATACTTCATAGGCTGATTTTAATGTCAGTATTTTAACATGAAAATATAGATGAGTAAATTTCTATACTATTATAACCATTTTTGGTTTTTCCTTTTATCTGGGTTCATGTTCATGTCAATTCTTAGGCTCCTTTACGGGCGCCAAAGTTATGGATCCATTCTTTTTTTTTTTTTTTTTTTAATCACATAGTAAATTACTTTTACTGAATAAAAAGCCAGGAATATGATTCAAAAATCAAGAATTGAAACAAAGAAAATAACTTTTTAAAAGCGAAAAAAGAACAAAGGGTTGCATCATGTGTGGAACAACTTCGCATCCAAAAGAAAGCACCAAGTTTATATAGTTGTATGTTGTATTATTGATATGTTAAATTGTTCAAAATAACTCAATGTTATCACTTATGAGTTATATTTTAATTTTTTTTAATTATTTACTTAAAAAATTTAAACTAATGAATTGTATTGCTGGAGGGGATTATTAAAAAAATTAAATTAAATTCTAATTTCAAATAATCATGTAGCATGGTACGACACCAGATTTTTATGGATTTAAAAACATTTTTAATGTTAAAAGTATTTATCAAAAGTTGAATTCTTTCCTGTGTTGCGACTCTGTGCATAGCACGGGTTTGATGCTAGTATGAGTATTAAAACACCTCTGTAAAGGAGCCACCCACGCTGCTTCTGTTCTCCATTATTATTCTTTTTTTTTTTTGGTACATTGTTCTCCATTATTCAAATCAGATCAATTCAAAGTAGTTACTATTAAAAATTTGAATAAATATAGCTTTTATCGATATATCTACATTAGCATTGCAGGATGACTTTTGGTGAATAGAGCCTCCTGAGCTTGCCACGTGTCCCCTAATTCTTTGCACTTTTTAAGCAATTAGCAAAGTCCTAAATGGTTATTGATAATCAAAAGGTCATTTCTAAAATCCAAAAAAAAATCAATTATTTAATTCTTTCCCGAGTTAAAGGAAAGTAATAATACAAACTTATTTTTAAGCAATTAGTAAAGTCCTAAATGGTTATTGATAATCAAAAGGTCATTTCTAAAATCCAAAAAACAATCAATTATTTAATTTTTTCCCGAGTTAAAGGAAAGTAATAATCTATATTAGTATTGCAGGATGACTTTTGGTGAATAGAGCTTCCTGAGCTTGCCACGTGTCGCCCAATTCTTTGCACTTTTTTAGCAATTAGCAAAGTCCTAAATGGTAGTATTTAATTCTTTACCGAGTTAAGCTTTGTTAAGGTTTTGTGGTGATCAATTTCAATAAAGGAAAGTAGTTATTCTTTTTCCAAGTTAATCTATGCTACCGTAATGATTCTCTTCCAATTACAATAACTGAAAATTTTCCAATTTGAAATTAACGAAAGTAATGAAGAGTAATGAAGGAAAGTAACAATTATAATAGATATGCAATATTTCTGAAATTTTAAAGGAAAGTAACGATTATTTTCCGAAAAGATATACAATTATAATAGATATACAATTATACTAATACATATTTCCGAAATTTTTAAGGAAAGTAACGATTATTTTCCGAAAAGATTGACAATTATATTTATTATTTAAGTAAAAAAAATTTTAACGACAAAAGGAATGGTGTGTTTTTTTTTTTGGGTAAAAAGAAAAGTAAAAGGAATGATTTTGTTCACATAAAACAATGATTTTTTTTATGAATCAATCATTATTATATAAATAATTATTGACTAATAACTATTTACCAATAAATACTGACAGAAAAATTATCTTGAGCAATCTATCATTTTCATTTTCACACGCATAAGGAAAGATTAAGAATTTCTTATATGAACGTTCCATAAATAGCACGTGTATGCATACCTAAAAAAAAAAGAGATTTTAAGAAGTCACTATTTTGACACACCTAAGGAAAGAATAAAAATTTCTTATATAAACTTTTCCAATTACAATAACCGAAATTTTTCCAATTTGAAATTAACGAAAGTAATGAAGGAAAGTAACAATTATAATAGATATGCAATATTATAATACATATTTCCGAAATTTTTAAGGAAAGTAACGTTCCGAAAAGATTGACAATTATATTTATTATTTAAGTACAATATTTTTTAACGACAAAAGGAATGGTGTGTTTTTTTTTTTGGGTAAAAAGAAAAGGAAAAAGAATGAATGAACATGTTTTTTATTCTGTCAAATCCAATAAACAAGAAGAAAATCCATATCTATTCCATGATTTTCGTTTCTCAAATGGAAAATTACTTCTACTCAATGTCCAAGTAATTCTAAGTTAATTATCTCCTTCCATTCAAATCCAATCTAATTAGCCATGATTTATGTTTCGCCAAAGCCAAGTAATTTTTAAACTGTCTGGGTTAGAATCCATATATATCTTCATTTTAGAAAAGTACAATTGTTTAGGTAATATTCTTTTCAAAATTCACAAATATGTATTTATTTCCTTTCTCATTCTATTTCATATTCAACTAACTACATCTGTTCTAGGCCTTAAAACTCTGCCCAATTCTCCTCAAATTAGAGAACAACTTATAGCAGGAGTTTCTCGATTTTTAGTTTATACCTTCCTAGCTTTATCATTCCTCTGTTTCCTCTTAATTTCTCTATCCATCCACTATATTGTATAGGGAACAAACGAGAGAATGGAAGATACGTACTGAAGATGAAGAACACCTCCTCCATAATGTTCCAGGTTCTGAGTAATTTTAGTCCGATTTGGTTGGTTAGTAACTCTTGCTTTTGGATGCCTCTTAGTACAATAGTACTAAACCACGCATCTATGAATCAACTTTCATTTTTTGGTGCATATAACACTAGGTGTAATTTGGTTCAGGTATCAGAAAAAATCCATATATTTGGGTGGATTCTACATCCTCTTTCGATTATGATTATAGCCATATGATACTATTTGTTGTTCATCTTTGGTAATTTTATTAATTTGCTCTGGGTTTGGAGAAATTTTTCAGTGTTGAGCAGGTACCACGTGTTGTACCCATCGGCACATTCGGACCATTGATAACAATGTTGGATGGCTGTGATAAGACTTTACGAGTACCATGTAAGATACCACGTGGTACCCACTCGGCACTAAAAAACTTCTCCTAAATTTGGGATTACTGCGTTCAAAATTTATATCGAGTTTTACACCAATAGTGCTGCTCTTTTTTGACTTTATGTTTTAGGTATGTGAGGATAGTTTATGCAAACCACTATCAAAGTTACACTCGGCACCAATCCATTTCTCTTACTCATTTTCAACTCCACTGGTATGATTTTCTAAAAGTCGATCTATTTGTTACTGATTACTGATTAATACTATTCTTATTTTGTTTTACACACTCAAGGCAAGAAAAATATTACCGAGCTATATATTTTGTCATTTTTTTAAATTTTTTTCCCCTTTTATCTTTTAATATAAATCTATGATTCAAAATACTTCGGGAATGGATTTTTTAGTCAACAATCCATTTTTTTTTCTTTCACACTGTAAGGACAGATTGAGAATATGACAAATGAACCATGCCTTACACGTACTTTGTGCTATACATTTGTTGTTCCGAATACTGTTTATACCTTTTCATAGGAAGTAGGAAAAAGTTTGTATAATAATTGATATATATTTTAATTTCTACATAAACGCACATTTTTTTTTTTTTTTGTGAATGACAGGATTACTAGGGTGTTTGTGGTGACAATTTTAATTGTTAGTTTATTATTCAGAAATATTTGGTAAAATTAGATTTTTTAAATTTCTACAGATATGTTAAACAATTAGTGAATTTTGGTATGCAAAATAGCTTTTTCTTTAAATTAAAATAAATTGCTTACACTTAAAAAATTTGTCATGTGCATTGCACGGGTTCATAGCCATTTATACAATTGTTCTCAAAATGTGTAGTTTACTTTTTAATTTGAAAATGACACAACTTTTTAGTATAAACCAAAAAAGACCAACAATTGGGATGAGAAATTATTTTTGTTTTTGAAAATTAAATCAAACATATGATATATTTTGACTTCAAGATTCACATAAACTCAGTGCACTTAAATTCGTTCCGTGCATAGCACGGGTTTCCTGCTAGTCTTATATAGTATTGCAGGATGGTTTTTCATGCGGAGGGCTACAAACGCGACAAGTGGCATGAAATGAGTGGGTTGTCATTACAACTTTAAATGGTACATGTGACCTATTGATATTCCAATGCGTCTAAATATAGCAATGTGTATTCAAAATTTTGATCAATTAACTCCTTCCTTCCCTATTAGTGGCAAATCAATCTCACGATTGTAGAATTCTTTTTGTATGTAAGGCATTCTAATCCAAAACAGAAACCCTCATTTGGAAACCATTCGAAATTTCCATGGCTTATTCCTGAAGTTATAGGTTGGTAGAGGAAATTGTCCATCTCATACAAAGAAATTTCCTATTTGAATTTCTTATTACTTATTTTATACTATTTATGGATCTGTGATCTTAGAACCAAAATATATAGAAAGTTAGAAACATAGTTTTGACAAATTTTTGTATGAATTCGAAAGACTATGGAAGGAATCACATATAACTACAACACCCATAATTGTCCATTCACCTTTTCCCACTTGCTCTCTCAAACAACAAAAGATCAGAGAAAAAAAGAATGTGTGCAAAATCTTGAAGGCAAATACTAGGAATTGTTGGTGACGTTGTGCGGGAATCTCGATCGGTCTTTGAAGAATTTGTCAAGGAATGTGATTTGTATAGACATTCTTATCATAAGTTATACTGAAGAGCGGAAATCTTGAAGGAAAATAAGTCTTTGGTCTTGAGACCATATTCCGTTTCTTCGTAGACACTTCATTGTTGAATCTTTGATTCGTAGTCTTTTCGGCTTTCATTTATTTTGATTTTTGACTTACACTTATCTAATTTGTTCAATTTGTGTATAGGTCCAGGATGATAGCAACATATGACGCAACATAGAAGATCCATGCCTCTTCTTCTTTTGTGTGCAACAAATTGAATGATCATGGAAACAACATAGAGTTCTTCTTGGTTGAAGCGATTAAGGTTTTAAAAGCAGGCGTTACATGACGTTTCCGGCGATACTTAACGGACTACCTTGGGATATCGTTGCACCCCAATATAGAGGTGAGAAGAAAAATTGCATGCGTATTGGTTGGTTCCCATTACGTATCCGTTTTTGGTTTACAATCATGTATTTGACCGCTATAAGTGATTTAGGCAATAAATTTTTAGTTATAAAAAATAATTTAATAGTAAAAAAAACTCACAACCAATTTAGTTTGTGCAAAGCACTGGTAAAATAATTAATTATTCGGCCTTAGAAATCTAATAGAAAGGAAGAATTATTCTCCACAAATGTAAAAACATAGGATAATATATGCAACACTAGAGGCCTATAAAAAAAAAATAGAGATATTTATAAGTTGACAACTTGCAACGAAAATGTTAAATTAACCTAAAACCTTCTCTTATTTATTTTCCTTTTTAATTTTCATGCTATATGTGCATAGCATGGGTTCAATGCTAGAGACTTATGAGTTTACTTCCATCTAAGGTCTCAGGTTCGATTTTCCTTGCTAGCAAACTCTTAGGGCCACTGGGGGTAATGTCCGATCGTTACCTCCATCCTCCAGGGCCCTGGAATTAGTCGAGCTGCATGTAAGTTGGCCCGAAGATTCGATTATCAAAAAAAAAAAATCACTTCACCCTGTGCATAGCACGGGTTTTTCGCTAGTATTGATGTATTTTAACATGCCTGTATATAGACTATGGCCAAGAAATTGAAACCAATTAGGGAAATATACATAAGAAAATGAAACCTAAACTAACTTGGAAACCCGAATAATAATCTATTAACAAAAAAAATAATCACAATATTAAAACAGAGAAACATGGTAACATAATATTAAGAAAAAGATTATGTTAACACAACCTTCCCTCCTCTCTCTCTCTCTCTGTATTAATTTGTATTCCTCTGTGTGTGTGTGTGTGTGTGTGTGTTTTTGCCGCAAAGAAGATACAACCATGGCTTCGTCTTCAACTGATTCCAAAAACCCATCAAACAGCATTGAAAACGATATTGGTACGTATGCAAATCCTTTGCAATTAATTCAGACTCTGTTTCTTGGGCAAATAACAAATGCCCACTTTCTTCTTCATGTGCATACATTCAATTTTCAACTGCCCATGTTCATCTACTGCAGGAGTAGTCGATGGTAACGATGAAAACGTTCTGAAAAAACACGTCGCCTTCTTCGATCGCAACAAAGACGGGATTATTTATCCTTGGGAAACTTTTCAAGGTTCATTCCTGTTTCTCCCATTTGTTGTTGTTAGTACCATGTTTGGCAGAAGAAAAAAAAAAACCAACAACAAATGGACTTAAATTTTGCCAAAATAATTGCAATAAAATCATGGCCTTGGCAGCTTTCATGGATGGACTTGCTGTTATACGATTTTGTTCAAATTTTTGCATTAATCTACTTATTGTTTACTTTGTTGTTGAACAGGTTTTCGTGCAATTGGCTGTGGTATTTTCTTTTCTGCCTTCGCTGCTGTTTTTATCAATGTTTTACTGAGTCACAAAACTCGCCCGGTAACGTGCGCACTCTCTGTCTCTGTTTTTTTGTGTGTACGTATTATTATATTTGCAATGATCTTGAAGTGACTAGCTTTTTCTCTCTGTGTCCCAAATGAAATTTGAAAAGAATTATAATCCGATATTTAAATTTACTACCCTGGCTACAGTGGACAAAGAAATAAAGGATAAAATATTTTTGCTTTATAAATTGTTGCGGCCACGGCAAGTGTAGCCATTTTCTTTTTATTGCAAGTTGACAGCTCGATACTATATTCATTGATCTCAAAGTCGCAAGTGATGGCTAGCTCATATGGTAGAGCTCTTGGATGCTCCACACTGCATTCCGGGATCGAGTCTCATCCCCCCTCCCTCATGTAATAGATAAAGAATGACAGAATGAAAAAAAAAAAAAAAAATCTCAAAGTCGTTTGATATATTCAGTAAATTTTAGAATTTGGTCCCTCTAGTTCTTATGATTTCTCAATTTCGTTCATCTAATACTAATTGTGTCAATTTTAACCGTGTAAAATTCTTTTGAACGATCGAGATGTGCGCTCAGCACCACGTTATCCCTACCTACTCGACACCTAAATTCTTCTTAAGTTGAAGAGATAATTCATTGACTCTTAATCGATTCTATTTCAACAATGCCCAACAATCTATCTGAAACCCAAGTCATTTCAAGTTCTCAACCAATATTCTTCTTTATAAAAAGGGATTTTTAAATAAAATATCGAAGTCACGCCAGATCATCGAAGTAGCAAATGAGTCAGCCTTATAAAACGGAAGGGATAGAGTGACATATTATGAATTGAGATGTCACAAATATTTTTGGGAGAAATTACAAGTATAAGATATTATAGTTGTCATGATTATACTTGTTTCGGACGTAAATGTTAAGAAAAGTAATAATACCAAGAGCCTTGCTTTCATTGATGCTTATTAAAACATAGTCTAACATGTCTTTGTTTACCAGTTAATCTAACACAACTTGGTGACTAATAAACTTAAACAACTAAGAAAAAGATGCATAATAAGAGGAAACTTAGATTAACGTAGACTAACCATGAAACATAATAATAAATCATGACTATAAAACATGGTAAAATAATATTTCTTAATACAATAATGTTATGGGACGAAATAACCACCACAACACTCTCACATAGGCGTGGGATCCACAATTCAGATCCACATATGGGTCCCATGCACCCCCATGTGAGTGTTGTGGTTAGTTTTTGTGTCCCGAGCATTGTTGTTTCCAATATTCTCCTAACAAAGTCATATCAAACTAGGGTGACTGTGATTATATTATTGACTATCAAACTAGGGTGGGTGATTATATCAATCTATATACTTGTGATAATGATACGTATATTAAACATTACAGTAAATTAATACTGCATTCCATATGATTTTTTTTTAATTTTTTTATTTTATCTCTCCATATGATTTTTGTTTGGTGCAGGGTAAATTCCCTTCTCTGCTGTTCCCAATTGAGATCAACAACATCCATAGAGGCAAGCATGGCAGTGACGCTGGTGTCTCTGATAGAGAAGGAAGGTAAAAAAAATTCACTTTTAACATTCTTCCAAAAATGCCAAATGACACACAAAACATTAAACTTCACACAAGTACTTGTACATATACTTACTAACAATAAGTTTGGGGCACATACATAACTGTACTCGTTCAATTTTCGCTAACTCTAGCCAACATGATAAATGGGCTCGTGGAATGGTCTCACACTGTCCGGCCTTTTATAATCACACAATGATTTCTATATGGCAGTATCAGTTCAAATTGGAATCAACGCATTTTTTCGAAGAATTGTTGAAGAAAAATTTCAATTCATGCATAATTTGTTCTATCGGATCTTTTCAAACTAACTTGAATGTCCTTATGTGTAATCTCTCTCCCTGCTTTGTGCTATGGCTGAATTCAGACTTATAATCAAGTAGTTGATCTTTCTTTCTCAACATCTTTTAGGTTTGTCCATTCAAAGTTTGAGGAGATTTTCACAAAGCATGCGCGTACAAACGAAAACGCCCTAACATCAGACGAACTAAGCTCAATGCTAAAGGCAAACAGGGCCCATAAGAACTTTGGAGGATGGTTAGCTTTGTTTTCATACTTGCAATTGTATGTAAATTATGGTTATAAAATTGATGAAAATGTGTGATCTTTCAGGCTTGGAAGTTACGTCGAGTGGAAAATCTTACATAGTCTTTGCAAGGACAAGGATGGTTTGCTGCATAAAGATACAATCCGAGCTGTTTATGATGGAAGCTTGTTCGAACAGATGGAAAAGGAGAAGGCTTCATCCGGTAAATATGCGTAAATTAAGCAGAAAGTGACAATCTTTGGCTCCTTTCTTCCTAAGTGATAAAAACACAAGCGGTAAAAAGTTTAAGTGTGTGTTTTTTTTTCTTTCCGTTGCAGTGTTAGTCATTTGTAATAAGAGCAAATTTGTAAGATAATTTCGAAACATTTGGAGTGTGATGTAACAGTAGTTGAAGCATTTGACGCTGGTCTGTCAACAGACCAATTAAATTTTGATTCGAATCCGAACAAGTTAGAGTTGATTATCAAAATCGTAATCTGATTCGATAATCCGTTTGATCAGATTCAGATACATGTGATCTGACCCATTTACAAATCCAATCCAATTATGTTACTTTGGAATTTTTTGAGTGTTCTATAGTTCGATGTGGTACGTTTGGGAGCTCTCGTCTCTCTCTCTCTCTCTCTCTCTCTCTCTCTCTCTCTCTCTCTCTCTCGGAATTCATTTCCTCCTTACCCTTCTTGTTGTAACGGACGCTATGAATGCGACTAAGTTGGGAGAAAACAAACAAAATAACAAGCAATCACACGACACAAAGATATACGTGGTTACACCAAGATTGAGGTACGTCCACGGGCGAGGAGAGAGAGAGTTCACTATCAATGGTGAAGAAGAGATACAAAGAGCCGGCTATGATCCGTAACTCTGGAGAGGCCACAGTATGAGAGATAGCCAAAGGATCCCTAAAAGCCTCTATTTATAAGAAACACAATCAATAGGAAATCCTAAACACAATAGGAAATCTTAAATGCAATAGGAAATCCTAAACGCAATAGGAAATCCTAAACACAATTGGAATTCTCCCAAAAAAGAAAAATTCAAGGCACAATTCCAACACTTCTTTCAACAAATAGGGTTTCTTTGGTGGGGTGGGGCTGCCGCTTCCACACCCCACTTCCCCCCCTCCCTCCTCTCCTGTTGGCCACCCTCATTCACCTCTCTGCCCGTTCCGAGCCATCCCCAACCAGATCCACCTCTTCCTGCACCACCTCTCCATCTCCATCATGTCTCCGCCTCCATCTCTCTTTCGTATCCTCCACCATCCTAAAAACCTCCATCTATTCACCTCCCCACACACAGCCCCTTTGTTATTTCGCCTCCACCATACCTCTGCATCTCCGCCACCCCTCTGGTTTGGGTGGCTAGATCTAACGTGAAGGTGAAGCTTAGGGTGGTTTTTAGGCTCCCTCTAGTGAATAATTTCTTCAGAACCCGTTGGCAGTGGCTATGAAGTTTAGGTCTCCACACCGGAGTAGCGCCTCGTTTATATTCAGTGTATCTCGGGTTGATTTTCTTTATGTTCCGATTTTTTGTTTTTGGCTATTTTTTTGCTGTTCTGCTTGGATCGACAGGAGTAGATCCCAGTCGCTAGTTGTTGTGGTCACTGGCGGCTGCGTTGAGGTTGTTTTTCTCGGGCTGTATCTTGCCCGCAGTGGCCGCGAGGACTCAGCAGTGTGCTGTCGACTTAATGTTCTTCAAGGCCAGAACTCTGCATGTCAGCAAGGGTTTGCCATGGAGTGGTATCCTGTGATTGTGAGTGCGTGTCAGTGTATCAAGCCACAATCAGCTAGTGTGGCATTGGGGATGTAGATTCGTGCTCCAGATTTCACCTATGCTTAGTCTAGGGTTTAAGATGGGTGTCCTTGTTGGACTCTCCCCTATCTTGTTTGCGACGGGTTCTTAAGTACCTTCATTTCGTCGGGCCTGCATTTGCAATAGGTGCCTAGTGTCTAGGATTTGATAGTGTTGGTTTGCTCATGTATCTTCTATTGAAATCTGTGTAGCCTTCGGGCTTTTGATATGAATGGATTGAATCCTTTTCAAAAAAAAAAAAAATTACTTCGAAGTAGTTCCAAATTTCAAGTGATGGATTTTCGATTTGTCTGTTCAAAGTTTGAATAGGTTAAATGAATCGGGTCGGATCAGGTATCCAATTTATGGGATTCAGATCCGGATTAACTTAAAATGGATTTTTGCAAGCAAAATTCAGGTCGGATTCGATTATTATAATTGGATCTAATCTAAATCCTGTGAAATTCAGACCGCGAGTCCTTTATTTTTTTTTTTTGACAGACCTAATTTGATGAGTGATTAAAAAAGATTTACACGTACTTGATTTATGTGTGTGGAAATCAGCTATATATAAAAACTGATTGGGTTGGGACATGTATATTGAAAAGCGTTGCATTTTATAGCGTTTCCTCTAAAGGAGAAACCATGCCATGTGTAGTGGTAGGTGCGCATTCAAGTATCCCATCTAAATTTAAGGATGGCATTTAGTAAAATGACACACAAAAATTGTCTCTTCCCTTGGGCATTGGCTGCCATGAGAAAGTTCACAGTCGTTGGGGTCAATTATATCACATAGCCAAGATAGGGGAATTGAGAACCAGTCTTTTCTGTACCTAATTATCGAAGATTAGTGAAATCTTTTTGCTCATAAAAATAATTGGTGGAAATAATATTTTCTCTAATTGAAAGAGAAATCAGTCGAAACAATTCCCCACCCCAAAACCCCTTTTCAAACAAGAAAAGTGAACCATAGTAAAATGGGCAATTTTTTACCTACACCATCTGTACTTTACCCGATTTTGAAGACACTTGCTCAAACCTAACTAAAACTTTGTTCTTTTCATTTTAAAATAAAATGGGAATTCTCATTTTATTAAAATGAATTGTTTTCCCAAACATTTTATGTACATTTTTTTTTTAAATACATTTTATGGAATGGTCATAAAATGACATGTCATTTTATGTATTGAGAAAACAATGCCATAAAATCTCCCATTTTATGCCATAAAATGAGTTGAAGAACAAGGCCTAAAAACGTTTGCTTTTCTGTCAAAACTAGCACCTACGTGCGCTAAAGTGATTTGGCGGCAAATTTTCCTCCAAAATCACTACTTTACTTTTTTAACCTAATTACCCTTAGTAAAGGTTTCAGAGGCCTAATTACCCGTAATAGATATATGGGATAACATTTCCGTATATATATTAAAATAGTTTGTGGAAATTTACGGTCTGATTTTATGGTACTTCCACCTATTGATCTGATTAAGAAACAAAAAAAGAACATTGACCATCATCTCAATGACTAAAGGCAGAACTAAAGCCAGACAATTAACAAATCGGGGTGGGTGTTGTGCGGTAAAAGCATTTAGCACAATAGATACACCTGAAGTTTTCAAAGACCTTGTTTGGAAGAAGGAAAAGCCGGTCTTTTATCTTTAAACCCTAAACCCAAAGTCATAAAACAATGATTTTACGGTAGCTAAATCCCTAAATATGATCTGATTAAAAACCTCAAAATTAACTCTCCAAACATTGACCATAATCAAATGAAAATAAAGGCAAACTATATCGTCCAGACAACACAACGCACAACATGTACGCACTAGTGGACTCTAAGTCGTCCATTACAGAGAAACAAGGAGCTATGGGTTGCTCGTGATCTTGGTCGGGTTTACTCTAGAAGTCTTTGTGGACACATCCAAAGCTAATTCTATGTGCGCACATTTCAAACCAAATAAGGTGAGTTTCGTTACACATTTTGACCATCGAAATTGTTAATTTTGTAGGTCTAGGCATAAAAATTATTCATTCTGAAAATTATGTTGATCAGACATTGATAGTAATCTTTAAATTTTATATTTTTTCTTGAGAAAAATGAATCGTAAAAATTCTTGATGTTATTCAATTGGTTTGAATCGAAGGCTTATCAATATCTGATCAATCTGATTTTTTACACAAATGATGAGAACATCAAGAGCTATAAAATGAACAACTCGGATTTTCAAAACATGTTTTTGAGACCTCAAAGATTTGTTGGCGTGTCTGAAAAGTGTGTTCGAAATGGTGTGTAAGTAGCAACTCTCCAACAACAAAAACAAAACTCTCATTAATTAATTTTGCTTCAAATATTGCCAATTATTGAAGGTGACCTTCCATCCTTCTACCGTCCCTTTCGTCCTCCTCTTTATTTCAATTTCGTTGTTTTTTCGATGGCAGAATCATGTATAACTTGTTCTCCACAACATTTTTCCTAAGACTCTAACCACAGACATAAAGAGATGGATTATTGTACAAATGGGTGGTAAATGTCTTAGAAAGTACTAGCGGGACGACTACATGCACGATGACTTTTCGCAACGTACATTATAAGTCATGATTGATTGAATAAGTCATGATTGTTTGAATAATTTACTTAGGAATCTTGGATGATAGCAATGTCCATTTCTATTTCGTTGTTTTTCACAAAATGGCAGAATCATATATAACTTGTTCTCAACGACATTTTTCCTAAGACTCTAACCACAGACATAAAGCGATGACGACTACATGCACGATGACTTTTCGCAACGTACATTATAAGTCATTATTGATCGAATAATTTACTAGAACCTCATAAGATCGATGACTTAAAAATGCTTAAGTTTAATTTTCTACAAGTAGCTCACGTAATTGATTACATATAACAAAGATAATCTATGTAAACTTTCAATACGAGACGGGATACTGTCTACGATGTTGGATTTGCTGAATATGAAAATCACACCCGCTTGTCTTTCCAAAATACTAAGAAATTAAAGCCACAAACATTGTTACATCATACTATACGGAAAGAGATTTCTTGAAAAAGACTCTGGTTTTCAGGATCATTTTATACGCATTCAAAGGAACAGGAGTCAATCATTGAAGCCTTCAATTTAAGTCCATCAAATGCAGAAATGTCTGTGGTATAAATGTAGAAGTAACACACAAACAAAGCCAGGCCACAAGTGGATGTCAGAGCACAACAACCATAGGGACAAATAGAAATAGGACACGTGGATCTTGCATCCAATTACTATTAAGAAAAATGTTACATACACCACAACGGACCGCACCCTTAACTACACCCTTAACCACACCCACCTACAGGACCAAGTCAGTAAAGTGTAAAGACCGTGTCATACAAATCAATCAAGCAAGTGCGACTCATTTATAACATGGTTTTGTGAGCTCTTTTTTACTTGGTCTTTGTTCTTGATTTGTCATCTTTATATTTGTATTGACTTGTCCTTACACTAACTTATTAAGAAAGACAAGTCATGAATGAGTTGCACTTGGTCTTTTCATTTGTATAATTTGGTCCTTAATTTTACTGGCTTTGTCAGTAGACGGGTGTGATTGGGAGTGTGGTCCGTTGGTGTATACTTAGCACCATTATACTTTAAACAACCGTCCAAATTAGAGTACTTCCAAGGGTTTTGTTTTACTAGGTCTTTGAAACATCCTAACCCCTATGTGAAGTCAATCCATATGGAGTTTTACTCTAACTTTAAATGGCAGGGTTTTGTTTTACTAGGTCTTTGAAACATCCTAACCCCTATGTGAAGTCAATCCATATGGAGTTTTACTCTAACTTTAAATGGCTCTCTCTAGTAGACCATCCTTGATCTTTAGAAATTAATTGACTGTTTGTTCGTCAACAGGTACATTTTTTAGATATAAAATGAATATTAAACCACCGGAGATGAAAATTAAAGAAAGATAAATTCATTCATGCATAGTGCCTAATTGGATATTATGCCAAGAAAAGTTATACAGTTGTTAATTATTTGTTTAATTGTTGTAGAGATGGATAAATGTTTGTTCATAACCCTTCTTTAACTCCCAAGTGTCTAAATGATTGAGTCTCTTAATAATTAATGATGGCTAATCTGATTCTGTCTGGTTTTGGCAGCCGTGTACCATATGATGAAGTAATCATAATTATGAAATTGACCTTAGGTAATTAACAGACGGTCAAAGCAGTGCCAACACATATTAGGTGACCAATCTTATACTATTAAAGACTTCAAGCTCGTCCTAATCCTATGACTCCGGTGTTGCTAAGACGTCTACCCAAATTGACATGAAATCTTACGACAACCACTTACATTATATAACAATTTATATATTTGATAATCATTCTCTAATATTTGTGATTTAGTAGTAATCATGTTATGTATATATCAAACGCTGAAAGGTAAATATATTAAAGTGTGGTAATCAAAAAATAAAGTGTCGATCAATTACCAGTATTGTCTGGTTTTTAGGGGAAAAACTACAATACACACCTCTATTTGGGTGCATGTATATCATATGCACCTCCAAAATATTAGTATGAGTTTTTAGTACGAAAGTTACTACACACATGATTTTTAGTGAAAATGTTACGAATTTTATCGCTGAAAAGCTACGAGAATTAAATGTTACGAATCATATTACTTAAAATTTATGTGTTTTTAGAATAAGAATTATGAAACACACCAATTTATTATGAATGTTTATGAGGTGACGCAATTTAAACCACACATTAGGTGTAAATAGTATACCGTATACATCTTTAAAAGGTGTGTATTGTAGACTTCCACCTAGCATAGACCTACCCCCAACTTCGTTATAATTTTTTGCCATCAATCATTGGAATCCGGAGGAGGTGCCGCGCAGCGTGCTGTGTGGTCATTCTAGTGTTTTAATTTATATGTGTTCCGATGGGGTACTTAACGATATCCGATCGAGTTAATTTTTGATACACTTGTAGTATTCGACGAGCTCTACACGATAGACGTCTCCGATCTTCGAAACGATGCCGGCAATGGCTGCACAGCATGCTGCGCAATACCTCCCCGGTTCCCAGACATTGATGGTCAATATATGTTCTTTTTTAGGTTTCTTAGCCACATCATAATTAGGTTAAGGGAAATGATTATGGTGCTCCATAATTGAATTGATATTCTTTTATACACATGAGATATATTTCGTACGTGTGTGCTTCTGTGAATAACGAGGTACTAAAAGGTACTTTGTTAGTTTCTAAAATCTGGTGAAAATTCTTGATGATTTTTTTTCCTAGCACAATAAACAAAACTAGTACTCAACATGGGAACTATATTTATACTCATCGTGATAATAAGACTATTCAAGTCTCTCAACCTCTCTCTATTTTTTGTTATTTTCTTGAGTTATTCTGTTAATAACTCAAGATGTTCATGTTAATTAGTTTACGCACAACTCAATCAACCTCTTTTGTGTTAGGATTTTCGCAACCCCACAACACCCCTACGGATCTTGGAGACAATGAATCACAGAACAGAAAAACAAGTAATCGTGCGTAATGAAAAACGAAAAAGAAAGCGAGACACAGATATACGTGGAAAACCTCAACGCGAGAAAAAACCACGGGAGCCACACCAATGCACTATGAAATCGAAATCAAGAGTACAAGTCTTCTCGCAATCTCTCTGAGATATGCGTTTTCTCTCGCCTCTCTCACTCTGTTTTTTCTGAAAACGTGTTGCCCTAATTACACACTAACAACGAAATAATTAGGTCGGACCTATAGCCGAAATTACACACCGATGTCCCTCAAATATCGTTTTCGCTGCAATCCGGAATGCTCCTTGTGGGGTTAGCTTCTCCGACGCACCTGTTTGAACCTTTTGGAGCGGGCGAAGAGGTTTGAAATATGGAGGATCCGCCTGGGAATATGGCTCGCATTAACATGTGCTAGATTGTTCTACGGTGGTTTTCAAAAAGGTGTTTTGTCACACTCTCCGAATTATTACCAACTTTATAAGTACTATATATATCTGTCCAGATTTTCGGGAGTTATTTGTCCAAGAAAACTGGAAAAGAGAGAGAGAATTTCCGGTGGGGGGCTTCTTGTTATAGGGAAGGAAGTTAATCCACATTTCATGAGCTACCCCTCTTCCCCAGGTGGAACATACGTACGTCCCATCCCAGAATAATGTCTATCTTGATTCATTACTAATTCCTAATTAATCACGCCCAATATACCCAACCATTCTTGGATACCCACTTGTATATCTAATGCGGACCAGGGGGCTTCAAGCGCGAACGTCCCGACGCCTCTCGACACTATTCTGTCCCTACGTCGGTCATTTGTCAAATCACCATCCCCCTTTGCCAGGATGGCTTCAATAGTCCTCGACGGGACCGTATCCCTGAAAAATTAGCAACCCCGGCCCTCGGATGGTCCGTGCTAGGATTTTTTCGGGCGGAACCGGTGGATAAGTCTCGAGTTTCGGGTCGAGAATTTAATCAATAAAAAAATATATATTTATATATATAATATTGGGATAAGAATTATAATTAAACATATTATTCTTAATTTTATACCCTAAAAGGGTGAATGTGGGCTCCTGATAGTAAAGGGCCACATCCAATTAACAATTGGGGTTGCTTGCACGTATAGCAACGTACGGTGGAGCCAAGGCCCAATCCAGTGGGGCCTTTACATTTGCGGTTCAACATTAGGAGTCGGGGATCGGATCCGCCGAGACCCGCTTGACCTTTTCGCCCATCAGGATCTCGGCTACTACACTCCTAAAGTCGTAATGTTGTTGGGACTTGTGTGTTGTTTATTACTCCCCATACCCTTTTTGTTTGTCATTTTTTGAGGTTAATCGCACCCCAACATCATGTCTTATTATTTTATTTTCTCAAGAATTTTGTATTTTCTCTTTTCTTGAGTTCTTCCATTTTGTTCATATTAACTCATTAACATGTGCTAGATTGTTCTAGCCTTTTCAAAAAGGTGTTTTGTCACACTCTCCGAATTATTACCAACTTTTTAACTATATATATCTGTCCAGATTTTCTGTTAAGTGTCCAACTCAAAAACTGGAAAATCATAGCGAATTTCTTGTGTTAGGTAGGGACAAAAGGATGTTAATCCACATTTCATGAGTTGGTACTTGGTAGTAGGTGGAACATACGTACGTAATCCAACCCAGAATAATGTCTATCTTGAAATCATTACTAATTCCTAATTAATCATGCAAGAACCTTCACTTCTTATTGACGACTTGTATATATATCTAATGTGAATGTACTATATATGACAATATTGACGACTTGTATTAAATAAATATATCTCGAATTTATAATTTCATAAGTTTGAGATATATTGTTCTGCTATTAATACGATTACCATTAATTTAGTATGACTATATTCGGTCAATCAATATATTACCTTATTATTAGTCTCTTCAAACAAACTAATCTAAATATAACCGTAGTCCTATATATTTACAACTTGTACTATTTTTTTACATTAATCTTTGAAATTGTTACAAAGACTAATAGGAAAACGACATCATATTCCTAAACAAAACTAAAAACAATCATTTGCCCGGTTCGAGACTCAAACCCAAGGTTAGCAAGAAACCAACCTAGAAAATACACAATGGGACAAGCCCACACCTAAAAGGCCAAGACCAAAATTGGAAACAAAAAAAGAGCCCTAATCAACGACACAACCACCGCGATCAATCGCCCATTGCCTCCCCAGCTAGCGTCCGCAGCAAAACAAGCAGCAACAACCGTCAATGCCACCAAGGATGATTCATCACGGAACACCACAAAGCAGTTAAGCAGGACCGGAAACATCCAAGAGTAACGATCGCGATCATAGGGAGGCCACACGACAACCAACCGCAAAGAAACTCCACCAAGCCGTTAGGCCGAAGACCGAAAACACGCATATAAATGTATAATGGCTTTTTCCAAGACTGTTTCAGTTGTTACTTACGAGTCTCCAAAGTTAAGTTGTCAATTCAGAGCTTCTACCTAATGTACGTCTGTCTGCTTCTTTTTATCAATGCATAAAACAGTAATCCTGGAGTAATTAAATTACCTTCCGACGTACAGAATTTAAAAGTTACGGGGTACAAATTACTAATAATGTGAATTCAAAGTTGCAATTATGAATTCATGATGTACAAATTAACGTAATAAACTTCCATACAAAATTTATGAATTTAAGTAAATGCGTATATGTATTTTTTTTCAAAATTCAAGGAGCATGTTTTTCTCATTTTAGAAAACATACTCTTTCATCTCTTAAATTTTAGAAAAAAAGACTCTATCTGCATCAGCAATATTGTCAAATCTTAACAAATTCTTTTGATCAAAATTATTTTCCATCCATAAAATTAATCAAAATTCTAAATCAAAGAAACTATCAAAATCCATGAAATTAATCCAGATGTACAAGCCAGAATAAAAAATATATATATATATATAAACAAAAAAGGTCCTGATCACCCAACATGAGCCAATTAAGAAGGAAAGCTTAGCTAGCCCCACACGGTCCTCTGCAGTCTACAATAAGCCTAGATGGTCCATACTCATCTTCACATGTTCACTTTTCGCACATGAGACACTAGGGATTGAGCAATTGGTTCTAATATAATAACCATACGTCTCTCTCTCTCTCTCTCTCTCTCTCTCTCTTCATAACTCAAGTCAGGTGTCCTAGTCAGCTTCTGAGCATCTCGATTGATCTTAGACTCGGTTCCACCGTCCAATTACGGAGAGCCCAATTAAAATTGAAGCAAAGCTTCGTATAAACTGGCCCAAAAAAATTTATAATAACTAAGAGATTTTGAATTTAAAACCTTGAGAAAAAGTTTTAAATCATCGAATTTCTCAGTTTTCTCTCTAGACAAATTTCTTCATCACGGAGTCGGAAATTTACATACACGCATGAGTTTATATAATTCATATGAAACTTTTTAAAAATTTTTTTTTCTATATAATACTTTGGATTGTTTTAAGACAAACTTTTTTCAAGAATTTTTACGGGCGATATATAATTCAGGAAAAATTTTCAATTTTTTTATATAATACTAGATTGTTTTTTTCTTCAGTTCCATGACCATGATCCATCCCTGCCTTGCGTATCTCTCTCTTTACGTAAACTGTCCAGCAAGCAACTCCAACTCCACACAACTGTACTGCCAAAGTTCTCAAACTTACTCATACTCTCTCACACCCTCTTTTCATTTAGTTCTCTTCCATGAAAATGATCACATAACAAACATACGCACACACACATATATAGGTATATATATTGACATATTTGTTAGTTCCACCAAACTAACGGTTCATATTTCCCTTCACCCCCACCCCCATAAGTCTCTCTCTCTCTCTCTCTCCCCCACAACACTATAGTCACTATACCAAACAAGCAGCATGTCCGTCCACTCTCTTTCTCTCTCCTCCCTCTTGCCTCTCTTTCTCGTCATAATCTCAACCCTACGCGCCCATCAACCTCCGCCATCGATTCCTTCGTATACGGCGGCTGTGCTCAGCCAAAATACAGCCCGGGCACCCCTTACGAGTCCAACGTCAACTCCATACTCACCTCCCTCGTCAACTCGGCCTCCTTCGCCAACTTCAACAACTTCAAGATCTCTGTCCCAGGCTCGACCACCAGCGACGTCGTCTACGGCCTCTTCCAGTGCCGCGGGGACATCAGCAGCTCGGACTGCCGGGACTGCGTCGCCCACGCGGTGAGTCAACTCGGGGTCCTCTGCGTCAACTCGGCGGGCGGCGCGCTCCAACTCGATGGGTGCTTCGTGAAGTATGATAACACGTCGTTTTTAGGAGTCGAGGACAAGACTGTGGTGATGAAGAAATGTGGGCCGTCGATCGGGTTTGACTCGGACGCGTTGACCCGACGTGATTCTGTGATGGGGTATCTGGCTGCTGGAGGGCAGTACTTTCGTGTGGGTTCGTCAGGGAATGTTCAGGGTGTGGCGCAGTGCGTACAGGATTTGAGTCTGAGCGAGTGTCAGGACTGTGTTAACGAGGCGATCGGACGGCTGAAGAGCGACTGTGGATCCGCGGCTTGGGGTGATATGTTCTTGGGCAAGTGCTACGCGCGGTACTCGGAGCGTGGGAGCCACTCGCAGAGCGGTAAGATTTTTCTACCGCCACTTTTGGTGGGTTGTGTTTTTTTGGTTTAGAGATTATTTGATTTATTACTAATATGTTTAAGAAAATTCAATTAAACCCACTTTGGCTAACTTTGAATTTACCTTTTTGCCCCATGTAAGATTAATGGCGGTGTTTAATTTGTGGAGTGGGATTTTTTACTTTTTGATGTGTGATTTAGACTTTAGAGAGCGGATGGGTCTAGTTGACATTATGACAAAATCAGTCCTCAATTTAATAAATAAAAAAAACCGAATTTGCTTAATTATATTTAGAATCATGCTACATGTACAACCATTTCGGCTCTAACCATTTACAACCCCTCACATACATGTGGAGCCCGCACACAATTGTAGATGTAGGCCCCACGTGTATGTGAGGAGGTTGTAAATGGTTGGAGCCGAAATGATTGTACAAGTAGCATTTTTGTTATATTTATTCTCTGTTGGTCAAGGCTAACTGAAATAGATTACCGATATATTACTCTCAAATCAAAAGAGAAATCGCGAATACGAAGTTTAAGAAACAAAGTAAAATAGTTTTATTTTATGTAGAAAATTCTAATAGTAACCTAATGGATTGTCAATAGCATGACAGGCCGGAAAATATATTTTTGAAATTTCTATTAATCGGTCAAAAATTAAATAAAAAAAATCTATTTCTTTGTATCAGTAGACTGATGATTGAGAACCAGTAGCAGCATGAGAAGTGAGCAACTCACTACAGGCTATGTAGTGAGAATTTCAGCCGTCCATTCTTGTTTTGGGCTGTCCGGATCTTAATTGAATTGTTCGCGCAAACAATTACATTATTCACTATTTTAGATCCGGACCGTTCAAAACATTTTTAACGTCCGAGATTTACTCACCACACCTGTAGTCACTATTGGCCCTCCGCTCCCAGGTTAATGAGATGATTTTATTCTGTGATTGATGAGTACTAGGTGAGTTCTTCTAGATGGGATACATGCACTCTACTGTTGTAAAGGTTATATTATATGTGGCTGAAATTGCTCTGACAGTCATATTCTTATACTTGACCAGATGGCTGTTGCCTGTTAGGTATATTTTGAATTGTTAAAGCATTTAAACTTTTTTTTATGTAAACACAGGAAAAACAAAAAACCAAAAAAAAAAAAAAAAGAGGTTTACTTTCAAGAACTTTAGCTTTAATTGGGGCTTGTCTCAAAGCCAAACAAGGGCCCCACGTTGAATATGCATGTTGCCCATTGGGATCAAAGAATCCAATGCCAACAGAAATAAATATGTTTTTTTTTTTAAAGGAAAATGCTAATAACAACCCATTGGGTTGTAAAAGTGTCTTGAAAAGTGTTAAAAGTGCAGAAAAAAGCTGTATTTTTTTTTGTTTTGTCTTTTTCCTCCCTTATTCACAACCCAATGAGTTGTTATTAGCATTTCCTTTCTTTTTAAATATGCATTGATTTTTTTATCAAGACGGAAATATGTTTTGATCGAAGCCCTGTTTCATTTAACATTGAAATGATGTTGTTGCTGCTGCTATTTTCTCCCAATTGGGCCAACATTACCTATATTTAATTTGCTAAAATCAAAGTGATGAATCTGATGATGATTCATTTTGGATTTGAGTTGTTACACTTCTTGAAGATAAGCAAAGAGTTCTTTAATTTTTGCACAATTACAATTGCAGGGTCTAACAGTAACAGTAACAGTAACAGTAACAGTAACAACAATAATGATGATGAGATTGAGAAGACACTTGCAATTTTCATTGGCCTCATAGCTGGTGTTGCTGTGCTCATTGTTTTCCTCTCATTGATAAGCAAAGCATTAGAAAAGAAAGGTATCAAGAAATCTTCCCCTCTTTATTTGCTTCACAACTTTCATCTTTTGTCAACTTTAAAAATTTTAAAAAAAAAATGCCTTTCAATATTGCAGGTGGAAAATGAAAAATACGACTTGTAGATAAGCCAGAAGATTGAAGATTCTCTCTCTTTTCACTTTCTTTAAAATATAGCTCCTCTTGTAATTCAGAATTGCTTTTCCTTTTTGTATTTCTTTTGCTTTTGTATTTCAATGTCCCTACCTACCTTTCTCTCTCCCACTTTTTCTTTGTGAAGGTTCCTTCACATTTCCTCTAAAAGGGAAGATAGAGAGATATGTGTATCCAAACATGGTCCTTGAAACAAGGGAAAGGAAAGTTGAAATAACAAAGAGATGAAAAGGCCCAAAAGATTCCACAATCCTCATACCCAACTTACCAAAAGTTGCTTCTCATGTGCTAAACTACTAAATATATGTATAAAATGTCAATGCTTTTGTAAAAGTGTATCAAGTGTTGCTGCAAATATAATAGAAGTAGGTGTCATTTTTGGTTACTTTCTGTATGGGTAGACTTCCCATTGATAAAACTTGATTTCCTTCGAAAGCTGGACCTTTAATTTACATATGATCTTGTTCCTTACTGTAATGATAATGTAGCTATTAATTTTCTTAATTTATTTTTGTGGTGGACTCTGCATTTTTCTAGCTTTAATGTACTTTTACTTTTGATTTGGCATGAACTAGTGTGAATCTTTCCTCCAACAAGAATTGCAAGTCATGCACGTTGTTCTAAAGAAAGCGATTCACCGCGTCTGAATCGTGTTAGGAGTACATATTTTGAACTAATATGTATGTTGAAGTTGAATAGAGCTTTGACGTCTTCTTTATGTCATGAAATTTTTGTAACTCTAGAACAAATTAATGTCATTGTTACAAGTAGCAACATACATGAGCAACCAAGAGTGTTTTCCATGCCGCCCGGGTTGAAGAAAAGCCTATTCGATTGAAGAGTTGATAAAAATATTAAACAAAAAACTCAAAAATATTTACCTTAACTCATTCTACTCATGGAAGTACGTCTTAAGCCACATGCTCCTCGATCAAGATGGGGTAGAAATTTGACATATATTTCAGGACATTTAATAGTTTTCTTGATAACCCGGTATCCAGATCAACCTCGACTGACATGTAATTAAGGACATATATGCCTGTTTCAAAGATTTTTTTTTATATAAACTAAAAATAACGCGTTGATGTTTAGTAACTATCGAAAAAAGAAATGAATTTTGCAGACCAGACAAACATTTTAATAGGGAAAGAGTATGATCTTATGAGTTTAAGAATGAGAGCATGATACTAGTTGGAAATAATTGTGGAGAATATGTGCGGAATCTTCTCTTTCATCCATTCTGTTTTCTCTAATCCTTTCACAATCATGCTTAAGGCCCTCTGCCTTTTTCTGTTGTACTATATAGTATATTATCTGCATATGCAAATAATATGAAAGATTTGATAGGAAGTAGGGTCCCTTGCATAATGCAATTTTTCATCACAGAAAATCACCAATTAATGTACTGTAAAGCGTTTTATATTCCTTAAAGCATTAAAGCTACTGATATCATGCCCAAAAGGGAGGAACATGTACGATAATGGAGCAAAAACGACAGAGCCAGGACAAATTAGACGCATTAAAAAAAAAAAAATTTGACTATTAAAATTGAGATTTTTTTCGTAGAACCATTAATTTAGAACAGTTTTTTGTTTTTTTTTGCACGCACTTATGCTATAATTTGCAAGAGTAAGGAGTCCATTACTTCCCACACAGCTAATTAATTGAAGGATATTAATGTCATACTCCCTCCTCCGTCAAAATTTGTTGGTCCTGCGGATTTCGATGCAATTTTTAAACTAGTCATGTCTTTCAATCTACTATTTTTAGAGATTTTAAAAACTTTGTATAATAGAACTAATTGAGATCTATCAAATAAGATTTATATTACATATAAAGGCAGATTTTCCAGTTAGGGATCCCTGACTGGAGGATTTTTGGTATTTTGAATGTTTTAAAAATTATTTTTGCAAAATCCGAACCGTCCACTGTGTTTAAAAGGTGTTTTTAAGTGTCCTCGCGAGAAATCATCAAAAAAAAAAAACCGGGAAGACCTTGATCCGAGCAGTTTTTCACAAAACTGTACATATACAGTTTTGTGAAAAACTGCTTGGATCAAGCCCTTCCTGGTATTTGTTTTTGTTGATTTCTTGCACAGACCCTTAAAAACACCTTTTAAACATATTGGACGGTTCAGATCGTCAAAAAAATATCGGGAACGTGGAAGTCCGGACTAGAAGCGGAGCCTACATATAAAATATATTATAGATTGAAAATATGAACAGTTTTAAAACAACATCGAAATCCGCACATAATCAACAATTTGGGACTGAGGAGTAATATCCTTTAATTAAGGGGTCTTTTCTAAGAGGCCTAGATGCAGTCAAGTGTGCTTCATAAAAGATGAGGAGGGAAAAAAGTGTCTAGCAAAACTGCATTTCTAATGATAAAAATGTTCATTAGAACTTTGAATTTAGTTAAAAGATGAGGAGCTCTAGATCGTACATAGTACAGGTTCCGCCATCAAATAAAGGCTCAATACTTATGACTCAAATTCCAAAATGGGGTAAATACTCAAGTTTCTATTGAACTCTGAATTTAACTAAAAGTAGATACCTACCTGCATATAAGCTGTTGGTTTTACATGTAATGGGTCTGAATTGAAAAAAGGTGTCTATTAAGTCATCGTTTGTTTGGCCGGAGATAAATGGATGGGATATAAAATCTCATGGGATATGGGTGGGATATGAAATCCTTGGGATATTGCTCAGGATATCAATGGATGGGCAAAATTCATATCCGGTGTTTGTGTTCGACGGGATAGTGCTCGGGATATCCTGTTTTTTGCACTAAAATGGGGAAATCTCATCCAAATCCCCCCCCAATGGGATTCTATATACCGTACGGATGGGGATAAAAACTTAGTAGGGATTTCATATCCCATGCAAAAAATGGAACACAAACATTGAAAAATGGGGCCTACTCCAACCCACCCTCAAATCCCACCCCCAAATCCCCCCAAACAAACAAGGCCTAAAGGTTGACATCTTACACTACTCAGCAGTCAATCCTCGCTATTGAGACTAATTTATTAGTTATTTACGCTAAGGCTCTCTCTCTCTCTCTCTCTCTCTCTCTCTTCTCCGAAAATCCTAGCCACCACTAACATTACTCTTCCTTCTTCCCCTCCCCCCCAAGGTTTCAATACCCATGGTGGTGGGAGGGGAGGGTCATGGTACTATTTATTTTTTTCGTTTGTTCTTTCTTTTTCTTTTGTCTCTCCAAATCAACAACTTGTCGTCTGATCTGAGAGGGTTATGTCTCTCGCTTTGTGAGAGTTGTTAGTTTCGTATTTGGACGAATTTTCGTCTACAGATCGGGTACTTTCAGGCGTGGTTGTTTTACAATGGTATCTGTGTCAACAGTGTTCTTACCCGACATGATATTACTGGCAGGGCAACTCGTGGTGGCTTTGAAGATCTGTAGTTTTGGGAGTTCATTGGTGCGAGCATGTTTGGTTAGAGTCCATCCGATCGTCTGGGTATTCTTTGTCTTTTATCTTTAACTAGCATTAAGTCTCTTCAGAGATGCTGATTCTAGGTATGAATCTTGTAAGTGCCGCTGTTTGCGTCAGACCATGTCTGGGTTAGGGTGAAACACATCGATTGCCTTGTGCGTTTCTTGTTCTCTATTAAGATGATTAGTTTGGCTTTGTCCAAGATCTTTGTAATGAATTCCGTTTTTGTAAGTGTCGTTGGGCATTCATTAATATAATCTTCTCATTTCTGTGTCAAAAAAAAAAAAGGTTGACATCTTGTGTATGGAACAATAACGTGTGTTAGTCATCAAACATGGCACCGAATTAGAAAAGAATCAAAATTAGTTGTGAAAGTGTACGTTCTGGACAAATCAGGATCCACTCCAAGGACTGGATGGTCTTGTCCAAGCCATATCCGATTAACATGAATTTCGGCATGCCTAATGTTCTCGATTTAGGTGTAGAATATAAGCGGTTCCAATCATCAAGACGAACCCGTAAATGGATTGGATAAAGGGTTTGGAGAGGATCTTGAACCATTCTGAGCATATAGAACACTTCCCATGGTACGTCATCAGGGGCCGGCTTTGACATTTGTAAGGCCTAAAATATATTTTTTCAATGGGACCTCTAAATCACAATAGACTTCTGCATAAATCAAAATAGTTAGAGAAAAAAAATCTCATACTATGATTGATGTAAGGAGGCATATTTGATAAGACAACTCAATTGACCTAATTTAATTTTTATTCATGTCTCACTTGTAAGTGGGTCTATGAAATTGGAGGCCCTAAAATTTACTCAAAAATTGGGGGCTTAAAGCGATGGCTTTACGAGCTTCATCCCAAAGCCGGCTCTACGTCATTTTCTTTTCTAGAGCTATTTTAAGTAAGAAAGAAATGGTGAAAAGTGCCATCAGTTTTTCATGGCTTAAACTGTAACCAAAAGTATAAATGAGCTTGTACGTAACATAGCATTTCATGGACAATACGATACACCATCCAACGATTACTGTCAGATATGAGGGAGCGACCCCCAAAACATAAAGGGACTCGATCAATTCAGTTGGACACCTTGTCGTGCCCCTCATTCCGCCCTTATAACACCGTTCCCACTAGTATCTTTAACATCCCCCAGATTCAAGGACATCGTTGGGATGTATCGACAATGCTATTTTCATAAATTATGCAAAACGTCATAATTTCCATGGTATGGTTGCTACAAAAGAATTTCATAGGTTAAAAAAAATTAGTAAGCTAAAAACAGTAACAGAGATAATTCATAACTCACCTATTTGCGTTCGAGATTTACCGTAAAATCTATTGGGGCATACCGGGTCCCAGGATAACGCATTAAAATATTAGAAATACTAAAATTGTAAGTCATTTCTTCCTAACAAGCCTTCCACATACTAAGCGTGTCCCTGGCTCATCTAATAAGCCAATATGAAACTTGTGCTCTAGTTCGATCAGGAAAGTTGAAAAAACTAGTATAAATTCTTTCGCATTAAGTTTTGATACCTCCGTTAATTAAAATTATTGCCAATAAATTTAATGAATTTTATTTTCACAGATTCAAAGAAACTTGATTCATTTTTAGCCTTAAATCAAACCTGACCGTGTCGTACCGTATCAAAAATATATTTATAAAAACAAGGAATTAACCCTTACTCAAAAGAATAGTGGACAAGTCCGAGTGTCGATCCGCGGAGACAATCTGACTAAGTTACGTTAAGTTTGACTAATTTCTAATTTAATTCAGAAAAAGAGATTTGAGTGTTTGATTTTAGGAAACTAAATTAATCTAAGAAACAAACAATATAATTGATGAAGAACGAATGGAGGAGAAATCTAGGGTTTCGAATCCACCCCAACTACGTTACTAAGTTATGTGTAGGCTAGGTTTATTATTCGAATCACAATTTGTCAAGAGAATAATTATGTTGTTAACAGGCATGGACTATACCATAGCACGAACCGTCTCGCTGGCACAACCCGTCTCTTTCACGGACAGTCCAGTGGCACGATCCGTCTTACGAGCATAATCCATCTCAGTTACCCAAGCACAAACGTAGAAAACCATTGTTTAACTAGGTATTTGAGTTGCAATCACAAATACTCACCCAATAGAAAGAATTAAAACGATTCCATCCATATGTAATGAAAACATGTTCTAAGTTAAACAATCGATTCGAGTTAATAAACCTAACGCCTACACATATACAGAGTTACTTGGAACAGGGCTTCATCATCCCCCTAGAAGGTGTTTAGCCGTCCATGGAGATGGAGACGAATGCTTGATTTGATGGAGAACTTGAAGAACCCATGGAACGGCTTGCGTTTCTCTCTCTAAACTTGCTTCCAATTATTCTAGAACCCCAAAACGTACAGAGCAATGACCTATTTTATAACAAAACCTAAAAAAACGTGATCAACGCCCTAATTTGAGTTTGACTCGGGTAAAACCGCCCGGGCGGCTTTGATTCCCGCCTGGGCGGAAAATCCAGATTGTAGCCCAAAACTTCGCGGACTCACCCCGGCTTCATCTGAACTCGAAATGATGCGATTCTTGGACCGTTGCGAAGCTCTATACGTCTACTTTGTGTTCCATGCATCGTATTGACTCCAACTAGCACTTTTTATTGTTCGGTACTCTCCAAAGCCTACAAACACAATTCAACCATTATAATTCATCAAGTAACTTTATGATTGGACTATTGAAATGTTAATTAGAGGGTTAAATGAGTGCTTTTAAGCATCTATCAAAACCCAACAAACCTAATAATTATGTATCATCAATTTTTATTTTTTTTTATCAGCATGTCTCATCAATTTTGTAAATCCATGAATTGATTTGATCCCAAATTATTTTATTAACTAATCTTACTTTTCCAAACAATACTTGAACTACCTAAAAAATAAAACGAGAACAGGCTCAATACATGAGCTATTGATGAATTTGTGTAACGAAGATTGTGATTTAACACCTTGGAGTTTACCATCTTTTTCCTATCTTAACCTATTGTTAACTTTTTGACTTTGCTAGAGCAATATCAAGATGAAGATCATGGAAGGAGTAAAACTAATATCTTTTATGCCAAGGTCATTTTTCCCACTTTTATTCGTTATGTAATTGCTAAGGAGAACTTAATAAATCTAAGTGTAAGTGTGTGTGTTATCGACAGCAAAGAGGAAGTGAACTCACCTCTACTGCTCTCTTTCTTCTCTGTTTTATTTCCTAGCTCCCTTGCTCCTCTCTCTGTCTCTTTCGTTAGGTGTTGTGTGTGTGTGTATGTGAACTTGTAAGTCAAGCTCGTTTATACATAAGGCTACTGACCTCTAGAATTATCTCCCTAATTCTACCAAATCTTAAGAGATCTCATTCATTTAAGACCATGTACAAATATTCCTTCACCATATCTGGGGATATCTAACAGAATTTATGGCGTAATTATTTTTATGTGGATCACCCAATAATAGTCAGCCACCTTACCTAGTTTCTGGAAGATTTTACTTGGGCCCCAAGTCACTTCGCCTCACAGCGACTCGTGCCGCATTCTCGTGTTGTGATGTTGTTAGCTGAGTTGAAATGATGTCCGAAAATATTTTAAAAAAAATTGACACACCCAAAAGAAATATTCTATTTTATTTTATAACAGTCACACAAAAATATACTTCTTAAGTCCTAACAGTAGGCGGCCACTAAATATTTACGCTCTTGATATTACTATTATTATTACATATATGGGATGGTTATTAAAATAAAAAATAAAAAAGGGGTGTTACAGGTTTTTTTAGAGATCGGTTCGTCCCGGTTCGGTCCAGGTTAGAGGTCAGTTCGGTTCATGGGGGAGAGAGAGAGAGAGAGAGAGAAATCTGCACAGAGATTCACACACAAACACAGATATACACAAATTTAATTACTTGAAACAATGAAAGGTAAACTAAACACTAAATCGGTAAATCTTTATATGTATATACATACATATACAGAGAGAAGAGATAAATAGACCTAGACGATGACGGAAAGCCATGTCGGAGCGACGATGACAGCGTCGGACGTCGGGATCTCGGTGTGAGACTCAGAGAGAGTGGTAGAGAGAGAAAGGGGTGGGAGCCGGTGTGACCTGTGAGACTCATCAGAGAATGTAGAGAGAGAGAGGAGGCGGCTTGATATTGAGATGAGATGAGATGTACGGATTGTTAGGGATTTTGCAATTTAAAAGGGTAAAAGAGAACAAAAAGAAGTATTAAATATTTTTATTTCCTTCTTCAAATGCAAAGGGTTTGCCAAACAAATGGTCAAGGTGTTGGCGTCCCATGTGTAAGGGCAGGAGTTCAATCCCTGCTCCTTATAATTTTCAAGGGATCTTTCTATTATCCGCCCACTGGGCAGACGGTAAAACACAAAACAATCATAATTCTTACATGGAAGAGTTTTCACTGTTTGAATTCTTACATGTAAGAATTCAGATTCTATACACTTAATGGGCGGACGGTAGATTAATCCATTTTCAAGTATATATGTGTAAACCGGTTCGGTTCACCTAAAAAAAACCTCAAATCAGGAACCGAATCGGTTTTTGAAAAAAACAGGAAAAAAAAAATCGGTTCTAACCGGTTCCTTGGTTTGGTTCTCCCTTTTTTTGTTTATCGCCCCTAGGTTTTATAGCTAGCTATTTTGATGGGACTTTAATTGCGCAACAAGCCTTGTCTACGTATAGTGCCATGCCAGTACAACAGAAATTCAAGCAATATATGAAGCTGTTAAATGGGCATTAATTCATAACTATAATTTGGTTTATGTTTTTTCTGATTGCTTTAATGCCATTATGCAGATACCAGGTAGGGTTGAGTGTCATCATCATGACACATTTTTGTTGCACAACCTGGCAGCGGAGGTTTCGAAGCTATCCTTTTGTAGGATTTCGAAGGTTGCACGCCAGGATGTCCAGCGAGTCCACTTGCTTGCTAAGCATGTTCTGGCCGCTTTTGTTCCTCATCCGGATACCGGTGATGGAATTGTTCATCAACCCTCTGACTAGTGTTGCTTGTCTCTTGTAGTTCATGTTCTGGATGTACAGATTCTTTTTTAAACTTGTTGTATTCCTTTTATGGTGTAATGAAATTTCTTCCTATTTCTAAAAAAAAGGGGAAAATTTCAAAAAAACCCCCAAACTTTGACCTCAATGTCTCAAACACCCACAAACTTCACTTATTTTCAATTAGGCTCCCAAATTACTTCTCCGTCATCTCCCAAACGGAATCTGTCAACTTTCAAGCCATTGCTCCGTTAATACCAATGAAATGTCTAAGAAATTGATGACTCAACTTGACATGTCATAAAAGAAGATGAGTCGTCATATCTCTCTCCCCTCCATTATCAAACACCACCGATCACCACCCACCAGCCACTACAAACCACCAGTCACCACCCACCAGCCACTACCACCATGGGTTTCCACCACCGCCGCCACCAGTCTTCACCACCGCCACAATATCACCTCCAACACACCACAAAATTTCACCACTGCAATCCCAATCATCCCCCACTCTTAATATTTCACCACTGAAAATGAAAGGTTACAAAGCCCTTACCTATGGCTGAAGCTTCATCATCAACACCGCCGGAAAAAACCAAAACCGCAAACGGAAAAGAGAGAGATTTTGGAAATCCCCAAAATCGGAACCTAAAAATCGCAGGAAAATAAATCGGATTGAGAGAGAGTGAGTTGATCGGAGGAGCTCCTGACTAAAATATGGCAACCCAATGGTACGATGCAAAACCCGATTCGTCCCATAATCGTTCTTATTGGCCCACCCACCACACAAATAACCGGCAAGTTCTCAAGATGCGCACCCGTCAACGCTCCGCAAGCGAGGGAAGCCGTCAGCCTTGTAATCGGCGTTGAAGTCACTGGGGAAGGAGAAGACGTGGATGCGGGGTCTCTAGGGGAGCTGATCTATTTTAAAATTTTAAGAGGATATAGTGAAACAAAGATATAGTTCAAGTTGTTCTCCTCTGATTTTCCCAAAAGGAAAGGAAGATCAAGCAAGATTTTGGCAGTTACTCATTCGGAGGGAGGACCCATTTGCCGTTCAAAAAAATTGACGGCATCAAGCCCTTCTTTGGCGGTGGAAGGGGAAGAGATGGGGGCGGCGGGGGAATCTTGGATGGTGCCGTTTTAGGGAGTGGTTGAGGGTAGTGTTCCGATCATGATCGGAAAATGGATCTGAGATTGTTGGAGAGAGAGTGTGTGTATGTGCAAACTGTTTTATTTAACAGAGTTAGTCCAATTCATCATTTAACGGAGCCAAGGTGACAGATTTAGACGGTGGGGGGTCGATTGAATAACGGAGAAATAGTTTGGGAGTCTAATTGAAAATAAGTGAAGTTTGGGAGTGTTTGAGACATTAAGGTCAAAGTTTGGGGGGTTTTTTAAATTTTTTCAAAAACAAAAAAAAAATTACTGAAATGAGAGAGACGTTGGCTCCTGGTGCCCTACCACCTTGATAATTAATTATACAAAAGCTATTTTTTCTCATAAAAACAAGATAGGCTATTTAGTCAAACGGGGGAACCCGTGTAATGTAGAAAATAGAAATTAAAAATAAAGGTGGTTAATATAGCGTCAAAAAAAGAGGGGAAAGATATCTGCATCAGACTGCATTGTGTAAAAAAAAGTACAGTAGTTAGAAACCAATGGCAGGGGGACAACTTACCTTGTTAGTGTGCTGGGCGACTATTGAAAAATGATGGGCTTAGTCCATCTCTAGTGCACTACTTAAAAAATGGAACAATGATAGGTACACACCCTCTTAGCCACTCCCCACCACACCCTCTCTCACATGTGTGGTGGAGCCCACTAGGACCCACCGGGTGAGCCCCACCACACATGTGAGAGAGGGTGTGGTGGGGAGTGGTTGAGAGGGTGTGTACATATCATTTTTGTAAAGTGTACACCTAAGCACATGTGGGACCCAATTTTGTTTGCTAAGAACTTAGTTAGCTAGCTAAGAAGAAATTCACTTTAATGGGGCTCCCTAAAAATACTCCCTAAAGTGTATGTGGGACCCATTTAAGTAGGCCTCATAACCAAAAAAACAATGGTAGATTCAACGTTATAAATGCAAACAACTTTCTCTCTCCTCTTTCTCTCTATCTCTCTCCTCTTTCTCTCTCCTTAAGTCCCTCCCCAAATTTAGGTAGTCACTTAGGGCACTTTAGGTAGTGAGGGGTGCCACCTAGGATTTTAGGGAGCCAAGTTTTGTGCATTAGAGACCATTTTTTGAGGTTTTTTTAGCTAATTAGTTAGGGCACTTTAGGTAGTGATTTTAGGTAGTCACTTAGGGCACTTTAGGTAGTGAGGGGTGCCACCTAGGATTTTAGGGAGCCAAGTTTTGTGCATTTTAGAGACCATTTTTTGAGGTTTTTCTTAGCTAACTAGTTAGGGCACTTTAGGTAGTGATTTTAGGTAGTGCACTAGAGGTGCCCTTAGAAGGGGGACTGGACATTTATTGGGCCGTAATAGATTTAGGTCGGGCCGGACGTACATTAAACAATTACAGGCTTGTGTGTGCCGAATTACATTAAGGCCTAGTTTTCCAAAAAAAAAAATTAGCAATTCAGTTGCTAAAATCATAGTATTTCAAATAAAAAAAATGAAGTCTTTCCGTGTATTATTTTTTGAATTTTTCACACCGAATTAAAGTACACTGGTGAACTCATTTGTTAAAATCATGTAACTGGGTTGCTAAATTTTTTTGGAAAACTAGGCCTAAATCGGCTTAACTTGACGATCTCAAATTCAGCACTTTTAGGCCCCGTTTGATACGAGGTTTCATTTTGGAGGGATTGGTAATGAGATGGGATTGGGATTGATAATGTGATGGGATTATTAATGAGGAGATGAATCCTTCCCTCATGTTTGTTTTGCATAGGATTAGATCATGGGATTACTAATAACATGTTTGTTTTGCTTAGGATAGGATTGAGTAAAAATAATTTGTTTCCAATTCTACCCTTATTTGGAAACACCATTTTTCATCAGTAGCACAACAGCATGTTTTCATGTCTTTTTTTTTTTTTTTTAGATTTCAAATGAAAAATTACATTTTTTTTTTAGATTTTCAATGAAGATTTCTTTGAGCCACGTTTTCTGGTCATTTCTAGATAAAAGCATCCAAGGTAACGATGAAACAATACAAAAAAAAATTGAACCGGGTTATTTTAAGTCTTTTATCAATTTTTTTCCCAGTGTTAGTTTTGCTAGTTAGGCGCTAATATTTTTTTTGGAGTATTGGTTCATGTCAGCACGAGAAATCAAAAAGATTTAAAATATGAACCGTAGGTTTTTTTTTAATAAAGATAAAAATAATATAAGGTTTTCTTTTTTTTTTGTCTTTTAAAATGTTAAGCATTAATTGGCGTTGTCAAAAAATGTTGACAAAAAACATTAATTCACGAAAGCATTAAACATCAAAAGTAACTGTTTCTGCATTACTAGTAACGAAAGCATCACGAAAATTCACGAAAGCATTTACCAGAGAATTGGGTAGAAGAAGCATGAACGAACTTGGCTTGTCTTCACCAACAATTCCCCAATCCCATGGGAGAGGTTTCATAATACCCAACCCCCCTTGGGTTGGCCAATCCCATGAAAATGGGGGATTGCTAGTCCCATGGGACTGCTAATCCGGTTCTCAAATTACACACCAAACATGAAAATTAATGGACCCACATGATTGGTAATCCAATCCCATGCTCCATCTCTCTTATCAAACATGGCCTTTAAGTTTTATGTTTTGATGTATGTCCAAACCCGTTTATTTTTTCTGTTTCAGTAGGTAACATGATAAGTAGGGACAGAGCCATGTTTGGGCTGGGGTGCCCTGGCCTCCTCCGATTTTTGAAAAAATTATTAATCTAATACTAATTTTGTTGAAATAATTGATATTATTATTGTAATATCTTCTCACGATCGTAATGATTTTGGTTTCATTTACTAAAAAGATAGGTATTTTTATATCTTCATCAATGATTTTCACACACCCCCTCTTTTTACAAACACACCCCTTTTCGTCTAATAGTAAAATGTTCACATAAAAGTTCCACTAAAAGACAAAAAAATGGGGCGTGAAAATCATTTGTCTTCTTTCTTTCATAATTTGAAAACAAGCGTATGAGTATTGTTGTAATCTAAAGAAATAAGTAAAACAAAACAATTCATGTATTTTTAATACATTACGCTAGAATATTTTGAAAGCACAAGTAAATTATATTGAAAAGCAAAGGGTAAATCACCTAAACACCCCCTATACTATACCTCTTTTACCCAGACACCCCCTGAACTAAATTAACCTACGACGACACCCCCTCTACTATTTAACGGTATCCCCGACACCCCTTCCGTTAGCAATCCATCCAGTTCCATTAATTTTTTTGGCGAAATACATATTTTTCTTCCAAATTTGCCCTTGCTTATATTTTTACTCCATCTCCCTCCTCCTCTCCCTCCCAAACACCCTCCCACTCCGGCGGCCCGCTCTCTCTCCTAAATCTTGACTTTGATACTCTACTGTCACCGTTAAACATTTCCCATCCATTTGCCATGAGAAATCGATAGTATACACAGATGCCCCATCATGAAAAGCACCGCCAAGACGTTCAATAACCTCTCCTATGAATTCCCCCAAATCACCACCTGTTTACTGTATTCCTTTGCTTCACATTCAACAAAAAACGCAGAGGAAAATATTGCTACTGGGTTAATCTAATTTGCTATGCATTTTTCAATGTACTTCATTAACATTTGCTAAATCAGACACAATCGATTTCCTAGCCCTCCAATCAATTCCTAAATCCCTTGAATCTCGCCGAGTTCACTGTCGTCTGTACCAGAATTCACCATTCGTACAATTTTGGAGAGAGAGAGAGAGAGGGGGAGAGAGAGAGAGCGAGCCTCTACATAGACAGAAAGTGGAACACGCACATGTTTAAACAAAATATATCTGGCAAACTCGGAAATGCTTTGGCGTAATTAAAATCTGAATCTACAATCAACATAAAAAAATTTGATCCATCTTTTTTTTCCCCATAAAATGACGGCCTCATTGACGGTGGTTTCAACACAGGGACGGTGGTGGTGGAGGCATAACTGTTGGCAGGTACAGTGAGGAGATCGCTGGAGACGAGTCGCCGGAGTTGGGAGGGCTGTTGTGAGGGGAGAGAGAACACGAGATGGGAAGGGGAGGGGAAAGATTAGGTGAGATGAGGAGTGAGGAGAGAGAGTATATATATACATATATGGCTGAGATGGATGTATACGTGTAGAGAGAGAAAGGAGATTGATGAAGTGTAGGAGGGAATTGATATAAGGGGCATAAATGTCTTTTTGTAGTCTTTTTTAACGGAGTTTGGGCTTTTGAACCTTTTCGATAGTTGAGGAGGTGTCGTACGTTAATTTAGTTCAGGGGGTGTCTAGGTAAAAGAGGTATAGTATAGGGGGTGTCTAGGTGATTTACCCAAAAGCAAATCCATATCATAAGTATACACTTGAATAAAGATATGTCTATTAAGTCGCCCCCCTCGAACAAGAATCCGACTCTGCCACTGACGATAACATTGCAAAAGTGCAAATTGAGATTATTCACAATACAACTTTTATTTTCTTTGCAGAGTCCTAGAAACTATAACAACTACCGATATAGTTTTCTACATTGTAATACAGTATAAAACTACTATACAAATATCATTTTTTTCTTTTGAAAAGGCGGAATATAATTAAATAGTAAGGCGGAATCTAATTAAATAGTAATGTCGGAGTATACGAGTCTAGAGTATGTTACCCTTGGGTATCCGCCTTTGATTGATTGGAAATACAATTATGAGTTATGAACATACATTGAATTTGCCTGATTTGGCTAAATCCAAAAAATTGGTTTTTTGGTTTTTTTCGTTTTATCCTTATTCAAAAAAAAATTGCATTTGTTAGTTTTCGGTCAATTTTTTGTGGTTTATTGGCTTGTCTCGACAAGAGGAATCTAAAAAGTATAAAATTATAAGCCAAACTTAAAGTTTTGTGAATAAAGACGAAAAATAATTCAAAAAACCGGTTCTTTGAATAATTTGATAAATGAAGTTTGCTAAAAGATCCGCGCATCAATTTCCTCTTTGAAAGTTATACGTCACTCCTATCACTTCGAGATGCCTCAGAAGGTATTTACAATCATTCAACACACCCCTAAAACGGAGACTCCGTCCACACCTTCACTTTTCTGATCAAATTTTTATGATTCAAACCGTTCAATGTGTTTAAAAAGTGTTTGTAAGGATCCACGCAAGAAATCACCAAAAATATGACCGGAAAAGGCTTGATCCGAGCATTTTTTTCATTAAAAAAATGCATGTATACATTTTTTTTATGAAAAGCTGCTCGGATCAATCCCTTCCTGGTCTTTTTTTTTTCTAATAGGGACATCTTTTAACACATTGGACGGTTCGGATCATGAAAATTTGATAAATAAAAAAGTGAAAGTGTGAACAAGGTCCGCATTTTAAAGGTGTGGACTGAATCCTAATTGATATTTGTCTCTAAAGGACTTTCCTACACTGTAATGCTTCTGAGATTTAAGTCAATCCATGAAAGCAGAATGTGAATTAGCTTAAATTTTTTTTGAAGTAGAATGGCGAAAATGAGAGTGGTGGCGATCGGTGAGGGGATCAGTGGGATGCAGTGGCGACTCCAGGATTTTTAGGAGGGTGTTCAAGAATTATTTAACTCTATTCCCTCTATTAATGAGTAGAATATACACAAAATTTCGTACTCCCTATGTCCCAAAATGATAGTCCCAACGAAAAGACCTACAATTTTCGAATCAAAAAATAATTATTGACATTCATAATTTCTCAAAAATTTCCTCTCCAAATTAAAGAACTAATCGAAAGCTTTAACTGGGTGTGAAGAAACTCGAAAACTCATGTACTAAAGTACTTTATTTTCATCCGAAAATTGCACATCTTTTCAGAGGAGACTAACATTTTGAGGCGGAGGAAGTATAATAGTGTGATTAGAAAATATGAACATAGATACGATTTTATAGTTTTTCTTGACGAAATTTTCCATTTGAATAGGTGCATAAATCTACTTATTTTCTTTTAGGAAAAATTGAGGCAAATAGGTTGGCATAAATCTTTTAGGACATATTCTCTTATTTTAAGAGATGTAGAGTCGAGTATCATTCAAAAGGAAGCCAGAGCAAGATACCAATACCAATAAGTTATTCTTTTTTTCTCAATTTTTATTTTATATAATTTTTTAAAGTAATACATACCTTGTTTGGGGCTAATATATTAAGTGACCAATTATATATGAAGTACATGAATTGATGGGTGTTCATAATATAAGGCTGAGTGTTGAAATGGATCGATTTGTGGGCTATATTTTGGGTGGATGTTCAAATTGATTTAGATTGGGTGTTCATTAATATTTAGGCTAAGTGTTTAAACGATGAACTAACCTATAGTAGTACAATTTTTTCATGTATTCTATCGGGAAAAAAAAATTGAGAGTGGTCATGTGACCATCTTCCCCTCTATGTAGAGCCGCCAGTGGTGGGATGGTGACAGCTATGTCGCTCCTGCACGTCGGAGTGGACATGGTGTTTTATACTCAGGAGGCCGATTACTTGGTCGACCATTCCTAGACAGCTACCATTGACATCACCGATTTGGTCCTTGCTTCAATTGTCGATGGACATACTCAAGAACACTGACAAGCTGGGAGGAATTTTTTTCCCCCATATTTAGGGCCTCTTGCAAATCCAAATTGAATAGAAAAGGGGAGAGAAGATGCCAGATTGTATTTTGTATTAAATTGTTCTCCCTCTGTCCCATAAAGTTGGTTCTTTTAATCTCCCTTTGGATTTAGGGATTCGAGGAGAAAAGAAAAGGAAAAGAATTAAGAAAGGGTTAAGGTTTCATGCCAAATCACTCATTTTGATGGAGCATTTTGATGAGAAATGGAGAGAAAAGTACAAAAATAAAATTTTATCTCACATCCAATCTCACAAAAAATAGTGTGAGATTTGGTGAGAAATGACTCCCCTTTTTTATCTCACACTTTCTCGCCATCCAAAGAGTAGGGATTTCAATTTTTTAAGGAGATGCACTAAATACATGTCTCCTCTCAAAATGAGCAATGATTTCCATTGCAATCTGTAATTACTAAGATTCCACCAATATGGTTTTTGAAATAATTGATGTTTTTTACGAGATCAAATGATTATACAGTTCCGTTCATATAAGGAAACCAGAATAGTGGTAAAACCACTAAACTAATTTTAACAACTTGGTTTTAGTAAAAGCAGTATTGAGAGAAAATTAGCTTTTAGAAACTTAGTTTTTAACACTTATATGAAAAATGAGCTTTTAGCATTTGTGCTAAATACGGGAAAATTAGGCCTAAATTGGAATCCAAACCCTTTTTTTACAGACAATAATTGTCTAGTCGGTCATTCATATAATATCTATATAATTCCGGTTCTCCTCACACAATCTTTGACACAACAATATTCGAAGCCTCGTGCTAATAATTGGAGCCGTTCAATTTGTTTAAAACATGTTTTTAAGAATACCGGTAAAAAAATCAACTTATTTGGATATCGGTAAGGGCTTTATCAACTTGATCGATTCATTCAGTTATTATCCTGTCCCATTTAGGCATAAATACCGATCAAGACATTACCAATATCAGAATGGTCTGATTTTTTACAGATACTCTTAAAAACATATTTTAAACAAATTAAACGGCTCCGATAATTGGTGTAGAGATCCTAAATGGGTGATGTGTAAGTTTTTGTATCAAAGGTTGTGTGAGAGAAACCAGCCACATGTATAAATATATTAGGTTTGCAGTTTTACACAGAAAAGACTTAAATATAATTGTGTGTAAAAATCATGTCTCGTGATAAACCTACTTTCCTTTTGAATCAGTCAAACAAGCTTAAAAGTCATTAAAGAAATTGGTCAAATGTTAGAGTCAAACGACAAGGTATATCGTATATCTATTCCTTTTGGCTTAAAAATAAAAAAATAATAATAATAATAATAAAATTGAACAAGTCCTCTCGTTACTCCATATGTAGTAATATTCAATTTGCCTACTAAAGGCACCACTCGCAATAAAAAAAATTCTCGAATGCAAAATGAAATATATTTTGCCTCCTAAGAAGGCACCACTCGCAATAAAAATAATTTCTCGAATGCGGAATGAAATATATTTCAATACTTTTCTGAACAAAAATTCTACGTGTACGTAGAATTGTGCACGGATTGTGTACGTACAACACGCAGGGGCCCCACTGCGGGTCCCAAAAAAATTTCAAAAAAATACCATAAATTTTAAAATATTATTTTAGGGGGCCCCGTAAAAAATCAGCTCAATTGGATATCGGCAAGTATGTTTTCTAGATTCGCAGGGACGAATCTGCTGTTTCGCGTGTTGTACGTACGCAATCCGTGCACCCTTATACGTGCACATAGTCGGATTCTTTTCTGAAAAGGCAGAGCTGATCAAGGCGGACAGGGCTAGACTCTCCCATATTTTGTACTACTTCAATTGAAGTTCGTGTATGGATATTTTGATTATGATATAAATTGGAGACGTAGTAATTTAAGTATCTTGGCCAATAGTTATAATTAGCAATGACGGTTATTAAGGGCAGGATTTATTATTTTACAGTGAAGTTGTATCTTTTTCAGTTTATTTAATTACGTTATCTACGTATCGTTCGGGAATTAAAGCAAATGTTTGTGTACTTTGGTCTAATACCAGTAACTCAACTACCATCAATATTAATAAATAATACACTCGTGACATATGTAATAAAAAAGTTAGTACTTATTTCGAACTCGAAGTCTCCAATATACAGAGCCGGTCCTGACGTCAAGCCACTATTATTCCCTTGGATGTACCATTTTTATTTTGGCAAAACCTTAGGGAAAAAATGGAAATAATTTTCAACAAAAATGTTGTTGGGAGTATATTTGAAAGTGGATCATTTTGGACTTTTCCCATTTTCCAAAGTCTAAAAGTTGAAGAGTTTCATTTATGTCACCATGGAGAAGACTACGCGGGAAGACTGAAACACAGAGACCCTCTCCTCCCTCCCTTCCCTAAATGACACTCCCAAAAAAACATTCTCCCAGCAGGCAGCAACACAACCATTCTTCTGCCAAAATGGTTTCCCGATCATCTCATCACCTTCTTTTCGTACCATTCATATCATTATTCTTCCTCTTTCCGGCCGCCATATCGGACCTAGCCGCGGACAGAGACGCCCTGCTCCGCCTCACTGCCCTCGGCGGCCGCACCATCCGGTGGAACCTTTCAGACCCACGGCCATGTTCATGGAAAGGCGTCCGGTGCGACAACACCGCCACCGGGGCCACCCGAGTCGTCCAGCTCCGCCTCCCCGGCTCGGGTCTCTCCGGCCAAATCCCCATTGCCACCATCGGAAACCTAACCGAACTTCGGTACCTCAGCCTCCGTCGTAACTCCCTTTCTGGGTCACTTCCCTCCGACTTGAGCTCATGTATTCAACTGGAATTCCTCTTCTTGCAAGAAAACAACTTATTCGGTGCAATTCCAACGACCCTGTTCGCGTTGCCCAATCTTGTTCGACTAAACCTTGCGAGCAACAGATTCTCCGGTGAGATTTCGCCGGAATTCAATAACCTTACAAAGTTGAGAATTTTGAATTTGGAATTCAATGATCTGACTGGGTCAATACCGAATTGGAATAATCTCTCAGGGCTTCGAGTATTCAACGTGTCTTTTAATCAATTGAACGGTTCAATTCCGCGGAGTTTAGCAAGATTTTTGAATAATTCGTTTATGGGAAATTCTCTATGTGGCTCGCCACTTGCTGCTTGTCCTGGTATTGATGGAAGTGGCGGTGGTAAAAAGTTATCAGCTGGAGCCATTGCTGGAATCGTAATCGGGTCGGTATTCGGATTGATTGTGGTTCTTTTAGTTCTATTCTTTCTATTGAGAAAAACAATTCTTCAGACAACTCCACCGCAGGCGGAGACGTATCGGGCTCCGCCTGAGGTGAAGGCACCGGGTTCAGAACTCAATAGCCCGAAACCGCTTCTAGTGAGGGAAATCGGTGGACACGGCGGATCGAAAAATGGGGATCTGGTGGTTGTGAATGGTGTGCATAGTGGTGGTAGGGATGATGGGTTGGTGTTTTTTGGTGAAGGGAATGTGGATTTTGGTTTGGAGGAAATGTTGAGGGCTCCAGCTGAGGTATTGGGAAAGGGGACTTTAGGGTCCACTTACAAAGCATATTTGGGAGGTGAAACAGAGGTGGTGGTGGTGGTGAAGAGGTTGAGAGAGATTTGTGTTAGTGAGAGAAAGTTTAGAGAGAAGGTTGAGGGTTTGGGAATGTTGGTTCATGAGAATTTGTTGCCTTTTAGAGCTTACTATTATGGGAGAGAGGAGAGGCTGATTGTATTTGATTGCATGCTCATGGGAAGCTTGTCTGCTCTTTTGCAAGGTGAGTATTTCTTCTTTCATTTTAGCATTTGGTATTCTTTTTTGCCCTTTCATGATATGCCATAGTGGCATATTTAGGTTCTAATTGCAATCTCCTATATATGTTACTCTAGTTTTGTTGGTTTGGAAATGTCTTTCCCATAATGGACTTTGTTGTGTGGCAATTAGGCTAGGGATTCATGATCATCAACAAGATGACATTGGTAGTCTCATGTGGATTGCTTTAGCCACTCAAACTTAATTAACATGATCTAGAGTTACTCTACTTATTCTAAACTATCGAGTGATTTTAGGTTCGACTTTCAAAAAATCTCATACGCTATTAGAGCCAGGTCATGTCTAGCACGGTACCTTTGTAATCTATACATGTAGCTCCACGCCCTCCGCAGTGCACGTGGGGGAGTGTTTTAGACTTCATCTCAAACGCTCATTCAAGTTACCAAACTTGATTGATACTCCTATCATTTAGAGACTATCCCATTCATTGTCAATTAATTTTAGGTCATAAACCTCTGAGAAGTCTCAAAACATGTGTCAGTGCATTATATATAGCATGATGCTTCTATGGACCGAGGTGTGTTTTTATTCTTTCTAGTATATATCTGTTGTCCTCTTCCTTGTATTTGCTTGGAGATCTTTGTAAATGCCGGATGGCATTTTATGAATATAACGATGAGTTTCGGATCAAAAAAAAAAAAAAGTTTATATCTGTTGATTTGCTTTGAATAAATTAACAACCTTGTTGCAAAAGCAGCAAAACTGCTGAAAGTTCCACTTCCACGAAAATTCACAGATCTTTGTTTTACATCTACTATTACGATTTTTCATTTTCAATGTATTTAGTTTTGTTCTGGGTACCTCAAAATATGATATACTCAAGACAGAGATATATTGAGTATTCATCATCTCAGTGTTGTTAGGACTTGGCACGTTCATGTGTTTATTATGTACGGCTACAATTTTAAAAGACAACTCTGGACACAATTTCGGATGCATGAATCAAACGGTTTCGGACACAGTTGTGTCCAGATTTGTGTTTTAAAATTGTGTTTGCAGGCTTTATAACTATGGAGAAAAATCCGGGACATAGCAGTGTTGAGGAAATTTCATTACGATTCGGTTGATTTTAAGGGATTTCATAAGTTCATTCACTTAACATTAGCTATCTTACCGTCTCTCATTTTTTCAATCCTCAGGAAGTAAAAGGGAACACAGAGCAGCATTAACCTGGGAAATCAGGACTAAAATCGCCTTTGGTGCTGCCCACGGCATTGAGTACCTTCACTCTTTAGGCTCCAATATTTCTCACGGAAACATCAAGTCATCCAACATTTTCCTAACCGATTTCTACGCTGCGTGTGTTTCGGAATACAGTCTATGCCAACTCGTGCCCCCAGGTTCCACTCTCGACCAGAACGGCTATCGTGCACCCGAGGTGACAGATACGCGCAAGATCTCCCAGAAAGCCGATGTCTACAGTTTCGGTGTCCTGCTTCTTGAGCTTTTGACGGGTAAGTCCCCCAACCATGGGGTTTTGAACGAGGAAGGAGTCGACCTTCCGAGGTGGGTAAGTTCGATGAGTGTAGAGAATCAGATGATTGATGTGTTGGATAAGGAGTTGGTTAGGCAGCAGAACAATGGAGAGGAGGAGCAAATGGTTGAGTTGTTACGTGTGGGAATGCATTGCACTTCTCAGCACCCGAAAATGCGGCCAACGATGGTTGAGGTAACTAGGCTGATCAGAAAAGTTGTCATTTGACATGACAACGAAGGAGCGAAATCGTGGATAAGTTTTTTGCTTTTTTTTTTTTTTTTTCTTTCTTTCAAACGTCGAATTGGAGATCGAAGAAACTTGATCATCATTCATTGTACATTAATCTTGCGCACTGGTCATTTTGAGTGAGTGAAATGAGGATCAGTGTTTCTTATTTGTGTCTACTTTGCATCTTCTTCTTCTTTGTTCACTATATCACAGAGGTTAGTGTTACAATTTCAGCGTTAACAAGTCTTGTGGCCTCTCTCAACAGAAGTTTTTGGACTGATCCATTCAAGCAAGCCCACAAAAATTCCACAAATTTGGTGTCATCTTGTAACTGTACTGCTTTTCTCCAACATTTGATTCTTTTATCACCCCAGCCCTTTAACACCTCTGCTAGTGCTTTGAACATAATTCTCTTTTTGGAAAGTTAAAATGGGCAATGTTACATTGCCAATGTCGTCCGCCGTAATGGGCTTCTAAATTTATAACAACGTCTACAAAAGAAGAGCAATCGAACAAACATGACCCATACCACTGTTGCAGGAACCTACTAGCTTGTTTGTCGAGCGAATAAGGTTTTTGATGGATAAGGAAGAATGGTAGATTTGGATGTGTTATAAGGGGGAATTAGTTAAAAAGGGGTGACAAGTTAAGAAGGAGTAGTTGAAATAGATGGATAAAAGTGGGTGAATAAAGAAAAAATGTGAGAATTTTCTTAATTGTCTTTTGTAGTGAGAGTACAAAAAGAGTTTGAAGAGATTTGAGGGGCAAAGGTGTCATTATACCCACCAAATAAGCTTATCCTAGGGTTTGGGGTGGGATAAGACCCCTACAGGGTCTTAGTAATCCAGGTGCAAAATAGGACCTGGATTACTAAGGGTGGGCCCGAGTTACCTTATTCCCCTCCCTCCTTTATCTCCCTCTCTTGTCCTCTTGACAAACAGGCCCGTACTAGTTTTAGGTCATTGCTAAACGGGTTAAACATTAGCCAACTTTGGTAGATCGCTGACGAGTCCATTGACGAAAATCTACTAGAACAAAACTTTGCACAACAATATACACAAAACGTTAATATGAAACCGTATCAAAGATGTCATCTTACAATGCCAATGCAATGATACAGTATCATATAAGCATGTTGTCGTGGAAAGTATTGTGTTAGTTGTTTACCTCGTTGCTCTTACCTGCATCGCTGTATAATGCCCCCAAAATTATTTTTTTCTGGGTGAAAATGTCCCAAACATCACCGACGAAATATGTCGATCCAATTGAATGATCCATAGCAAATAACCTGGACTGGATCAACTTGATGGCCTATGAATTGTATGATGCTACATGGGCCACAGTAACCGATTTCAGACTCGGCCCTTTACGTTCCAGTGGGCCAAGTGACCGGAAGTTAAAATATTGCTTTTGAATTCAGGAAGGGATGAGACCTACTCTTTGGAGCATTTTTTTTTTTTTTTTGTCACTCGTCATTCTTAATCTATTACATGGGGAGGGGGAATGGGACTTGATCCCGGGATGCAGTATGGGACATCCAAGAGCTCTACCGCATGAGCTAGCCACCACTTGCGCCTTTAGAGCATATTTTGGAGACCCATTATATTATATACTATCCAAAAGGCAAGTATATAGGTAACTAAATATTCACATCAACTCGACAACTCCTATCCTATTTAAATTACCATTTTTATGTCTCTAATTTCTCTCCAAAATTTTACTCCAATTCTTTATATTTGAAATTTAAATTAAACATAGTTTACGTATTTTGGTTTCATTGCAAAGATCTTGCCAATGGTGTAAATTTGAAAAACATTAAAATTATCGAATCAAAGTTATACCGATCTCATAGAAATAAATCAAATATATATATATGTGAAGGATATGGTTGGTGTTGGAATTTAAAAACAAAAGTAAAAGGGGTAAAGTAAGAATTTTAAAGTCTCCATTTTGAAGAATCGAGTTTCCAAAAGTTTCTACTTTGGAGAATCAAATTGGAGAAAGATTGGAGTGCATAAATTTTCCATTTTGATGAAATCAAATAGAGATGGGATGGAGATGCTCGCGTACGGTTCATGTTATAGCTTATATGTGCATATTAAAAAAGTCTTTAAGCAAAATACTGGATAGGGTCCGTAGCTTATATGAAATTTTGGGCATTTTACGGATTTATAATTTTATTGGATTATGTTGGTTAAATGGAGTCTGGGAATGATTTTTTTTTTTTTTTCGGTGGTGGAGTTGGCAGTTCGCAAATCTGGAATTGGAAAGGATTTGGAATTTTCCCAGGCAAGAAGCATGAGGGTTAGTCCAGTCATCCGAAAAATAAGAGGAAAAGTGAAATTGTACAATAAAGGGGTAATTTAGTAACTTCACCCTAATGGAGACAAAAAAAGGAGTGTAGATGGAGAAAATGGGGGTGTGAAAATCAATCTCCTACTCGAATTTCAATGTTAAAAGGTTCTAGTGGGACCAGTTGCCGAAATGGGGCGTCCATATCTCTGGTTAGAGTTGGTCATTTCCTTTGACCCGTTCAAATCCGATCCGATCCCCGATCTGAACGAATCGGCAATATGGAGATCTGTTTGGAGATTGGATAGGATATGGAGATTTTTTTTGAAAATGTTTGGGGATCGGGTAGGGGGTGGAGATAGGCATGTCCCAGCCCCCGATCAGCTCCGAATCTGTTCCCCGATCCATCCCCGCCCCGTCCCCGAATATAGGGGTCTATTCATGAGTTATAAAACTTTTGAGTCCCACCAAATTTTTTTCCAAACACATGGGGTCATACTAAATTTTCTCCAAACATTTTATTGATAGATGAACTTTGTAATTCAATAAATGTGATTAAATAAGAAATGCATCACTATAATTTGAATACATCCCAACTAGGTTGACATCTACTCAACTATCAATCATATACATTCCTTAAAATAAACACAAAAAATGCAAAATAAAAGCAATATTTTTTCAATCGAGCCGTTGATTTTGTTGTTCCTATTGATGAAATCAATTGTGTAAAGTTTCTTCTCGATCGAGTTTAGAAAGTTTGTCGATCGGGACAAAATTTGTGTTTAGTATTTAATTTGTAACTGGGATTCTAGATTTCTAGAAATTTTTTTTTTTTTAAAGAAAAAGAAATGATTGGATCCCCGAATCTCCGTGGGGATCCCCGTTCCCCATTTAGAGTGGGGATGAAGGATGAAAAAAAAGCCCCGTTGGGGATTGGGTAGGGGATGGATATGGAGAATGGGTTTGGAGATTGGGGGTGAAGATAGTACTCTCCGGCCCCGATCCGTCTCCATGCCCATCCCTATCTGGTAGAACGTATGCAGGTAAATGTAGCTCTCATCTTTTCCCATGTGCAAAAATCATAGAACAATAGGCATGTGATGGGTCCAACCATCCAATAACTTTGTACCACATTCGAGTAGCAATTTTCAATTGAAGCCCAAAAGACCAAAGCGAATCACAGTGAAATAACATGGTGTGCCGGCTCATAAAACAACGACTCTAGGTTCACTATAGGTCACAAGATGAGTAGTAAGCTTAGACATACTGAACCCGGAATTTTACAAATTTTTTCAAGATCGGGTTGTAAGAGCTTCTCTATTGTGAATTTTTTATTTTTAATGTGGAAGGCGTGCTATTGAGAGGAGGGGATCTAGTTAAGGTGTACACAAATTAGTCCGGACACGGCTGACTGCCAAAGAAAAAAAAAAGTAAAAAAAAAAGGTAAGAGAACGACTCATCAAATTGTGATTTGCTTGAGGAAAAGAAGTTTACTTTGGTGGAATCGCGGGATGATATAATAATAGATCATGGCATTATAGAAAGAATGGAATTCACAACATGTATACTATTATATGTATTTATCTCGGTCAGGTCAAACTCCTGTATTATTTTTGGACCACCCGAATTGGGATGAGCATAAATTTGATACCTTGGTATGCCTATTAGTAGGTCGTTTCATCACGTCAAGGCATTACTTTAGAGTCCACAATAAATCTAGTACACGGCGAATAATGAAAATATTGAATATCAACACATATTTCACAGATATCAATATATATTTTCACAGATATTAATGTATTTTTTTCGGATAACTGAGAACATCACTTTAAAAAAACGTAGCTGACTCTCTTCCTTTCCCTATCTCCTTCTAGGATTCTCACCATCCTTGTACAGCAACGGGAGGGGAGAGTTTTACCCTTGATTTTCCTTCATTTATGGCTTTTATTGCTTTCAATAACCATTTTGTGAAGTAATGAAGTTTTCTCTCTCAATCTCAAATCTGAGACTTTCTTAGAGTTATCCCGTACGATCCTTTCTCTCAGCTTCCTCTTTATCTTCGGGTGCCGATTCAGATTCCGACAATATCAGTGTTGATGGTTCTCTTCTGAAAGAAAGCGGTGGTGGGCCAATAACGAATGAGATCGACTTGAATAATTTTGCCTTTACATAGAACGATAGAATAGACACCAATAGTTTTGGTTTTGTTAAGACTTCAAATGGAATATTTCGACCATTGCAAAGTTGGTTTGAAACTTTGAATAACAAAACCGTGGTTAACCACCACCAACAATTAAATTAGAATGATTCCAAAGTTTTAAATTCATAAAAAAAAAAATCACGTTTTCATTGACAAGCCGCCGAAGACGGCGAAGAGTATCGGATATTGTCACCCCTAACTACATAGGGGTGCCTAGCGGGTCAACCAATCCGTCCATTCCTCCCAAACCGTCTATGAACCTACTCGAGATATGTTTCGAATGGTTGTGGATCCAAATATTCTACTCCAATTTTGGAGAATTGGGTTGGAATTCAATCTGCATGATCCGTCCAATCTGCAACCTACCAAATGAAAAGAGGTTTTATCAAGCAATTATTAAACAATTGACTAGTGGCAATAGGTTTTGTAAGTTTATTCTTTCCCCCAAAATGGATGTCATATTTTTTAATGATATGATGTTACTTCGGATGATCACTAAACAAGTTTAATATTTCCACCAATTGGATTTTCCTAATTAACTTGTAACAAATTGATATAGAATATTCATCTCCACATTTTATTGCATTCTTTATCTCACATTTTCTCTTGTTGCACCTTGTAGGTCGTATGCCAGCGCTTCCGCAAATTTGATTTCTTTGTAATGTTGATTTTATTATATTTATCGCATCTTTTCATTAAGAAAATGGATTTAATAAAAAGACGAGGATAGAGAAATTTAAATTGAGATTGAACTCTCTAAAATCACAAAAAAGCTGAGCATAGAATATTCATCTCCCGTCTCCACATTTATCTCTTTCTTTATCTCTTGTAACCGCAGTAGTTGGTTGCGTCACTGCTTTTCATTAATTTACTTACTTTACATAAAAGAATCACTTTTTCTTCTCCTCCCTCATTTTATTAAGGAAATCTTTATCTATTAAAAAACGAAGAGAGAGAAATTTGAACCCAACCCGTCTAATTCTAAATTAATTAGATCCCTCACATTTCCTCTCACTAACTTTCGTCATTGTGAGGAATTGGAACCGAATAAAATAAAATAAAAACTTTATTGAATAAACAAAACAAAAAACTTCAATCCGGAATTTAAAAACGGAAAATCATATACTGTAAATTGTTTCGTCGTACCTGAAGTTTAATTACCTTCATAGATTTATGCTCAAAGTCCCTCCGTTCAAAAATCAAACAAAACGGAAAATCATATACTGTAAATTGTTTCGTCGTACCTGAATATTTATTGCCTTCAATTTTCTCGTCAATTATCAAATGAGTCTTCTCTTCCAAACCCACCTAGGGTTTTTAGGGTTGAATTAATAGCGCCGGAGAAAACAATACATTTGTGTGTGATTTTTTATTAGCTGTTGCATTTTTATTTAATGTGTTTCTTAAGCACATGTTACATATTACGAGCTTTGACAAATAGCCAGCCAATGAATGAGAGGATGTGAGTTGGCAGGAGAAAATCTAGCCAGGCCGGCAGGCACAGGCACCATCCAAATTTTGTATTAAATTTGAATATATATGATATAAACACATGCCTGTTTGGTATCTAAAAATATTTTATGGTCATGTTTGGGAGTCAAATCAATAATTTATACAAAAACTTCTTGAAACATCTCAAATGCATGTACCTACATACCTACACGGACGGAGCTGGGATTTTTGCTAGGGGACGAATATACACAATAAAGAAATTACTAAAATAAAGAGAGACAATGATGTAGATTTTTACTAACTCAAAAAAATACAAAATACATACAAAACTGAACATGTTTCTTATATCAACTTAGATTGCAAAAGCATTAACGTTTATCTAATACTATTTACTTCTGTGATCAACGCTCTTTCTTGTTATTAAAAACATATATGATAGAGTCCGTGTCCAACTCTCAAGTAATATATAAGTGATTAAAAAACTTGCTAAATATTCATCCTCCATCCTGTTGCGGAGCCTTGTCTTCACACATTTTATAGTAGAAACAGGTAAAGTTCATATAAATCGAATCAACCTATCGACAAAATGATATATCGTGCACTTTCTGTCTTCCCCAACACTTCACCTAACTTTGAAATCGTTGACCAATTTTGAACTCAGGATGTCTAGACACATCAAGCTTATAATTTTGTAATTGATATCTCAAGTGTTATTTTTCTTGCTTAGTAAAATCCATTGGATAATTTCAATGAACCTTAGTTTTTAAAACTGAACTGGCCTTGAGTCTCTGACTCTAAGTGAGTTGCGTAATAAATTTTGGGCCTTATTTTGTTTAACAGGATTGTAATTAAAGCTCATTAAGACAAATTTTAGTACAAAGTTGTTTCATAGGTTGAAAAATATTAAAGATGTTCCTATTATATATTTTTTTAACAAAAAAATGGAAGGGAGACAAGACTATATAGTTTGATTATATATATATTTTTTCAATGTAATAGTTTGATTTTTTGGAATTGTAAGGTGGGACGATACAGTATTTTATTTATCAAAATCGAACGAACACAATATATTTTTTATTTTGTCCGTATTATACACGCAAAATATAGCAATTAATTTATGTTTTCGTTAATAAAAATTAATTGCTACCATTAATTCGCTCAGCCTTCAATCCATGTGAAATTGTGAATCTTGGCGGTCTTCATTAAAAAAACAAAAGTAAAAATTTTGGGGGACTCCGCCAGCATTACCGGTCAGGTTATTGGATCAGAGCATGTAGCAGAACTAGACGAAGTTAGGACCACAGGGGAAATTTTATTTTAAAAAAAATATAAAAAAATTGAGCAGGAGAGAGAAAATATAATTGTTAAACAATTGCCAAATAGAACTAGCTAAAACTCATATGGTTGTATCCCTTGTCTGTCAATGGGTGGTTTGGTTCAGTCTATAAAGAGACATTACCCCATTTGGTTGTTTTTTACTCACTAAATAAGAGCATTCTTATCAGCCTATCCAAAATTTTCACCAAATTTAACCTCAAAAACACATTTTATAAATTAGCAAGTCACTTTATCAAAAACTCAACAAATCAGACTCTCTATATTAACTTTACTACATTAAACTATTCCCCACAAATCTAAAAAATAAAAAAAAGAGCAACGGAAAAAGAATTTTCGGTGCAATAGTGGTCCCCCAACCATTAAAACATTTTCCACCCATATAGACTTATCCACGTGTCCCTGAACCCCACCCACCCCTCCCCTCCGTCTCTCTCTCATCTGACGAATTCGGAAAAAGCAACGGAAGAAACAATAAAAAAAGGTTTGGTGCGTGAACAGTACCGCACCAAATTTGGTACGGTACTGTAGCAAAAATAATTTGGTGAGGGAAAATAGAGAGGCTGATTTTGATGAATTTTTAAGGGATTGACTCTCTATTTTAGCCAAAAAGTTAATTTGGCAATCTTGACGAGGATGCTCTAATTTCCCCGCTAAAACCCACACAAGTGTATATACAAAAAAAAAAAACATTAGTACTAAATTCTGAGGAGACCCCTTTTTTTTTTTTTTTTTTTTTTTTGACCAGCTTTTCTTAAGAGACCCAGCACATGGTTTTGCATTTGTATAGTACTTAGGAGTAATAAATAAGTACATGGTGGTAACCCACTTTTTTTAGAATAAAAAACATTACTGCCCAATAGTCTCGCACTTTTTTGGTTGTAGAAAATCTTTACTATTGTCATTACAAAAATGAAACGTGTACAATTATTTTGGTTCCAATAATTTACAATCCCCTTACATATACGTGGAGCTTACACACATGATTATATGTGGGCCCCACATGTATGTGAATGAGTTGTAAATGGTTGGATTTAAAATGGTTTGTACATGTAACATGATTGTTGTCATTAAAAGAATATCACAAGAATCAAATTACAGAGATACATGACACTAAAATACATGGCCAAAATATCTAAAATAAACTGAGAACTCTTAACACAACCTCAAATAAGAAGGCGCACACTCAACAACAACAAATGCGCCTAACCTACATGCATCGGTGGATGTCCACAATCCGTAAAGGGGAAGTAGCCATTTCTGGACATTCAATCTTCATAAAAAATGGATACAGACCAATCCACTGGAAAAGGCAGCCGCAACGATTAAGCCTTACGACCGGAGGCCTCACAAACAGATCGAAATGTACAGCTTAACCAATAAGTTAATTTACTTACCATCATTACCCACTACATTTAGGGGAACCAGACCGGGACAAAACGTGGATTGGGAGACCTTCATTGTCGAACGCCAACGCCATCGTCGCTGAAGAGTGCCATCGTCGGAACTCAATCGAGCACCCAACTCTACCAATCGGGGGGCTAGAAGCAAGAATGAACGGATGAGAGAGGAGGGAAAGGAGAGGAGGGGGAGGGAGATGGGCTACCCCCGGCCATGGGAAGAACCCTAGTACCCTACCCCCACCCCTCCAACAATCTACCTCCGAAGGTGACCAAAAGACCACCTTTATCTTCCAACAATCTCACCGGACATGCTCTTCCACCATTAAACAACCTTTGCGGTGGCCAAAAATAGTGCCGGCTCAGATGTTTTGGTTGCTCAAGCCCGACCACGATTTACGAGTTAAAAAAAGAGAAATAACCAAGGTTACATTATGCTTTTACCTTGAGTTTCATCAATATCAAAAGCAAAATCTAACATCGACTATAACCCTTTATGATAGCACGATTCGATAAATCAAAAGCAAAATCTAACCTCGACTATAGTACTGATTTATGATTAGAACGATTCGATTTAAAGAAAAAAATTCGTCGCATTTTTTGAAGCAATGTATGAGTAACTTTTCTCCCTAAATTTTTTATCTCGTATTTTTTTTTTTTTGTTTTATTTACTTTTCCTAATTTATTTTAACCTTTCGTTATCATTTTTGAGATTAATTATAGACCCCGTCCAAAAGAAACAAGAAATATATAATATGTGAACCAAAGTTTTGAAGTGAATAGTTTGGATCACTTTTTTGAACTCGGGACTACGATTCGTGTAGCTGGTGTGACAACTCACTGTGTCCATAATTAGCGCAGTAGGACATTCGCAATTCCTATAAGTACGTAGTTCCTTTCTTTATTGTATTTAGAATTCTAAAATAAGCAGTAGTTTATGGAAAGAGGGCATCTTGTAGTGTGGCAAGAGTGAGGCGTGGCTGATCGCGCAATTGATCGCATGATTAATTTTATTTTTTATTTGCATTTATCCAAACTATTTATTGATGAGATGAAATCCGAACAGTTCATTACCGAAATTAACGGCTCATGTGTCGCACTATGCAGTCCGGCACCGCCCTACAGGATCTCGGAATCCTTATAGTTTATGAGTATAAGTAACAGTTTCCGTGCACGCATCCAGAGGGTCGCATTTTCTTTCTTTACTCCTACAAATCTCCTCATGTGCTAATAGTTGAAGATTCGCCACTCAAGTGGTGTTTATTAAAAGAAGTCCCGCATTAAAAAAAAACAATAAAGTTAGAATAATCAGGTACAGCTGCATGTGAGCTTCGCTTTTATCTAAAAAAAATGACTTCGTGCCTATACGTAAATTACTCTCGCATAATTTATTTGTATGACTTTTTAATTACTATATTTTTAAGGTTTTGTATTTGTTCAAGTTTTTGACATAATTTTATACTTTTTTTTATTCTTCTCATCGAAAGGAAACACAAAACTTATAGTAAAATTTAACGTAAAATTAACAAATGCAAATTTTCTTAATAAAGACAAACTAAAAAGTATGAAAAGTTAAGTTTTGGTACCTTGGAAAAGAAGAGAAAAGAAAAGAAAAGAAAGGAAAATAAAAAGAAAGAGTGAGGAAAGTTAAGATGAAAATTTTTAGTTAAAATAAGCTTACTTTTCCTTTTCCTCTCAACCCAAACAAAGGGGAAGAAAGCCTATATATATAGGTAGGATTAGTTTGGAAAAAATGTAAACAACTTACTTTATTGGAAAATAAAAAGAAAGAGTGAGGAAAGTTAAGTTTGAAAGTTTTAGTTTTAGTTTTAAACATAATTTACTTTTCCTTTTCCTCTTCAACCCAAACAAAGGGGAAGAAAGCCTATATATAGGTAGGATTAGTTTATCATCAAAACTAAACTAAACTAACTAATTATTGGCACAAAATTGAGTATAACTTCCTTCACTTGTTTTTGTTTTCTGCCCTTCTTTTAATCTTTAAAAAAATTCCACAATCCACCGGAAAACATAAAAGAAAATAAAGAATTGTAAAAAAGGTAAAGTGGAGTAGTTGGCAAACATATTTTATATAGGTGCATGTTTTGTTTTTTCCATTTAATTAAGTCGCAAGATTTTTCAAATGAAAAGGAATTGGCAGTTCCCTTAATCATCTCACCATTTGGCTCATTGTTGAATTATTACATATTTAAGCATTATTAGTCCCACAAATCAAACATGTCATTGGTGGGCGCCTGTAACTTTTATGCAACCACTTTTGTCTCGGTTTGTAATCAAGTAAATGTCTAGTTTAATTACGTTTTTTTTTTGTTTGTAAAACATACTTTTACAGCTTCAAATAAGGGGAAAAAATATTACAAATTGTAGTATTGTGAAAACCTTGTCCATGATAGATAAAGATTAAAGCCCATATCAATACTATTTAAAAATAGATAAATTGATGTTGCATTTACGTGAGCAAATATTTAAGTTATTTTCTTAAGTCTAGACGTGCATATGGCAATAACAAAAGAATAATCTTCCAACCATCCATGAAAGAGACATGTCAACTAAACATTTTGAAATTTCATATACTTTGTTTTGGAGTCAATAAACTATTTACATCATTTGGTGTACTGGTGTACACCAAATGTACACCGCGGTGTGTAAAGTTCATCTTAGAGTTTTATACAAATGATCGAAACCGCTCAATTTGTTTAAAATATTTTAGGGACCCGTGTAAAAAATCAGCTAGATTAGACATCAGTAGAGCTTTGATCAGTTCTTTGCTTAATTTGCTGACGGAAAATTGAGCAAAGAATTGATCGAGCTCTTATCCGATTGAACTGATTTTTTACAGGATTCCTTGAAAATATATTTTCAATAAGTTTTTTTTTTTTTTTTGGTCGACATGTTATATATCAATGGGGGTTAGCGGGGGAGTTAGTGAGTTAGTCCATGAGGGGTCCAGACGTCAAACATTTATACAAAGGCTCAAACCCTGGTCTCCCATGAGGGAAAACCGGGAAATACCGATGGGCCAACTGACATTCGGGATATTTTGAATAAGTTGAGCGGTTTCGGTCATTTGTGTGAGATTCCAAATGAGTCTCACGCAACGCGATGTGCATTTGATATGCACCAAAAACAAAGTTTGTTTTGTAGGGTACTTGACACATATCTCCACAACCCATGGTTTTTCTTTACTTGTTCCTATGATCAAAGCCCTGATTATTATTAGTTTTTTTTTGGGGGGGCCTTTTTCACATTATAGGATGTTAGTACTAGTGGCAGTCCTTTTTCACATTATAAACTCGTACGAGTGGCAGCCCTTCTCTCTCTCTCTCTTTCTCTAACCCCTTCCCCTTCCCATCTTCTTCAACTAATTAGGGCTTCCGCCTGGGGGGGGGGGAGCGGCCCCTCCTCTCCTCCCCCGGGCTTTTCTTCTTCCCCTTCCTCCCTCTGGCCTCCCTCTCTCGCAGTCTTTTCTCTGGTTTTTCGGCTCGGGCTTGCACTGCTGGGTGTGGCTCTCCTTCGCCTAACGGCTTGCCGGTCCCTTCGCACCTCGTTTCATTGCTGGATGTTCGTGGATTTCGGCCTAACGGCCTGTGGATCTGGGTTCTGAGAATGGGTTTTGCGGTGGCTCTGGTGCAACGTTCGTGTATGGGGTTTTTGTGGCTGCGGGATCTGGTGTGTTGGGGGCATGAGTTGTGATGGTCTGGGGGTTGTTTTCCTATTTTGTAGGGATCTGGTATTGTTGGCGGATGGCGGTTAGCAGTGGTGTTTGGTGGTAGCAGGGGGTTGCAGGGGTTTGCATTGTGTTGGCCGGCAATGGAGGATGATTGCGGTGCAGATGATGATGATCGGCAATGGAGGATTCTTTGGCGACTTGGACAGGGGGCGGTTGGTCCGTCCTTGGGGCAGCAACAGGGGCTTGTTCCCCGGGTTCCGACGGCGGTGGTGGCAACGATCGGTTCCTCTTCAGGTGGCCGGAGTGCAACGAAGGTGGCGACAAGGGCGGTTGTGCTTTGTTGGGTGGCTGTTTAGGGTTCTCATTGGTTGGGCTTGGCCCATTATCTAGGCATTTTAGGCCCTTGGGTGTTTTCTTATGAGCTATAATGTTTTATCTGGGTTTTTTTGGACCCATGAGGGTGCGGGGCTTGTAATTGGTGTGTATCCTTGATTGATTTCTTATCAATCTTGGATTGGGTCTCGGATTGGGCTGACATTAGCTTTTTGCTTGTTTGCTGTTTCCTTGTCTTATTAGTCTTGTAACAATTTCAAGATTAATGAAATTTTTTTGCATTTCAAAAAAAAAAAAAAAGTACTAGTAATAAATTCGACTAATACGAAGAATTTGACGTGTTCCCTCAACTCGAACCCACAACGTCGCCCTTAGAACCTATACTTCCGGTTGGGAACTTGGGACCTATGGGTTGAGTCCTCGTCTAGACTGAGGTCTTCCCAATTGAGCATGTGAGTACGAAGGGCGATGTATTTACGGAGCATGGATACATCCATGGAATACACTATGGAAATACATTGTGGACCTTGTCGAGTTGTGGCAGCAACGCCAATCGATATGCCACTATATATCTTGATCCCCTCCCAAATGGTCCGATACATTGTGGAGAGAGCTTTCCTTTCTTTCCGAACCGGATAACTCCTCTTCAGGGTCAAATCTTTAAAGACACGTGATCTCTAACAATAAAGGATATGGGTCTGTTTCTTTCATTAGCATAGCTTTTCAGCCGGCTTTGAGTAGGCAATCTCTACCGAATGACCTTAATCTTTTCAGTTGTACTCCTAACCAACTCCGGTCCTAGCAAACCCGCTTCTCCAGCATTTGTCCAACAAATTGATGATTGACAATGGCGCCCGTACAATGCTTCACAGGGTGCCATCTCATTGCTGGTTTGGTAACTTGTTATTGTAAGCAAACTCTACCAATGGCAGGTTGCTCCCAATTCTCGAAAAAAATCCAAGGCATAAGCTCTTAGCATAGCTTCTAGAGTCTGAATTGTCCTTTCCGTCTGTCCGTCAGTTTGAGGATGAAAAGTAATCTTGAGATGAACGTTTGTCCCTAAAACGGGATGGGTTTAAAAATTCAATTTTACCCTTACAGTTAAGAAAATAACTGCTCTCATGAAAGATGAAATTGCAGTTTTTGTTGAACACGTTTGGAATAGTAAAAGTATATACAACTTAAAAAATATATATATAGGTTTTGACTGTATTTTCACTCCCTTGTATTTATATATTTAGGAAACGGGTCAAAACTTGCGCTTAATAATGTACCGAACGGTATTGTTTGATTTAAATTTTCCTTTTGTGATATGATAGAAGAACCTAATTAATTAATTTTTTATTGGACTCTGTGAGAAGTCGTGTTGCAATTCAATGATGTGTTGACTAACCAATATCCAATCCTGTGCTTGATTGATCAATTCATGGATCGTAATCGTTAATTGATTCGCATGGAATTTGAAATTCTATAGCTCATTTACGCCGCATCTCTACTGAAAATCTTTTTGATGTGAATTTCAACTTAGAATAATGTCATACATATCGATGAGTTCTACAAAATTTTGTTACTTCAATGCTTCGAGCTTGCTAAAAATATATGAGTTGACCTTATTGTGACATGCAAGTATACCTCTAGCAGACTCAACAACATCTGCAACAAATTGCCTAGAAACTGTGTTGTACACTGATATAAATAGGCAACAAATATAGTCTATGTCCAACAGACTAACCATTTCACTTAATAAAAAAAACTCGACAAAAAATAAAGTAAAAATCAACCACATATATATACATAGTCAGACAGCCTAGACCCATCACCACCGCCAAACCCACCACCACCAACACCGCACTTGACCCACTGCCACCATCAAGCCAGACCAAACTCCGACCAAAATCGAGAGAGAGAGAGGCTTAGATTGGTAAGCATCATCACTGCCTCCCACTATGGCTGCAACCACAGTTGCCCATAGCCCCACCGGGTTGCCCCCCATGAAATCCGACCAAAACCCACCAAAATCGAGCCTCCATCACCAACGATCTTTGACGAAGGGAAGAAAAACAGGAGAAACCTCGCCAGTTTGCTCTTAGGACTCTACCAACCATCCCCACTGCACCCTAGTTTCGTACAACATTACACGTGCTTCACTTAACATTTTGTAAGATTTTCTTTCCATGAAAGGGACTTACATTTCCAACGATCTATGAACATTAAAGGATGAACATTAAAGGACGAGGTAAAAAACGATGGGAAATAACTTCTTCTTTTTCACCTAAACCCTGGCTAGTTCTCTTTGGCTCTCATCACGACTTTCTATTATGCCTTTCTATCTGAGCCTAAGTCACACAATGCAAGTGCATTAGTGATAAGGGAACCCAAGTGTGAAAATGTACTCTAAAAATATCCCAAATGAGTAAAATTGGCAAATTTGAAATGAAAACAAGAATTTGTTCAAGGAAAGCAAAAATGATACGTTCAAGGAATCACGCAAGGAATGCCCTACGAGGCCCAGTACGGATCTCAAACGCCTGATCTGAGCCGCTCAAAAAATTTAAAAACACATTTCGAGTGGGCTTGCGGAAAAACCAACTCCATCCGATATGTGTGAATGCTTGATCTAAACTTTCATTTTTGAATGGCTCGGATGAAAAAAGAAAAAAATGAAAGTTTGGATCAAACATCTAAACATATCAGATGAAGCTGGTTTTTAGCGGGCCCACTCGAAATGTGTTTCTAAAAATTTTTTGCGGCTCAGATTAGTCGTTCGGGATCCATATCGGGCCCCACAGGACCTTCCCTGCGTGATTCTCTGCAAATCTTTTCCTTGCATACACTAGCATTTTTGGAAAGCAAAAATGAGAAATTTCCTGAGCAACGTTGTACGCTTGACAAATCTCTCACTCGACGCAGTAGATAAAAACTCCCGGTTACCACCGACGGGTGGTGTGTTGTTTTGCTAGTGGACCAAAAGGCTCACGCACGTGGTAAGTTACCGGACCAACCGGTGAACGACCTGATATACCGGTAACCCAGCAGTGCCGACGCCGTACTCATCTGCCTTTATTACACATATGTTATTTTTATTAGTAGAATTTAGAACCCACATTATTTTATTTTATTATACGGTCATGTTCTAACACATAATAGTACTAAAATACACGCATACATTGCACACACAACTAGATAAATCAATTAATCTCTCTCTCTCTCTCTCTCTCTCTCTCTCTACTCTCTACTCTCTCTCTCTCTCCTCTTCCTTTTGCTGCAGTTGAAAGCCATTCCGGCGGATGAGTTTTGCAATCGTCTCTCTCTAGTTTCTTAGTCTACCAGAGACGACTTTTTGGGTCGGGTTTGGTTTTGGGATTTGGTGCGCCACGTGCATGCAGCAAGAGCTTTTTTGGGTTTGATTTGCAAAGAATTTGGGATTTAGGAGTGGGGTTTGGTGGAAGATTTTGCTGGGTTTTGTGTGAAATTGAAATCTGAAAAATGGAGAGAGACTTTATGGGTTTGAATTCAAGAGATTCTGTGGTGGTTGTCAAGGAAGAGGCTGTTGAAGGATGTAAAGACTCAGGTACTTTTTGTTCATGCGAAAACACAAATGTTGTTTTTAGTAGCTAATTTACATATCGTGATCGATTGTGTATTTTTAGGGATCAAGTACTTATGTCGTTCTTTAGCTGTGTTGATGTATGTACTTCAATTTCATGGCCTTGTTGAGTTTTTGACATTTATTTACTATTTTTGTTAATTTTATGTTCCTTTTATGTATAGCTCAAATTCATAGTCGAATTTTTTGAATTAATCATTTATTCGAACGAAATTTCTAAAGTAAAAATTTATAAGGTTAATCTCCCAAAAAATCAATTAAAAACATCGACAGTTTTTTTTTTGTCTCGTCAAGACAAAGCTGTACCCAAAAACTATTGCAAACACACCCGTTGTGCGGTCTCTTTTACTTCAGACTTTTTTTTGTCCTTTGATGGGTATGTGTATTTTTTTGATGGGTATGTGTATTTTTTTGATGGGTATGTGTATTTCGGGCACCCCTTAAAATCCTGGATTTCGAACTCTCGGTTAGTTCTTCTCATAGTTAGGTACCATATTCAACTTATTGAGATCCTTTATTTTCTTTTTTTCCAGCCTCATGCAATTCACACGGCCCGACAAACCTCTTGTATTTATTAGTTGATTGCTTTATTACTCTATGCCCGTTGTCTTCCATACATCGTAGTTGGCAGAGGTTTGCATTTCGGATCGAGTGGAAATATATGGACGATATTATTGCATCGATTTTCACGTTCACTTTGTTTGAAATTGGTATATTGATTTCAACTTAGACGAACTTTTCTGTGGGATCGTACTTAATGTTTCCCCAAAACGGGAAGGAAGAAGCAGAAAAGGATACTCACTCCACTATTTAAATGGTCACACATAGTTTGAAGATAGGCCAGAGTTAAACGAGTAATTATGCAATCATGATGCATGATTTCACAAGCAAGAAAGGAGAAGAAATTTAAAAACCTTTCTATTATTCAGCTGCTAGTGGTGCTTCCAAGGACCGTAGGGATTTTCCCCTGTTTCTGATTTGTCGATTTGCAATACTCTGTAATCTGTGCCCAAAGGCTAGTTATTTTGTTTGTCACTACTCTGGACTTGGCAAAATGGGTCTGTTTTTTGTGGTGTTCACTAGAAACCGAAAGTAAAAGTTCTTAGCTTTTATCAACACACATGCTACTGCTTCTATTGCCGCTAAAAGTCGGAATTCTGCATTAAGTATTAACTACAGCCACGGTTGTTTCAATTAAGTCAGTTTTTAAGTCGATGTATTGTGAGAGAATGACATGTCTGGTAAAGCGCAATGAGTCAGTTTTGAGTTTATAAATATTTGGAATGTTGCTAACACATGTTCTAAGTAACAAGGAGTGATGTTAAGATTGCCGGTTGAGCTGATGACATAAATGTGAAAGATACATGCTTGTTATGTTGTTTTCTGTTTTCCCAGTTATGGGTAGTTTAATCTTTATATCATATTCAGGTTTTTGTTCCATTTCTTTTTCTTAGTAATGGAAGTAATGTATGATGGAATAATGCAATCTGTTTGTTTCTTTGCTTTCCGTCACAATAAAATGAGCAATAAGTTAAACCCATAATTCTACTTGTTTGTAGCTCAAATGTTCTGTTTAATGTACAATGTTGTGCCCCTTTATGTTAGTTCATGATTTTATCAAACTTTTTTGATCATTGAAGTCTCTTTATGAGATTATTTATCAAATTTGGCATTAACGAAGGATATGTTATGGATCTAACTGGTATTATTATTTCAGGAGTTCAGTGGCCCTTGTCAAACAAGGTTTCTGGCTTTCCTCATTTCATGTCTTTTAAGGTTGCTCAAGAGGAAAAGGCAGCAAAGAGCACTTCTGATCCCCTTGCCTCTTCTGGATATATGACTATATCAACTCCAGATGCATTTGACGCTACTCACAAACGCCAGATGCAGGTTTGGTCTATTCACCCATTTGAAGAACCATGCATTTTCATTTTTAGGGATTATGGGTGCCACGTGAGCACTAAACTACTCAAGTTTTCTCATTTGTTGGATTTTCAACGTTGCCTTTACCTGTTTTATATTCCTTACTCTGTGTACCTTGGATTTTATAGAATCCGAGGCAAGAAAAGTTCATGTCAGTAACCGTTGCAAATTTTTTGATGCACGGGTTCTATTTTTGGGATTGCTTTATGCGTTTTGAATCATCATAAGCTATAAGAGTAAGTAGGCAGATATTTCCTTTAATGCTTTTTTTCCTAGTTCAAAAAGATGGAATTAGAAAAGAAAAAAAACCTTGATGCTTTAAAACAACCATCATTGACAAAATTATCGGCAAAATTCAGATCTCTAACTAAGCAAACTGACATGGTTGTTTTTGTTTTTTTAATGCTTCTTCTTGTTAGAAACTTAGTAATGGGCAAGGCGGCAGTCATTTGTCAATGACATCTTATCCCAAGCAACACAATGCGGTATGGATGCATCCTTCTCACGATGTTAAGATGGCAGCTGCAAATCTACCAGTTTCTGTTTCCATAAACAATCCTTTATTCAAAACCCATTTTCCTGGTGCTGCTCAGACCTTTGCAGGTGCTACCGCAAAGCAACAATTACTTGGAGGGACACCTACTGTGGCACCACATTCAATAAGCCCTTCTATTGGTTCTGTTGCAGGAACCACCGAACCATGGTACCAAATAATTTATAATCTACTGAATTTAACGATTTCGTAAATTTGCATGCAGTAGAGGGTTCCACAATTTTGAGCATGAAAAAAAAAAGGTGGTGCAAGAATTGCTTGACCACTAATCACCAATCTGAGGAAAATAAGCCTTTTATCCAAATCAATTGTGATTGGCTCGAGTCATTTTTCTCCGTTTCTTCTGTCAAGGGTTAAATAGTAAATAGAATTTGGCATATTTCATACTGTACCTTTTTTTAGTATAGCATGCCCTACCAATTTAATCATTTCCTTCCCCCTATGGTTTCCCACAAGATGAATAGTATCCGAAATAACCAATAGAAAAAAATTAACTTTAATTGGGAGTGATTTGATTTTGTAGGTTCAGTCCCAAGTCATCTGGGGCTTCTCCTCAATTGACCATCTTCTATGCGGGAACGGTGAATGTGTTCAATGACATATCTCCTGAGAAGGTTCTCTCTCCCACTCTCTCACACGCACAAAAAGGAAAAACAACTTGTTTCGTTTTTTAGTGCAAATTATTTTCTCTTAATGGAGATCAATGGAGATTTTTTTTTTTTTTAATGTGGGTTGCACTTCGTTTAGGCTCAGGCTATAATGTTCTTGGCTGGGAATGGATCTACCATTGCTTCGAAAATGGCACAACCAAGAGCTCAAGCTCAGGTCCCTATCTCCATACAGGCTGGAGGAGGGGATGGTGTTCTTGTCAATCAGCGAACTAATACACCAACTGGTTCTGGCCTCTCAAGCGCTGTGTCTGTTTCTTCACATCCAGTTGGTCAGTGTGGTAATGGGACCACTAATAATCATGAACTGATGGGAGTTAAACCGAATGGGGCTTCGAATTCTCAAATTATCAAAGCTAACCCTCAAAAAGTAGTTACTTCTCTAGGACCTCTTGCTCCAACTACCATGGCACCATCAGGTATGTTATCCTTGACGAGCATGGCCCTGATATTTGTGTGTTTGTGACTAGATCTCTGATGCAACTATGCAAGTAACCTGATTATGCTCAAGTGTCAGTTAAATCTATGTTTATCCAATGGACTGATTCAAGTTTTATGTTACCTGTGTAAATGGTGCTGAAAACATTTTTTGCATTGGATGGATATTCTCTCTTTTCTTATCCTGTTTTCTATGGTTTTTACGTTTTTTTTTTTGTTTTGCTGAAATGTATGGTTTTGTTTCCTTGTAACAAATTCTTCTTTCCTTATTGCTTTAGATGACAGTTTTTGATCATGAAACAATACCCGACAACTGGATTTCCCAACTCTGGATTGTAAAATGTGTTCTGTCTGGCCATTGGCAACAGGGTTGGGTTTTAAGGGCCTAGTTCATGATTCTCTCTGTAGATTAATATTGGTTTGTATTTATATTTTTGAACTTCTGCTATCATGAGAACATAGCAAAGTTAGATTTCTATTACTGTAAAAGCCGCCCTTCCCCTGCATGGCACTCCTGAAGCTTAGGAGGGTAGAGAATTTTTCGCCTCTGATTTGCTATGTCACTATGGTCAGATTTAATTATTATGATTGCAATGTGACGTGATTCTTTCTCTCTCTATGCAGCAATTCCACAGGCTCGCCAAGCATCTCTGGCTCGCTTCCTTGAGAAGCGCAAGGAAAGGTACGCAGTACGCTGCTAATCTTTCCCCCTGTCTACGAGAAAGTATAGTGGAGTAATATCCTTATCAATAAAACTATGGGTACTCCATTTGGTGTGCATACACCAAATGCACACCGTGTTATGTGGAGCCCATCTTGGAGTTCCACACAAACCAATGCGCATATGCAGATATGGTCATCAAGATGGAACATGCAGTACACACCACTGCACCTTTTAATGGTTTTGTTTTCACTTTCAATTCTCTTTGAAACTTTTGTACTGGGGATTGCTTCATTGTCCAAGAGGGCCTGTCAAATGTTCAGATGCATTTTTCTAAAGATAGTATCATACTGGTATTGAATTGAAACAGCATGATTGGCTCAACTATTTTAACTGATGAGGTTTGTAACATCACATGCAGGGTGATGAACGCTGCACCTTACCTCGCCAAGAAATCTCCAGAATGTTCCACTCCATGATCAAACGGTGCGGTTTCTCTGTGAGTGTTGGTGCAGCCGCTGGTTCTTTCTCAACCAGCGAGGCGAGTAGCCAATTTAACGGTCAATTTCCGTCGTGGCACAGTTAGTTCATGTTTTTGTAGTAAATGTTTCCGTATGGCTTTTGTTGTCCTCTTTCATCTGTGTAATCCCAACTTGCTAGACTTGACAATTTATCTAACTTCCTTTTTCGGGAGAGGAATACCATTGCTCAAACCCATGATGTGGCATGTGACACCATGAGGGTGCCACCACTAGGGAACTCAGAGCTTGGTTATCCAAGTTCCTTTTATTCTAGTTTATTTATAGTTCAATTTCTTCTTTTTGAAACATTATGTTCGCAATTTTCCTTGGAACAAAAATGTAGAGCTTGAATAGGAGTAATATCTAGTAGTTGATTTGCCTTGAATTGTCTACTGTTACGTACGTAGAACATAAAATTTGCTGACTAGCGAGGGTCTCTTGAAGGAGAAATATACTCAGGCCTATGGTACCGTCTCAAAAGAAGTGCGACCCATTTGCGGGTGTAGTAGGAAAGCCGCTGCGCTCTCTCTGGTGTTCATTTTTTTGAACAGCTCAAAATTCTTAATCAAAACCACCTCATGGGACAGGAAAGGAGTGGCTACCATAACGTTGGCTATGTTCTTATGTTTTGATTCCTCAGGGAAAAAAATGTTAGCTATATTACGTTGTGAAAAATATTTATGGGTACTTTGGAAATTTATTGAAGTCAACATTTCATTTTCTTATTAAATGAGCTAGAAATCTGAGATTCCTATGGGGTATAGGAGGAATTAGATTCCCACTCAGTCTAGGAATGTGATTCCCAATTGCATGTCATCAGGAATCACATCCCTGTTCCTGTCTCTTCCAAACGTAGGAATCAGAAAAGCATGGCATCACATTTCCGTTCCTGTCTCTTCCAAACGCAGGAATCATTGAAAGAAGACATCACATTCTCATTCCCCTCCAAGATTACTGACATCCAAACTGAGCCTTAAATGTCACTCCCTTCGTCCCATATTTGCTGTTCACTTTCACTATTCATAACACTTCAAAAATTGGTTATATTTTCTAATATATAATGTTTTATATATTCAATATTGATCTCGTTTGATAGTTCTCGATGAGTACTATTAAACAAAGTTTTCAAAGTTGTAAAAAACATTATATATTTAAAAATATAGGCAATTGATAAATGACACGCATACTCGTAAATGGTCAAAAAATTAGAGACGGAGGGAGTTGGTTCAAAACAACTTTAGGTGCTATCAATCCATCTGACGCTAGTCTATATGGAGCTTTGTGTTGGCTTTAAATGAGATTTTTGTTAATGGACGGTGGAATTGATTATCTGTAATAGTCATGACGCACAACTTTCAAGTGCGTATGACCCTACAGTTTAAAAAGATAAGAACAAATGTTTTGAGTGGCCGTGATTAATTTCATACTTGTGGTTTTCTCTGGTTGTGTGTATCTATTAGGGACGGGAACTGATATTCATATTCTCCAATTTGTTAATGACCCTTAAAAGGAGACTGTTGATATCATTTCCTATATGGACTTAATATTGGCACTTCTTATTGATAATATTGGAACTCTCATTTTTAGAGTGTCATTAACAATTTTGGGAGTACTAATATCAATTTCCTTCGATTATTGGCATGTTCATTGAAAATTAATACAACTTCATTTGAAAATTCAATTTTGGGAGTAATTGAAATGAAAAATCCGGTGGCTACAGTGCTTTTACGGAGTAGGTACTTACCCGGTCACGTTTTTCATCATGCCCTTTTTAAGTCTGGGGGCGGTCCCACGTGTTTGGTTTTGACATGTACCACTCATGGTGTGTTTTTTTTTGGCCAATTATTGTTCAAAGCCAATCAACCAAAATTCTCTCCTTTCTTTGTACGTCTGCTTAGGGTTGCAAATGAACCAAGTCGTTCGTGAGCTTCACTCGGTTCGACTCAAAAAAAGCTCGCTCGAACTCAATTCATTAAATTTTTTTTATCGAAGCTCGGCTCGAGCTCGAGTTCGTTAAAAACCTCAACAAACAAGCCTGAGCACAACAAGGCTCGGCTCAGCTCGATAATGCTCGTTTACTTTTTAGAAGAATTAAATAATATAACTTTTTATTCAAATTTGATATTACAATGCACCATCTTTTTAAGCCTAGTACGCTTCTCGGACGAAAAGATGTTTCTTCCTGTTGTATGAGGAAAAACTCAAGATGCATATATAGGGGGGTGCTCTCCCTTCCTTGTCAAGCCATGACCAGTCGTGCCGATTGCCTTACTACTATTTTGAAATTAAGACTATTTTCCTGTAGAGTATTTAGATATAAAACATATATACATGCACAAGTAAAACTTTCCTTGTTGTCTTAAGCCTATTTGAGTATACATATACATTTTTTCGTTGGCTCGTTAAGGCTTGTGAACAAGCTCGAGCTCGATTCAGTCAAATTTCTGCTCAGCTTTTTTCGTTAAGTTTTTTTCGAATCAGGATCGTTCGAGCTCGTTAAAAACTTAAGTAAAAAAAAACAAGATTGAACACAGAAAAGCTCAGCTCGGCTCTATTCATTTGTAGCCCTAAGCTAACCTCCTCCGACTAATTTGCATAATGACAAATAAATTTGAATATTAATACATATTTTACGAATTTGAAATATATGAATATACTTTTTTCGAATATCGATACACTTTCTGCGCGTTACAGACGTTAACATTTTCCGTTTAGTTTTCTTTGACAAATTATGTCCAATGGTCCCCGTTGTTCTTTTGTGGGTCCATAAATTGGATGCCAATGGAGTCACTTTCTCATCACCATGTGCATAGATTGTTGCAGAGGCCTACTTGGTTCGGCTTCAATCAATGGATCTACCCCATTTTGGGTATGCGGTCAAAATCAACACGAGCCATGGTCGCATTTAATTGAGGACCACTAAAAATTAGTAGCTGTTTTTTTTTCTTTTTCCCTTTAGAATAAAAAATTAAAAAAAAACTTATGCGCACTTTGTCTATTCTCCTCTCCGATCCAATCAAAAACTTATTTTCCACCGTGGGACTAGGTTTTCACAATAAATTAGTACTCCGTTACTGTGGCCAGACCCAGGGCCAGCCCTGATCATTGGGTTGCCCAAGCCCAACTCAAGTTTGGTTGCCCACTTCATATGAAGTCGTAAAAAAATTAAAAAGATAAACAAGTAAAAAACAAATATCAACGTTACATTGTGTGCTTTTAGCTTGAACTACATAAAAATAAAAAAAAATGTAACCACCAGTTATAGTAATTTATGATTAAAATGATTCGATTAAAAGAAAAACAATTTCCCCTTGAATTTTTGAAGCAAATTCTTCTTGATTTTTAATATGTCCGAGAAGGTAAACAGATCAAACATGGTATTTTTGAAAAATTAGAAGTAAAATTAAAATGAACTAAGAGAGAATAAAGAACACTCGCAAAAACATTTATGATTTGCAAAGGATATGAACCTTGGATTTTGCAACCACTAAAGCATAACTAGGATAGATGAACCGTCGTAAGCCAATAAATATTTATAATGTAAGAGTTATTTTTAACTACAATGGATAAAAAAAGGCAAAGCAATAAACATTTGTGGTGTAGAAGTTTTTTTTTTTTTTTTTATCTACAATAGATCAAAAAAAATAAAACAAAAAGTTAAGTGGCCAAAAAGGCATCTAGGGGGTTTTGAACCCTGTTCACTTAGATCCACCTAAGCGTGCATTGACTAACTCTGCCAACAGCATTCTTGAAATAGGTTTCGGAATAAGTTAGTATATAATATGTATATCTTCAGGAATTTTTTTTTTTTTTTTGTTGCCCTTGGCCGGTGGGTTGCCCAAGCCCGGAGGCTTGCTGGGCTTACCCCAGGGCCGGCCCTCCAGACCCAACAATCTAACCCTGGTCAATCATAAGGAGTAAACCCGGTACCAACCCGGTGGTTTCTTATTTTTGCTAAAAGTATTAAAAGTAGTTGATGCATGTAAGCAAAATTCGTGTTTTAGTCATTTTAGAATTTTTAGCAGTTTTAAAAATATGGGAGAGCACCCATCCCGGGGCTAGTCGAGTTTTACAACTTGGACAGTTGCACATATATAAGTCCAAAGAGGCCTTGTTCCCAGCCACTCACGGTGAATTTTTGATTCTTTTTTATTTATCTATTTAGGAGTATTTTTAAAAAACATATTTTTTTTTATTGAGTTGTCTCAATTTTGGATCTCCAAATATAAGTAGTACTGCTCAATCCGCTTTCATCTGATTTTTTTTTATTTTAAATTTTATTTTATTTATGATAATTGTCAACAATATGAAGACAACTCAAATGGAATGATATTTTACTTTAGTTAGCGGAATATAAATGGTTGGCTGTGTGTTGAAACCTAAGCACTTGGCCAGCATAAAATCGCTAGTGGAATCCTTTGTGGTCTTTAGTCGAGCTAGGGCATCATTCCATTTTCGTAAGTATAAGCAGTGAAGAAGGCCCAAAAAAAAAAAGAAAAAGAAAGACTAATGGACACAAACGAGTCAAATCGGGCTCCCCAATAGAATGTTGAACGGATCTATTCCGGATCGACGGAATTGGCGATTTATAAGATCGTAGTACTGCTCTCAGAATTACTCGAGTTGCTATGAGATCAAGGGCAATGAACAAGCTTTCTGAAGCAAGTTTACGTAATAAAGTCTTAGCCTTTTAAATCTGTCATTGTAGACACACACATAGTTTGTGAGGTCTACGCTCTTTGCACTAGCGTCTTGGGCCCCACAAATATATTTGGGTGTGCTTGTAATTAATATGTGTATTAGGCCAATTTTTTTTAAAAAATGAACCATGATCTCCTGCGTTTCAATTTTTTTTGTTTTTTTGAAGTAGCGAGTGACAGTGAGACATATGGGCTTTTAACTTAGAACACCAGGCATGACAAAGAACCCAAGATGAGCCCAAGTTCAAGTTCTGTCATCCCATTCGTAGTTGTGGCCCACTTTCAAAAACTGGGTCTCCCATGAATAGAGAGCCCATAATGTGGCCTTCTTGAACCCAAATTAGTTGATGAGCCCAAGTTCAAGTTCTGTCATCCCACTCGTAGTTGTGGCCCAGTATTCAAAAACTGGGTCTCCCATGGATAAGGAGCCCATAATGTGGCCTTCTTGAGCCCAAATTAGTTTTCGGGCCTCCACACTTTTACACAGATCGGCCCACACACTTTCAATCATCTTCTGCTTTCTAGCGTAAATGCCACGCGTTCTAAACGTGAGTGGTAATGATACGTACACAACAGAAAAGCCGCAACGAAAAGGCCACCCCAAAACGATGTCGTTTTGGTGTCCACCCGAAAAAAAAAAGAGGCCAAAATTCAAATTTACGCTGAAACCTCTTTCCCCAATATGTTCGATACAGACTCAGAGGGATAGGGAGAGGGGCGATCCCACCTCCACCGCACCACCGTAATCTTCTCCTTCTCCGGCGACCACCAAACCACTGCATCATTTCCGTACGCCGCCGCCGTTGAACAGCACCACTATCGTCCGATTTCATCAGGTTTGGGGAATTAGGTATCTCTCTCACGCTGCTGCTGCTTCTCTCTCTCTCTCTCTCTCTCTCTCTCTCTCACGCTGCGCTCTCTATTATCTAAACTTGTTTCAATTCTACGAATTTGAGGGTTTTGCACAAAAATTAGGGTTCAAATTTGAGGAACCCCAAATTGGGTTGATGGGTTACAAAAAACCCCATGTTTATCACAGTCCTTGGTTGATCTCAGTAGCACGAATGTTAATTTAGGAATTAGGCTTAAGGATTTAGTGTAAATTTTTATTAATTGTCAAGTATTTCGTGGATCTTAGGCAATTCGTTTCTTAGCAAGAGTACAATTTTGTGATAATACACATAAACTGATTGCATACATAACAAATGTACATGCAAGTGTTTATACTTCGTTCTGAGTTCTTTCACTTATATATTTAGTGAATTGATATGTAAAGAGATTAGACTTTGGCAATGAAAAGCCTGCATTTTGGCACATTATTCCTTGCATCAACAACCAAAAATCATAGATAGCTAGTAGATACATACAACACAGAGTTTCTTAGTAGCCATTACAGCTGCCCTCAAATTTTCCCAAGTCAATTTAGAGTTCCTGAAATTGGAACCCTAATTTTTTTGCAAACCCCCCCAAAATTGTGGAGTTGAAACAAGTTGGAGAGAGAGAGAGAGAGAGAGAGAGAGAGAGAGAGAGAGAGAGAGAGAGAGAGAGAGAGAGAGAGAGAGAGGGATACCTGGTCGAAGCTCGTCAATCAGAGTTGTTTGAGCTCGTCCATCTTGTTCAAATTTGCTTCTTTGCTTTGCGTACGAACTCATCGATCCTCTCTCTCTGGTTCGAAGTCCGTTGTTGGTGCGGTAATCGCCGGTGGAGGTGGAAATCAGTGTTGGTGCGGTGGTTGCCGGTGGAGGTGGGAATCGAGGTGGTTCGAATCGCCCCCACCCCTCTCTCTCTCTCTCTCCCCCTTTGTCGACTGAAGAGAAACGATAGGAATCTCATTTTCTTTTTGGGAAGGTCCAAAACGACGTCGTTTTGGCTGTTGTGGCCTTTTTGTTGTACATGTATCATTATTGACATACAAACAACTCTCTGTCGAAAGCGTGGACAAATTCGGTTTTCAATGGTGGATGTGTGGGGGTGTCGATTCTGGGGTGAGCCTCCTGTGAACCTTTTGAGTCGCCTGAGGGCTCCGCCAGAGCGCTCTAGCCTAGCGCTCCGTCCGAGCGCACTTCACCTAGCGCTCCTACCGAGCGCTCTTGCCTAGCCGACGGGCTAGGACGAACCTCGCCTAGGGCTTTCGCCTGAACCTTTTTGCCTAGCGCTCCATCTGAGCGCTCTCCGCCTAAGGGCTCCGCTTGAACCACTTCGCCTAGCGCTCCCGTTTGGTTCTTCCTCTTGAGGCCTTCTCTTAGCCTCTGGTTTGCCTGAGGACTCCACCTAGCCTCATCTGAGACCCGGTAAGTTCGCCTGAAAAGATGACCTCACTGGAAGTCTAGAAGCACGTCGGAGAAGAGGGCCTGATTCCTTGGAGCACGCCGGAGGGGAGGACCTGAGTCCTTGGAGCACGCCGGAAGGGAGAACCTGCACAGGGGAGCAACCAAGTTAGTGCCTAGCCCGGACGGTGGTGGTCCGGGAAGGCACTCCGATGGTAAAGTCAGCGACTGAGGGAGAAGTATAATGGAAGCAAGAGCTTCAGAGTTTTTAGAGAGAGAAAGTGAGAGAGAAGGGTTGAACATTGTGAAAAAACTCTCCCCCTTCAGGTTGGGGGAGTATGCCTTTTATAGGCAAGGAGTTGGTTGGGCTCCGAGCCCTCCACGCGCCTCACGCGTCATCGGTTCCCTAGGCAAATCACGTGGCCCGGATAGGGCGCTGCCTGCACCCTATCGTTTCGGATGACGTCGCTCCTATCACGACTTTTGTAGCACGCCACTTGACATGCCGCCTGACACACGCCACCTAATGTCACATCTGATATGTCAGGCATGCGTGATAGGGACCCTTCGGAACCCATCGGTTCGGGAAAGGGTGCTCGGTTCGGGAAAGAGCGCTCGGATTGACAACGGGTGCCTGGTTCGGCGAGGAGCGCTCGGATCGACAAGGACGTCCGTTCGGCAAGGAGCGCTCGGCTCGGTAAAGAGCATCCGGTTCGGCAAGGAGTGCTCAGATTAGCAGGGGCGCCCGGTCTCGGCAAGGAGTGCTCGGATTGACAGGGACACCCGTGTGGCAAGGAGCGCCCGGCTAGGCAAAGAGCGTCCGGCTCGGCCCGACTGATGAGCCCGCCTAGCGCCTAGCGAATCAGTACGCCTAGCCGGTGAGTCCACCTAGCGCCTAGCGGATGAGTCCTCCTAGCGGCTGAGGCTAGTGTGGACACTGGTTTGTGAGGACCTTTGTGGGAAGAGGGCTCCTACAGGATGTTTAGGTGTCGAGTTCTCTCTCTCCCCCTTTGAACATCAGCTTCTCTTCTCCGATTCCTTCCTCTCTCTCTCTCTCTCTACATATATTTACATTTGTATCTGTACATAGTCTTATACATGCAAGTCTCAGTGAACAGTCTTGGGTATTAACTTTCTTGAATTGTTGTTCGTTTTGGGGCTGCAAGTTGACTGATTGGTAGCCGTTCAAATCCCAATATCCGATTCTTGAAAAGTTCGAATATTTCTGTTTTCATTAGAACCCACAATGTTGATTCTGTTTGGAAATGATAGATTTCCAGATTTGATTTTGTATAACTGAATATCAATAGATTTTTTGTCGTTTATTTTAATGAACTTCTTGATTTCATCCTCGTGTTTATGGATTGGTATTTCCTTTACTGAATTGTAAATCTTTACATGATTTTATTTCTTTGTAACTTTTTTCTGTTGAATTTATTTGTGTTTGGCTTAAGATTAAATTTTCATGTTGGTGTTGTTGTGACCTTCTGGGTTTGATGTTTTTTCCCCCTCTGTCGATGTATATGTTGGTTAGAGTAATACACTTCTAATCTCTGGGTAAGATTTTCTTTAGCTATTTCTGGGCATATGCCGTTGCATATATCACCTGATAACTCATGCTTAAATCTTGGTAAACTACTTGTGGTTAATGCAATACATATCGAAGTCAGCTGAGCTTGACAATCCGTAATCTCAGTTGCTTTGGGTTGATATGTCTTTTTCGATTGGCTTTATGGAAAGCCATGTCCTCACTGTGGCACAACCTCAAGTAGCATTCTCTTCGGCCCACCTCTTGTCCTTTTAGCATTCTAGATTAGTATTAATCAGTGCAGGTATGATTGCTTTGCACATTGCGTGACCAAACCATCTCAATTTATGGAGTAGGTACATATTCACTTGTTGTATGGATTTTGATGTAGAATTTACACACACAAAAACGCATACATGTGAGTACATACACTAGTAGAACATGGATCTCTCTAGTAACTATCCCAAGCAATTGCCGGAGTTGTCTCACAATTGTGGGTCTCACAAAAGTATTTTTCCGGGAAGATACTATGGTGTTGTGAGAATTGGAAAGGAGCTCAACCCTACTGGGAAATCGACACTTGCAAATTTTCACCTTCAGCATTCTGAATTTGAATGTTAATATTTATGTATCTTTTGCATACATTTTTTGTGGCAATTTATATGATGAGCCATGGGCAAGAGATGATGAGCAATTGAGCATGCTTTTGTTTTTCAATGTGTTCAGGTATCTTGGCTTCTCTTGGGGGATCACCTTTCGTCTTTTAGCTTTGGACTGCTGGTGTATATTCTAAATTCAGGTTGTCTCCATGAGTCAGTTCTACCCTTGTTTGTTGCTTTATGATTAGGTAATGAAGAGTTTTCACGAGGGAACTTTAAATCCAAAGCATTGTTGTAAAACTGATTCTAATTCTCCCACTAGAGTTTTGGGGTCCGATAGTTCGGAACCAGGATCCAACGACACTAAGATCTCCAAGACTTCCTTATGGTCAGGTTTTTTTCACTCTGCTCTCTCAATCTTTGAAACACATGGTGAGTCAAAAGGGTGTGGAAAGAAGGGATTCAGTGGTAGAAGTAGTGGGTGGACACAAGCTGTGAAAAGAGTTATGAATGGTGGTTCAATGAGGAGATTTCAAGAGCGTCTACTTGGGCTGAACAGGACCGGTTTTTCTAGTTCAACAAGTGACATATGGCTTCTTGGTGTGTGCTATAAGATTTCTCAGGAAGGTTCTTCTAGTGATCCAGCTAGTAGTGATGGAGAAGCTGCATTTGTTGAGGATTTCTCTTCACGAATTTTGCTGACGTATCGTAAAGGTTTGTTTCATTGAGGGTTGTCCCATTTCTGGATGGATTGAGCTGCATAAAAAACTCTGGCTATCATGGTGTGGTGGATAAAGTGGTTTTGTGTTTGTTAATTCATAGGCTTTGATGCTATTGGCAATTCAAAGTACACCAGTGATGTAAATTGGGGTTGCATGCTTCGGAGCAGTCAAATGCTTTTTGCTCAGGTGTGGTGTTGTCTTGTTTTCTGTTTTACATTGCTCATGAAAGTGTTCTTTTGTTACCATCAGTGATTTCACTTAGGAGTTTGGGCTATAGGCAGATGCACATTTTGATCCCATGGGGTCCCTTTTCTTCTTTTTCTTTTTTGGCTTTTCTTCTTCTTTCTGGGACAAGAAGGGATGTTGTTACTTATACTTCATTTCTTTCTAATTATCCCTAAGTGGCTCTATTTGTGTGCACAGGCACTAATAGTTCATCGTTTAGGGAGATGCTGGAGAAAATCATCTCACAAGGTACTATAGCATTAGTATGTTGTATTTTTTATTTGTTCTGACAATATTTATATTTTCGTGAGTTTTGCGATTTGTGATTTAAGGAGACAGAGTCATGTATTCAGTGGTTATGCTCACATAAGACATTTTTGTATGCAGCCACTTGATAAAGAATACATGGAGATATTGCACCTTTTTGGTGATTCTGAGGCAGCAGCTTTCTCTGTCCACAATCTCCTTCAAGCAGGAAATGGTTATGAGCTTGCTGCTGGATCATGGGTTGGCCCGTATGCCATGTGTCGCACCTGGGAGAGTCTAGTCCGCTCTGAGAGAGGGGCAACGGGACTTAAACACCAACCATTCCCCATGGCTGTTTATGTTGTTTCTGGTGATGAAGATGGGGAGAGAGGTGGAGCTCCTGTTGTTTGTGTCGAAGATGCGTCCAAACGCTGTTCTGAGTTTTCTAAAGGCCAGGCGAATTGGACCCCTATTCTTTTGTTGGTTCCCTTGGTTCTTGGTCTTGACAAAGTCAACCCCAGGTACTTAGAACCCATCTATTTTCCTGGTCATCATTTTTGTTGCCCGCACAATTTTTTTCACATGATTTTGATAGGACTCAAATATTAATATGCTGAGCTTCTTAATTTGTTTCTTTGAGGTTACTTTATTCTTGTTCCATGGCTATCAGGGGTTCGGTTTCATTAGATTTTGAAATTCTTGGCTTCTTTATTCCTTCTGTTCTTTTGAATCCTTGTTTAGATTGTTCCTTCACATTCTTACAGGCTTACAGCCGTATAAGTTTTACTTGAGGTTTTCGTTATTCAGGTTAGCATAATGAGCTCTCATGTAAGCACCTTCCTAAAGGTCATAGCTCGAGAATGAGGACTGGAGTATATATTTTAGCCTTTCTGATATGATCTCTTGAAGTGTGTACTGATTCTCAGTGGCTGTAGTAAATGCTTTGTGTTGATTATCATTGGTTGTAGTAAATGTTGTTAATGTAGGTACTCAACTCGAAAGTACTTGCACCTAGGTGTGACGATGGACATAACCTCACAATTAGACGAGATTTCCTTTATCGAAACATACGTTCAGTACTTTTTTTGTTCTATTATTCAAGTCTTTGGGATCTTATAGGTTTGGCTTGACGTTTTGAGCCAAGTATCTTATTATCTAAACCGACCAAGTATCTTTTTTTTTTTTCTGGTGCAAAAAGTGGATATGCAAATAGGCTACTCGACATTCTGCCCTAAGTAGTGTCCTTAGCACTACACAGTAATCTGCAGGGACTCCATCGCACCTTTGTCAAGGATGAAAGGTTTCCACATGTATGAGGCTAAAAAGTTTGTTTAGCCCCATAAAGCGGCTATGAAGACCTAAACCAAAGCATTGAGTGAGGGACTCCAAGTATTTACCCATTGAACCAACAACTTGGTGGTTAAACCTATTGCCTGGTGAGTGATGCCTCACATTGACTCCCTAACATGGAGGTCTTCGGTGACTTCGGTCCATAACTTGAATAGAGGAAAGGAGCTTTGTTTCAAGATAGCACTTGAATGGAGCTTTTAAAAGAATAAGTTTTGCAACTTACATTTACTTAATCCAATTGAGTTAGGACCTAATAGTGTTGTAGTGAAGGTAAATAGAGATTAAGAAGAAGGGTTTGATGGAGGGAAGTCTAGGCCTTGCATCTTGATTGCCTTGGCCCTTGGACATCACACCAACAACAATTGTTTGGATTGCACAATCATTGGTAAAATCTGCTTGAAATTTTGTTCTTAAATCATTTTATGGAGCTCGCAAACATGTGTTCAATGCAGATGTCTCCTTCTGTTCCCTAAGTTCTAAATAGGAATCTATAAGGTTTTAATGAGAACCTAAAAATGATGCATACTTTGAATGTCTCTTTGGTACTTGCGTGATAAAATTAACCTAAGGGCAATTTGTTATATACAATGAATCAAACACCTGGTTAGTGAACCTAGTAATGGCTGCATACAAGGGAAAAAACCAGGTGGTTAATGTATCTGAATGGAGAGACCACATGTAACTAGTAGACTAATGTAATGATCCATAGGCCCCTTACAGCCCATGATCATAAAGTTGTGAAACTACCAAAGCGACTTAGCCTGTTTTAAAGCCTTTTTTCTCTTACCACACTAGGATTCCAAGCTGTCGTAGTAAGAGAATATGAAGCATCGTTGTGGATTACAGGTTGCTCGTCATCTCAGCATGTAGAAAGTTTATTCATCCCCTAATCCATAATGTGGAAAAGCTGAAAACAGGGAGAGATTCCACATCCTTTACCAACGAGTTTGGGGGAATGAAATTTGTAAAATCCAAAGCTAGCCATCAGGATTGCTAGTTTCTTCCTCGTGTATCCTTGACATGCTCCCCTCACTAAAGGCTGGGAAATACGGTGTAAAGGAAAGAGGGAAATGGTTTATGCTAAAAAAGAGAAATGAGAAGGAAAAAGTGTTCATTTTTCCTTTTGTTATGGTTGTTGCAAACTGCAAAACTTAATCATGTGGAAGAAATTGGGGGCTTTGCGAGAGGAGTTAAAATGGTGGTTATTTTCTTGTTCTTGCCAAATTTGTTATTTGACCATGATTCCTTGAGCTTGTGATTTTAGGCAGTTTTAACTTTTAAGCCTTCAATTTTAAATTTTCTCTCAGTTCCTTTTTTGAAAAATCAAATATGAGCTTTTCAGGGTTGGGATTTCTTCCGCTGTTAATAGCCTTGTAAGCCTTTGGGATTCAAAATCATATATTAAGCTCTTGTTGATTCTTTTATTTTATTCTAACTCAATATGGCCAGTGTAATAGCAATCTACCATTCTGGACAAAAAGCTATAGTATGATGACCAATTCATAGATTCAGGGGCTAGGGTTTTCTCATATGTTAGGAAGTCCTTGGGTTCCCCACTGATTGTTAGCTTAGTAGAGTTGGTAGAATTCATTTCCAGTTTGGTTGGAACTGAATTCATTTCCAGTTTGGTTGAACAGTTCCAACCAAGGTTGTAAATTCCTACCGTACCGGCCGGTATGTACCATTTTAGGGGGATTCCGGTACTGTAGAGCCTTGATTTCGTTCCGGGTAACTTTCCAGCCTATACCTCCAGTACCGGGGTGTTTCGGCTTTTCCGGTGAGTCTCGGTGGTACGTAACGACCATTGAAGAAAAAAAAAAAGAACTAGAAGTTAAGTAGAGAGAAAGGTACAGCCAAAACTAATCTTTCCTGCATATCATGAATGCCCATCTCTGGAACTGATTTCTTTGCAGATCTGGATATCATAGCGACATTCTGGTGAAGCACTCTACCTTTCAGACTGAATCTTTAAGAACTCTTTCCTTCACAGCTCTTCAAAGACGATTCCTGGCATTTTCTTCTTTCTTTCTTTTTTATTTATTTATTAATCTGCCCTAGCATTTTCTTCTTACCTCTTCAAAGTTACGTCTTTTCAAATGCAGATCTGAGATGGACTTGGACAGCTGTATTGGACATTGCAGTATTTTAGGAGGTTTTTAGTGTCCTATATATTATACCACATTAGAATGCATCTATTGCATTTACTTTATTATTTTTGTTGTGTTTTTATTTAAGTTATCAAATCTCTTCTTTAATTTTTCCACATTAGTATTCTGTGGTTTTATAAATGAAGGTTATTATTATAAGTAATTATGTTGTTTTTAATGCATATTTATTTATAACGAGGAATCCGTAATGGTATCCGGTATTGCACTGGTATTGGTACGTACCATACGAAGTACCGTGTCTGGTGTGGTATTCATAACCTTGGTTTTAACTAGATTTGATTGCTTGGTAAATAGTGGCAACAATTTTAGAGTCCTGGTTGAAGGTCCAGAAAAGAGCAATAGGACTGACACATATAGCAGTTCCAATGGAGTGTTCTGGAGTTCCACGTCTCGCTGATCTACTTGGGTAAATAAATATTTTCTTGAATAGATGAGGTCTAAATGGGAATGAGGGCTAGTGGCTATTAGCTCTCTGTATAGATTGCTATTTAAACTTGGTGTCCCTTATGATATCTTTTACTACACATTATCAAGGCAAGGTTTATTCAAGCACTTTAATATCATGGTTGTGCTTATAACATATATTCCAAGCATTAAGGATGCTGACACCATTTCGAGGATTCTATTTAAGACAGATCTTTGATATTACATTTCTGCTTTCGCTTAGTTTCTTGAATCCAATGAAGCCAACTCCAATAGCTATCCCATTGATTTTTCAAATTCGAAGTCCAAATCTGGTCATTTGATAAGCCTTAGGTTACAAGTCCAAGGATTAAGTGACTATTTAGGAAATTAGGGGGAAAACTTATTTTCAAGAGGAGTCCTGCTATGATTGAATCAGGGAAAAAAAAATAAACAAAAAAAAAGGAATTGTGAATTGGAGTAACATTGATAAGCATAGTGAAGGTATCTGTCGTTGTTGAACATGGACTGAATGCCTTGTTTCTCTCCTATTTACATGGATATTGATATGATTTGTTGCAATTTTTGTTCCGAGTATACAATGGCCGGAAAACTAAAAAGATGCGCGAATGCTACCACAGCCGGTTGACTTGTTGAAATTGTCTCAGGTACATTCCTTTGTTGGGCACAACGTTCACCTTTCCGCAGAGCCTTGGTATCCTTGGTGGTAGACCTGGTGCTTCAACTTATATTGTTGGCGTGCAGGATGAAGAGGCATTCTATCTTGATCCACATGAAGTTCAGCCGGTACAGTGCCATCTTAATTCTTGTTTATTTTGTATGCTGTATGTCTTGTAAATATGATGTCTATTGCTTCTTAATTGTTGTTTATTTGGCATTATACATATTTAGGCATACCTAGATCAAAGAAATCTGTTCAGTGTCAGCTTGAACACAGTCTAGAGACTTATCATTATCACAATTTAAAGCTTAAATTGCAGAAGTTAATGTCAAAATCACATAGTTGTTCGGTACTAGCTAGATGCTTATTTATCTCACCCAAAAACTCATTTTTCACTGCTTGGTTTCCTCCCCATTTTCTTTATGAGTTCTGTGGAATGTGTATGGATGCTCATAAATTGAGCTGTGATGAATTTTTGAGATTAAGTGAGGACCAATGGATGTTATGTTTTGCCCATCCGTTGCTGGAACGTTGGGGGCACTTCTATAGCTGAGATAAAGGGGAGGCAAATAGTTTATCTAACTCATCTCTCAGTTGTGAACTTTTTTTTTTTAACATGTTGGTTTCTTGCAAATTGATCTGGTGGATAACCAGTAGTGAACGTGTAACATTCTGTTTCTGTTCAACACCATCTGATTTAATGTCTTATTACTAGCGCTTTGCCCGTGCCTGAAGGCACTTGACAAAGTTCGAAAACCTGAACCAACCATGCAGTACCACATGCACTGCTCTCATCATAGAGTATTCCGGCTAACGCTATGCCACCACCCCTATCAAGGTGTTGCAAGTTCAGAAAGTGAAATTAAAAAATATATAGAAAACCAAGCTACTAACATCTAATTGATCAATTCATACTGTCAACATTATAAGAGGGGAAAAAAAGATTGAACGAAAATCAATTACCATCCAACGATCAACTAAAACAAGGAATGAATTGACTTGATCAACCAACTCTCTCCCATGTATTTTGGAAACTTTTCAAAATGGACAATATTTCTGAGACATCCCTAAATGAAATATTTAACAATCTTTATGGGAGGGAAGGATCAACTAAGCATAACTGAAGAGATTCTTTCTTATTTTTTTCCCTTATCAGTTATCAAATCAGCATAATATCCAAATCACATGTTGGATCCAAAGTGGTTTGAAAAGTAGATGGTGCGCGCGCGCGCGTGTGTTGATATGACTGTGCATGTTTTATAATCCAAATATTCTGAAATTAAAATTTCTCTATGAGAGTTGGATGTCAGAGAGAGATCATTTTTTAAATTTTAAATTTTCTCTTATTTTTTAAATGAGTTTCTTTCATTTCTTTTCTTAATCTGCTTTCTACTTCTTCTTTTTTCGTAATTGAGAAGAAAGGGAATTCTAAAATTACAATTTCTCTATGACGGGTTGAATGTCAGAGAGAGAGAGAGAGAGAGAGAGGATTTTTGAAATTTGAGTTTTCTTTTCAAGTTGTACATGAAGTCGTATTTTTTTTGGATGTGCTTTACTTTTCGTTTTTTTTTCTTTTTTTTTAATTAACCAAAAGTAATATTGGAAAGTTAAGTCTGCTTAGACCCCGGAAACACAATTTGATCCTTGAGATAAGATTTGGTCCCAAGTATAGATATTGTTAGAAGAGAAATAAAAGATCTTTCAAACATGGAAATGCCACATAGGACATTTGAAAAAACCGTTGTGTATAGATATAATATAGATGTGTGAATCTCCGTGTTTTTACCACATTTTGGTTGCTCCACCAGGTAGTCGATGTCAAGGGAGATAATCTAGAGGCTGATACTTCTTCTTATCACTGCAAGTGAGTATTGGGACAGAGTGTGTCGTTGCTTAAGTATCATTCTCCATTTCGTTCATGCTTCTTGTTTTTTACTATCCTGTTGTTGTTGTTGTTGTTATTGTTTTCCCCTTACCTTTATTTCTTTCCCCCAACCTGTTGCTGCTGCTGCTGCTGTAATGGTTCTAGCATGTTGCGGCATGTCCCCCTTGATTCCATCGATTCATCTTTGGCACTTGGGTTTTATTGCAGAGACAAAGGTATTAAATTCCCCGTGTTCATTTTCTGGGTTGTGAAATGAACTCTCTCTCTCTCTCTCTCTCTCTCTCAACACGACTGAGAATGAACTGTCAAATTTTTCAGGTTTTTTTTTTTTTTTTCAGATTTTTTTTCAGTTCGATTTATCTACTACTCATATGCATCTTGTCGGATAGACCTTGACAAATAGGTTCTATAAATTTCAAATTTGTGAGAAAAGGTATTGAAGCTGTTATTGATCGAAGTATTATCCTTTCTCGGTTGGCAGATGATTTTGATGACTTCTGCGACCGGGCTTCAAAGCTAGCTGATCAATCAAAGGGTGCTCCCTTATTTACGGTCACTCAGGCCCGCAAAATTTCAAAGGCAACAGGTAACTATGAGATGTTGAGCGATGGTGGTTGGATTCAACAGCATGGGTCCTCTGATATAATGTCCGGGAATGATGTCGAGGATTGTACACAAGAAGATGATTGGCAATTTCTTTGATTGAAATACTTAAATTGTAGCCTGTAGCTTTTGAAGGTTGCAACTTGGGGTTGGAAAACTTGCACTTGGAAAACTTGCACTTAACCCCTTCACCATGATCACAATGTCAGCTTAGTTCACATTTATATTCATTAATTTGTACACGTGTTACGTTAACTACGTAGAGTAAGTTGTTCATATTAATAGGTTCCTTTTTTTCCCCTTCAGTTTCAAGGTATACCTACGATGATGTACCGGACGTGTTGTAAGGGAGTGCAGCCATTACCATTTATGCTTTTCATTTCCCTCCGCCCGGCATTTTATTTGGAAGTTTGATGCATTTTACTTGGCCTTTTGTTTGGGAGCATTTTTTTTTTCTTTCGTCTGACTGTTGTTTTTTGTTTGGTGGCTTTAATTGTAACTTTGATGTTTAACTGCTGGTGGCAGTAGCTAGGGCTTGGTTTGAGATCTAAGCATACTTATGAGAATTGAAAAGGTTTGTGGTTTTATTGGATTTTCAAGGATCCAAAGTATATTTGAATGAAATAGGATATGTAATTTTTTTTTTCCAGTTAGCGAAGAAGTTGATTGATATACTCCCTCCGTCCCTTCTTAAGTGATCCACTTGGGAAACGTGTATTTTTGCGGACGTTTAAAAATGTATTTACGTATAACGTTTTTAAATTTTTTTGCACCATATTAAAGTACTCAATGAACACTTTAATTTGGTATAAAACAACTTAAAAAGTTATATAGAGAAATAAAGTATGTTTTTTAGGGGTTTGAAATTACATGTATTTTCATATGGATCATTTAAAAAGGAACAGAGGGAGTATTAAAGAGTGAGGGTGTAATATGCGCAATATTCAATGCTCAAAGTAACCATTGACGAGGTAATTAAATAATCTTTTTTTTTTTTTGGGCACCATGTAAGTTTTATTCTTGTTTCAACAGTTATTCGGCCCTACGGGCCACTAGTGACAATAGTTGGACCCGTGATGGGCCAGATGCCGTCGCTCCACTCCGTTTCGCTCCGGCATCGGGCATTTCATTAAAACTCTTTGGTACCTCTCCATGTGTGCCATAAGTTCCAACAGGATATGAGGAGCTTTCCACAGAATATGAAGCGATGGAGCAGGCTGATGGAGATGCACCGGCGGAGCCTTAGCTCTATCAGTAGTGTACCTTTCATAGATGGCTCTGGCTGCTTCTAGTCATTTTATTATACTAAGTTTGAATTATTATTCTAGACATTGCTATATTTTGAAAGTATTTCTTTTGAATTGTAATAAGTTAGAAAATTTCCTTCACTTACCATTAGTATATTTGAGACTTTAAGTTTTATGAATAAAATAAAGTTGACATTGGAAGAAAATAATTATTATTTTTAACGTGCCCAATTTTCGGGGTGTTACATAACGAGCTTGAGCTTTGTAATCTGGTGATGAGTCAAAGAGAGAGAGTGAGTGATGAGGCTGAAATACAAGAGTTCACCGAGTCTCATCTTCTCTAGTTCTTGGTGTGAATGTCAATCATAGAGACGAATATTGAAATAGAATACTCTCCTCTTTGGCTTTTGCTCTTTTAATTTTTTTTTCCTTTTTCTTTAATTTCTTTTGAGATTTTGTAATCGGTTTTCGATTGGGTTGGGTCTTCAAATACTTTGTAAACTTATTTTTTGGGCTGGGTGTTCAATATTTTGAATCGGGTGTTCAAACATTTTGTGCTGGGTTTCACAAATTATTAGGTTGGGTGTTCAAAATGGCGAAAAATAAAATTAAAGTTTTACATTATTTCTAAAATTAATTTTTTTTTTTGGGTGTTTTTGACAACCCTCGGCTCCATGGGAAATGATCATGAGTTGGTTTGAGAAATTGCAAACTAGTTACATTCAAAACTTTTATCTCAAGCAGGTTGTGTGGTTCTTCTTAAGGCTGTTATCCAGGCCATTCCAAGCTTTGCCATGTCCGGTTTTGCTTTGTACAATGCAACAATAGTCAAAAGAATTTCAAACGGGTTCGATTGCATACAAAAAGAATAGTAGACAATCAAATTAAAACAGAAGGAATACTAGGCCTCAATTCATAAATGCTTTGCAACCCTATAGTGTGATAAGAAAATGGGGTCCGAGAGAAGGAGTTTGGGTTTACATAGAATCACCTATCACCCTTTGTATGCAGATGCAACAACCCTTGTGGAATCGCCATTAACCATGTATATGGTAATTCCCTTGTTGAGAATTGGATGCCACAACTTCTACTGGAGTTCTTGCACCTCTAATATCTTACTAGAATGAATTCACTGTTAGAACTGCTCAGACCATATTTCGAGCATTTTCACAAGCATAACGTTTATTCAGCTTAAAACCATAAAATAGAAAGTCATGGGCAACATAGCACGTGTAAAGTTGTCATTTGTTGGCGGAAAATTTCAAAAAACCTTCCAAATTTTGACCTAGTGTCTAATAAACACCCAAATTTTAATAAACTTCAATTAAACACGTAAATCATGAAGCCGTTAATTAATTAACCCCTTGCAGTCTAAATCCGTCAAAGGCTAGCAGAAATTGCTGAGCTGAACACCCTTTGCTGAAAAAGGGGTTCTTTCCCCTTGTTTCTAGGTAGTAGGTTTTAGTTGGGTGTAGCGGTACTCCTACACTGATAAAGTTGGTGCACATATTGTGGCCTTTGCTAAAGAGAGTGTGAGAGAATATAGCTGAGTTCCAGGCAAAAGTTTATGCTCTCTAATTCATGTCTTGTTCCTTGTATATACAACAGGTATGAGACAACTCATCAGTAGTACCATACAGTAAGACTTTCTTCTACTATCTTGGGATTGTCTGTTCCTGCATTCCAAGTATTTGAAATAATTCCTCTTGTAGTTATTGTTTTGGGGGTTGAAATAATCCATTGTAAATTGGGAATTTAATAAGTGTCGAGTCCAAGTATTAGGTTTCTGATTTAGCATGATAGATTGAAACATGTGATATTTGAAGTGTAGGACTTGCTTTGACTCTTGCTTTTGGGGGTGCCTTTTATTAGCTTTTGTGGCTGAGCTTTACTACTTGCCATGGTGGAAGAAGAGGATTATCAACGCAGAGGTTGAAGATGATTATAGCAGCCCATCAAGAGTTATTGTATTTTTTTTCTACTGTAAAAACCCTCATTTTTAATCCCCACAGGACAAAACCCCAAGACCCATCTTTAGATTCCCGCCGCTTGGATTTGTCATCGGAAATCCCTTGTCTGTTTCTTCTCTTTAACAACTCCATTTAGCACAGAAAAGAACTTGGCATCATAGCGGTGAATTTTATTCCCCGGCAATCATGCTTCTTTCCCTCAGTACCCTTTGGAATGAAGGAAAGAACAGAAAACAAATGATTGGTGCTTCTCACCAAATAGTATCACTGTTTATGAGGAACGGAGTGGTCTTTCATGTGTGTATCATTTCTCACCACTCACCACTCACCAATACTTAAGATGCTCTTCTTTCTGTGACAGAAATGTCTTGCGGATTTCCGTTTGTTTCTTTTTCCAAATTTCATATTAATAGGTAAAAAAAAGTTTAAATTCGTTTGATGCTAAGTACACTTCTTTCTGCTGTGAAAGCCGGAGTGTTTGTTGAACAAGAAGTTGGAGATGGAGGTCATTTTCCCAAAACTTTGTGGTCCTATTGTCCATGGATAGCATCTGTAGCTGCTGCAATTGACGATCGAAGATATAAAAACCATCTCTCTCTTGAAAATGGAAAATCTTGCTGGGATGGGGTTGTCATGTAAGTCTCTCTTACTCACTTTGAATTGGTAGGCTTAGCGACAAACATTTCCAGAAGTCCAGAAAACTTTTGCATTATTTATTGAATTTGATGTTCCTTTAACTTTTGAACACCCCTAAACTGATGAGAAATGATAGTTCAGACTCTGTAATCCAACAATTGGTTATCTTATGACGATGCTTCAACATCTAAATATAGGAAGATCACCACCTATGTTCACAAAAATGAAAGTTCTTCATCAGCCAATTAGGACACATCCTCCCTTACTTCAGTCATTATAGAACCATTCAATTTGCAAATCACATTAATAATGATAGAATTTTACAAACTTTGGCAATAACAAAATCAAATTGGCAATTATCATTGGCCAACCTAAATCCTCACCAAGAGATGATCCACAATGGGCAAAAACTGACGTGCAAGCACGTCAGTTTTTACGCTAGTCTATTGATAAGACGAGGTAGAAAGACACCTAGGAACTAATTTAGATTACGACACCCTGCTTTATCCACGAGTAAGAAAGTATATTAAGAGAGACAGAAATCTATGTCAGTCATCACTCTCGGGTTTAATGCATGATACTTGTGAACTTGAATTCCTAAAATACAAATCCAAGGAGATTGTCCCAACCATCCAAGCCACAAATGTTGGGGACATATCCTATAGCCAAGTGAGTATTTGGCGCAAGCCACAAGTACCTTATGCGTTTAAAACAGTAATGCAACATAGGCTGTAACATGCAAATAGTTTGTATATGAAACACTGGGTTTTCTTGGCTTGTTAACTTTGTGTATTGGGTCCATCATTAGCTGATTTATGTGTGAAATGTGTGTCGAACTGACAATTAGTTGGTTTATGTTAGCCAACGTGCTTATCTTCTGTGATTTGAGTGGTTGCAGACGCTGTTCGGAAGCCTCTAATAGCTGTCGTGACTCCCTCATCTCTACCTGTTCTATATGGATACTCAGGAAGAAACAAAAACTTTGATATACCATTTGGTACATCTGGTGTGATTTTGTTGGAAGGGCGCAGAAACCGTCGAGTATCTGCAACTTCAATCTGCAGCTAAGATTCAAGTCCCAAGGGATATGGAAGCAGACCCTAATTCCGCAACTAGTGCAGTTGAGCAACGGGTACTCCAGATCAAACTGCAAGGGCAGAGAACTTGATACATGAGGTTCTTTCTGAGGTCTGCACCTTCTAATGAAATAGGAAAAAGCTTTCTTGAGTTTGCTTGTTTTATAGCTGGTTTGTATTTTTACCTCTGAATTTTGCGCACACACTTGATGAAATTTATTTAGTTGCGATGCATTTGTAAAGAAATCAGTTCAAGAGTTTTGTTGGCTCATCTGCGGTGCATTTGTAAAGAAATCAGTTCAAGAGTTTTGTTGGCTCATCTGCTTGATTTTGGAGACAGGCTGAAGCAGGGGGCTCTAGTCTTGTTACGCGGTGGGTACCTGGACAACAAACCTGGGACAACTATGTTGCCAAAATCCCAAACGACAATATGGTAAATGATCCTCTCCCTTTGTATGGGCAATTTCCAGTCGATTGTCATGCTTAATTCCTTTGAAATCTACATTTATACAGAAAGAGCCTCATAGATGAAATTATGGAATTGAAGTACTTTTTAATCAGTTAAAAAAAAGAAAAAGAAAGTACTGTTTAATAATTTAAAGTTGTCTTCTTGAATATGTGTAGTATGGAGTACCCAATTAGCCTGCCTTGCCACTCCTGCTTATCAAATTTATACGATAATTACTCCATTGTTTTAGATTTGGTAACTGCATTGATCATTTGTTAGAAGACTTATGCAAGCTGGTCTCTTATGGGCATGTACTAGACTTTTTGAGTCTTTATCGCATCTAGCTTGGCTTCTAAATATCTGGTAGAGGCTATAGTGTATTCTGTTTAACATCCATCTCATGTATGTGGAAGAAAGGAACAAGTGGACATGTGAGGACCAATTGTTTTTGAGAAGGCTTTGTTTTTTGGGCTTGAAAAATGCTATTTATATGGAGGCGGAGGATAATTGCTTTAGCCGGCACTACATAAATCTGAAGCTGTTGCGGATGCCGAAATGGATTTACTTCAGAAAGAGTTGATATGCATTTGTGTGTGTTTTTTAGCACCCAATCGCATGCACCGTGAAATGGACAAATTCTTTTTGGTCTTTGCAGGATGAAGCTTTCAATGTATGCTTCTGTCTCAACTATAATACCGACCTTGGATGATCCTTCCAAATATCAGGGTGTATCCTTTTCTAATGACCACTACTTCATTTTCATTTCATTTCATTTTGTGCTGCTTTTCTTGATATTCAGTTGTGTCTAGTTCGGTATCTTGCAGCATTGAGTGTTTCCTTGAACTAGACCACTACAGATATCGTACAAACAGATAAAAAGGTGGTCGAGATGCTTGAATTCGACCCTTTGGATCAAAGGCATTTTGATAATGTCAGGCCTTTGAGATGATTCAAGGCATGTGGAAATTGTAATGTGCTTGTTTTTATTGTAGTGTCCTGCAATTTTTAATCAACCTGTACATGTTGCTTTCTAACGATATTTGTCCCCCGGGTTTGTATTAAATCGTCCATCATCCATCATTGAGGAGGCTAGGAAGAGGCTTGCTACCCAAGCAGGTGCCGCTGGATGAACTCCAGGAATCAAGATCTGTTTCTGACAGTGATTTGCTTCAGAAGGGTTTATGAAAGAACTGGTTATGTTTTGTCCTTTCTTCTTCTTAGCACAATTTTGAACTGATTTTGTTATTGCAAATTGGGTTTGACTTTTGCTTTCATGAGATGATTTATTTACAGTTCAAATTTTATTATCGGCAGTTAGTATTATGGCTTTCGAAACCTTGTTATCCTACGGTATTTAAGGGTACTAGCGGTTTTGCCACGTGCTTTGCACGTGATACATTATTTTGTTCGTAGCGAGGTTAGTAACATCAGTGTTGTGGCTCTTTTGTCCAACTTGGTGTTCCTGCATTTTGAGCTTCTATTTTCTCAATGTTATTGAAAGATCCATGCGTACTTCATCGTTCTAGAGGATAATACGGTAATCAAGAATAGAAACGTGCAACCATTTAAATTATTTATGGGGTTTTCAATGGTAATAATAGGAAAATCCGACAGATATGAAAGTTAGAAAAACCAAGAAGAGAACCAACCTAGAACCAAGTTTGGGCTGTTAAAAACAAATTTCAATAATTCAGCAGTTATAGTACCAATTTTATGAACTTAGAACACTAAACACTGTTTCAATAGTTCCCAAACCAGTTGCAGTACTTAACCATCTTCAGCACTTCTAACACTTGAAACAACCAGTTTCAGCAGAAAATCAGATAAGTTGCAATTTTAGCAATCAAAATGAAGTTGTGGAAGTTCCAAGTGGTTGCAAAAAATAGCCAGCACTTTCAGTACTTAAAATCAGAATTTCACACGTGGAAATGCATAACACAGCAGTTCCTAACAGAAAATGATACCACCACAGTTACATAGCATAAGTACATAAATGCAGTTCTGTACCAGAAATCCAATGTTGTTTTAGAGAAAAAACCATGGGAACATAGTTAGACGGAAAGAGACACAAATTGAAATGAACCACTCCGACAGTTCGATGATTCCCGACATGCCAATATAAGATTTGCCTTCAGTTTTCTTTGCTCAAACCTCAATCAGAAAATAAGTAGAGTGTGTCAAACATATACCTAGGCAAAAGATTTTCCAAGACAATGAGATAACTCATTAAGCGATCTAAAGGCATACATAGAACATAAAAATGTAAACGGGAAGGCAAGAAAAATGAAGAGCACAAGGGAATGTGAGCATAGATCTTTACCTGTTGGTAACAGTTTTATTGTACATCAGTCTTGGATGTTGACCTTTCAGCTATCATTTTATCATGCCATAGGGTTGAAATGTTTCTGGGTTTATTGGTTTTGGTTCTTGAGGGAGTATCGCACTTGATTAACATAAATAGTTTCTGCTAGATCCGGTCATCAAATAAATTGATTTCCTGTACTTTTGTTGCTTGGCGCTTCAAAATACTGGAACATTCTGCAGTCTTCTATGATTGCTATCTTTGATTGATCGCAAGTAGTCTCTTTGACTATCCATGAATTACTTGAAGGTTCTTGCCCGAAATGAGTTCTTGAGTCATGGTTAAAAATTTGTGGCATTGGCTAACGCCTTTCCAATTGCAAAAGAGAATGTAGAATGTGGTAACAACCAAAATTTTAGCGAGAGGTCAAACTGGGACTATGCTGCACCACAAAATCAATGCCTTCTTAAGTCACATAATGTTGACCTCGAATGTATATGAAAACACTAAGTTTCCTTAGTTTGACACGATTTGGGGATAGAAAAATAAACGATTGATCAATAATAAAACATCCATAACTCGTAAACACAATCTCCTTCAACTCCTTGACTTATACGTGCCACAACATTATTGTAGATATCAGTATCTGTCCTAAGCCTGAGTTCTTCTATCCATTGGAGGAAATCCGCCCTCAAAACCAAATCCTTGTCCTGCATAGAGCATAGTCCAAGTAATCCAATACCTTCAAATAGTTTTTCAAGTGCCTTAAAACCATCTCGTGAACGTTTTGTGGAACGCCGAAACTTTATGGCTTGGAGATTCAATTCTCCAGACCGTGCAATCTGATTAACGAGTCCATCTATGTCTTTGTTTATATCAAAACCAATGACTATGCTTTTGATGTGTCGAAATCTTCTAAGTAGGTTTGGGAGTAGATGGTGTGTCTTGGTGTTTACATTCAAACTATGCTTCACCCGGTTAGATATTAAAAAGAACCGCTTTCAGACCACCCAAGTCACTCTCATCAGCTTGTCTCAGTTTTTGGAATATACTAAGTTCCTAGCAATCATCTGGTCTTTCCTCATTTCCCGGTTTATTTGTTTTGGAAAAAAGAAAGTAGATGTTTCAGAAAACAGAAACGTACATAATCCTAAATCAGTTCATACATCTGTTGATAGATATGTAAATTGGTTTGTTGTATGAAAACCAAAACGAATTAGGAAAAGGATTATTTGCAAAAACAAGAGTGGAAACAAAATCTTCCTTGGGAAAAAGGAAGATTTTAGTAATTGGTTTTAGGAAACATATTCCTCCTGGGAAAGTGGAGTCCAAGGTTGAGTATGAGTAGGAAACTCAAAAGTTTCTCAAACATAGAGATATTCCAAAGAGAAAGAAGAAGAAAACAAACAAGCAAGTCATACCAAACTGGTTTTTAAATAGAGTAAAACTAGCATAAAGTCCGTGCTATGCACAGGTTGATCAGTCAAATCAGGGAAAATATGCATTTTAAGATTGCGACATAGGTCTATAACTTAAATAGGTGTATGATGTCGCTCTTTTAGAACTAATTGAAGCAATGAAAATAGGAACTCTCCAGTATGTTTAATTTTTGATAACCGCATTACAAGCACTGGTGCCTATCGCGTGTGCAACTAGGAAAGGAGCCTAAATCCTCTTTATATCGAACAATAAATTGAATCTCTAATACAAATAGATTCACAATTTACGTACATACAAACCTACTGGTTTCCTTTTCGTTTTTTTATTCTTTTTTTTTTTTCCTCCATTCGTTGAACTGTCCATGAATTGCATTTGTATTGCAAAATCATCTCACTGGCCCCATTAATCCAATTGATAGAATGTGGATTTGTTGGGACTGAAATGGGGAATCCTAGCAGTATGGGGAAGGGAGTTATCTGTATATTGAGGGCTGCAAAAAAAAAAAAAAAACTTCCGGAGAAGGTATATACAATGAAAGAATGGGCAGTTGAGCAGTTCTGGTGCCAATCGGAGTTTAAGTATACGCCGGATACGGGAGGAGTGGGAACACTTGAACATGGCCTATGATTTCAATGAACGGATCAGGAAGAGCATAAGCATCATTTAACATAGAACTTGAGCCCTTCAGCTGGCTACATTTTCAAAGAATATACAGTGTCTCCCACTTCAAGTCTAGCCCTTACCCTTTTTTTTCTCTCAAATTAAGTGCAAAAATTTGGTTCAAAGCTTTCATTTGATATGGCTCACTCCAGCCCTAGAATCAGATTTTGAAACTCTTCCGCCGCCGCAACTCTTTTGAAAAATCAGATCGAGATCTGGAAAATCATGCCAAGGTAATGATATTTCTTCCACATGTAAGGCATCCTTCAAACAGGGGATAGACTTTCAATGAATTGATAAGAGCATTTGTAAAGTTCCCTTCCTCGCGCGAACCTTGAAATCTCAGAAGGAGACAACTCGCAAAGCACCTTCATTGTCCCGCACTGAAGATTATAGGAAAATACTTTGCCCCGGTTGAAGAACACCACTGCAAAATCATTTTCCTGCGCTCCTTTCACAACACTTATCACAGAAATTACACATGTACTTCTATTCGGCAATATCAAGGATGTTATATCCACCCGGTACCTGACAGTCCAGTGGAAGTCATCTGTGTCCATATCAAGCACACTGAATTCATTAACTAAAGGATTTTGAATAATAAACAAACGGCCACCACATTCTCCGAAATATATCATCCATTTCGTGAGATTAGGGTCTGGGGGCACTCGAGTTACTGTCAGCTTCTCCGTATCCACATCCAGGCGAGAGTAGACATGCTCGTCCCTCGAGCAACTCCTCCAAATAATTTCTCCTTTCCAAATGGCACCACGTTCGTAGTCTTTAATTGATGGCGCGAGACTCACGTTCTTCCAAGATGCACTTTCGGAAGCGTATATAGCCAACTGGGTATCATTATGGCGATAAGACCTACAACTACTAACTAACACAACCTTGTAATGAGGTGATTTTGTAGGATCAAAAAACAAGTAAGGTTCTTCCTTAGAATACCCTTCAGATAAAGTGACACTAGGTTTGGGAAGTGCTATGAACTTTTGGGTGGTTAGATTACAAATAATATAACTCCTATCGCCATTGCAACACAACAATAAACCATTAGAAGAATGACTTACACTTGAATAAGAAGATCCTGGCAGAAAGGAGAAAGTTGGAAGACTAGTTCCACCACAGCGGCCGGCGACGGAAATGGGGAAAACCGAGTTTAAGTATACGCCGGAGGCCGTTGGAGTGGGATTACGGCGGGTATGGTTGATACCAAACTGTGGGTCAGAGATGAGAGAGAGCCAATACTTGGAAACACGCTTGAATTTGATGAGGGGTTTAGCCGGCAACCGTACGAGTATCTCAATTAGCAGATCCATATTGCTTGCAATGATTTCTGCCGCCGGCGAGTTTTCCTCCGGTAAGGTTGATCTGCAAAATTGCTTGCTTTGTTTCGACATTTTCCCAAAGTTGTGCGAAAGTGTTCCAATTTGGGAGATTTAGGGTTGGCCCGCATTTACAATTGCACATATTGGATGAATTACACGTACCTCCTCTAATGTTTGGCTGAATGACACTCATATTTTTTCTTCTTTCCTTTCTGACCTTTGAAATAATTTCTTCACGAATTTGAAATATACTGATGATTTACTGCATTTCGTTGCCGAAATAGATAATCTTTTTAAATTATTCATTTAATTTGATGAAAATAAAATGAATAATTGAAGGGGGCTAAGTGTTGAATTCTAAACGTTAGAGCATCCCCAACAAGCTCAGTAAATATTGAGCCAAAAAAATTAGTGAAAAGTGTTTTATCTACTCATGTCTTTTTCAATACTCCAACAATACTACTTATATTACTTATCTACTATTAAAATACTATTTTTTCTTATTTTAAATATTACTAAAGAAAGGAGAGAGGAAGGAGAGAGAAGAGAGAAAAAATAGTAAACAATTCCAAAGGGAGTGAACAGTGACTCCCTATATGGAGAGGGATTTAGGAAGTTGCAGTAGCATTTGGTATTTTGTTCACCTGTTTAGGGAGCCTCTTGGAGCTTGTATTTGGGGTTTGGCTGAGTAAAATGGAGATAAGGAAGGGTTTAGGTAGTCTGTTGCACTTGCCCTTAGGGAGTTAACTCATACTTCTATTTTTCTAAGTGAGTCATAGTTGATGAGGATCCAAGGTAAATTAGCCCCAAAACTCAAAGCATCATGTTTTCTTTTATATAACGCGTAATACTCTCTCTCATATTTTTTTATTCTTTTTTCCTTTTGACTTTTGAAATAATTTCTTCATGAATTAAAATATAGAATGATTTACTGCTTTTGGTTGCCAAAATAGAAAATCTACCCATGTTCGGGTTAAAAAGAATCCTCGTTAAATTGGTGGGTCGAATTGAAAAAAATCAGACCCGTAAAATTTATTTATTTTTCCTTTTTTAATTCAATTTTAAGATGATGTTTTAGTATTTTCTTATTAAATAGGGCGGATCACATCAGGGATCCTTCGGTCTACATCCATCTGCATCTTCACTTTCCCGATCAAATTTTCATGATGCAAATCGTACAATGTGTTTGTAAGGGTCCACGCAAGGAATCATAAAAAATGACCGGGAAGGGTTCATCCGATCATTTTTTCATAAAAACCGCATGTGTACTGTAAAGACCCAAAATTTCACGAATTTTTTTTTCAATCTAATTAGGGATTTTATGAAAATGCATTTAAGAGTTGAAGTGTGGATCAATGTGAAATTTAGTTTGGCGTGGGTCTTGATTAAAGCACATTAGAACTTCGAGGGGTGTGTTGTGTAATTATGTAATTATGTAATTGAGTAGTATGTAAGGGAGAGTAGAGAAAGAAAATTCACTTTTCTCCCCCCTCTATATGGCTAGCCCTCCTCTCCCCTCTCTAAAATTTTCTCCAATCTCACACCAAATTCACTCTCCACACTCAAACCCACTTAGATCCATAGACAAATCCACCATCTACATGCATTGGGAGCTCGGGTTTTGCTTTCATCCGCTTGGAAGGGGTACATTTCGGTTGGAGTCAAGTTTTGGGGCTAGGGTTTGTTCAAGAAGCTTGATTGGAGGTTGATCCATTGAGGTAGAGACTTCTCTCTTCTATCTCTAAGTGTATTTGGCTTGATTTGTTGCAAAACATCTAGATTGATCATGTATTTCATGGAAATTTGAAAGACCCACTTTGTTCTAGGGTTTTGATCTCAAATCCATCTTGATTCTTAATAATATGTTTGTTAGCTCCATTGTTTGAGGGAAGCTTGCATCATCTTCCATGTTTATTCGTCGTTTGGAACCATAAAAATCTGAGTTTGAGCCTTGTTGTTGAGTTTGGGTGCAAAGTACAAAATCTGCAAAAAACTGTCTTCAACATGAGAATCTGTAATTTTCGTCCAGACTTTCTTTGTAGTTTCTATTCGGACGGTCCGGGGACCCGTCCGGACGATTTTGGTAGTTTGGTTCCCCTGTGTGTTCTTCGATCGGGCTCTTCCCTTGGTAAACCCGTTTACCCCCATTTTGTTGAACGCTTGCGATTTCAATGGTACTCCATTTACACATACTTGACCTTATAACTTCGTTTGTAAACTTGATTGATGGTTAGTCTTTTTCATGTAGTAGACACTCGTTAACAAATTTACGTGAACACTTGAAGTCGATTAATGTGAGTTAATGAACATATTTCGAGGAATCGAATAGGATACTTGAACGTCTTAAGAAAAGGAAATGGAAATGAAAAAGGAAAGGGATAGTTGTTTATGTGTGCGTCAGTGTGTGTGTGTGTGGACACGTCAGACAATCAAAAAGAGTTTTAGGAGTATGAGGACACTTGTGACTACCTACGTATATTTAACATAGGGTGACACGGAGGAATGGACCATGGGTTATGGTTTTGAACTTAATGAACTACGCCTTGATGGACACCATAAGGACACGTGATAGTGCATTTTAAGGAACTCGTATCATTATTAGGGGGGTTCGGGGGCCGCGGGGGCGGGGGTGGAGTGACGTACATTATGATTTCATATTGGTTTGGTTGGCATCCAATGAGGTTGTGTGAGAGGTACGGATAATTCCGTGAGAACGAGAATGAATGACTCGTTATAGAAATGAGAAGACGCATGGTTGTCGAGAAGAGATGAGATCTTATATGTTAATGGTGGATGTGTAAGTAGCACTTGGTTATGATTTGAGAATTTAATAAAAACACTTGAAGTTTTGGAAAGAATGAGTCATGTTATGATAATGTTGGTTTATGTTAATACCAAAACCACCACCTGGTGTGTTGTTAGGCAATCTCGGATTATATTAATACCAGAACCACCATGAGGTGTGTTGCTGGGCATGGGTAGCGAGGCCTGTGAATCTCAGATTATAACACCGTCATTCGGTGTGGATGATAGTATCGGTGTATTTGTGGATATGAATATGGAGATTTATGAATCCTGGTAGGGGAATACGAGTCCCAAAACTCCGAAGTAGATAATGAGAATTATGGAAGGGTGGTGAATCTGGAAATGTTGTGAAGGAAGATCCAATTATACGAGTATTGAAGAAGTATTCCTGACACGATAAATATGACGAGAAGGTTTCTGACACAAATTATTGTAAGGAGATGCCAACACTTAGAAAAAGGTCTTTCATAGACGACAAGGAGTTTTAAAAGCACGTGGACACTTAAATTCTCATTTGATCTTGAGTTGGCTTCTCAATTCACCCCTTGCGTGTATCACATCATATCCTTGTGCTCATTTCATTCCATTTGCATTTAGTGATAGTGGATGAGATTTTCCTACTTGTCTAGTGAGCTCACCCTATCATTTTTAGGTACATATCAAGGAGCATGAAGTGGAGTGTATGAGATGTGTAGCATCTTTTGAAAGCATGCATGAAAGGAGTCATTTGATCGTCTAGTGAAATGTTTTTTTGATAGTTGAACTTGTACCACATTTTACTCTTGAATTGGTCAAATGTAACTCTAATACTTCTATCCATGTTTTACTATGGGGCACGGGTATCCGGCTTGAACTTTGTTTAGTAATATGGAATTAGAACCTTGTGGTGAAGTATTTGGAATGAACTTATGGAAGTTTGTACTTATTAATTTGAGAAAAGAATTTATTTATTCTCTTTGAAATTGAGAGTGTGATATGTACAGTTTTATGAAAAATTGATTGAATGAAGCCTTTCCCGGTTAATTTTTTTTTATGATTCCATGCGGAGCCCTTAAAAATATGTTCTAAAACACATTGGACGATTCGGATTATGAAAATTTGGTCTGGAAAGTGAAGGTGTGGATGGAAGCCTCCATCAGGGATCCCTAATGTGATCTGCGAGTGGAATATAGAAGTATACATAGATGTCCATCTAAGTGTATCACCAAAGTATGCTCAAAATTGGATAACCAAAAGTTGCCACATCACCCTTTGATTATCCATTTAGAGGATGGCTAAAGTTAACAATATAGAGGTCCACAATGACATAATCAAAATTGAGTGGTATGAAATCAGAGTTGATCAATGGTCGACAAATCGATTATGAATGAGAGTATGGTGGCTTATTTATTTGTGTGAGTGCCATTCCAAATTTTTTTTTCTTCTTCACTCAAGATCGATGGATAAAATTTGTTGAGAAATTAAGATGTTCATTTGCCATTTGTTTTTCTAATCATTGATCGAACTCGTATAGGTACAAGAATAGTTTGGTTGCATTGAACACCAACACTCCAAATCCAAATTTCATAAGTCCTTTTCTTCTTGCACGCTTAAGGAAATTTTTAGGAGTGGATTTTAACGTTTCGAAAGGCGTTAGTTAGCGTTATATCAAGAGAATTTTTGAGATTAAATAAGGTGTCAAATCTGATTTTAGAGTAGTTTGGTTTGAGGTGCTTTTGAACCAGATTTTAGATATTATACAATAAGGAATTTGAAAACACCCCATTTTTGTGTGTTATGCATGCATGGACAGCTCATGCACATGAGATGACATTTCATGTGATTTTGGAGTGTAAAATTTACCCTTTCAGCCTTGTTTATGTCATTTTAGGGGAAAAAAAAATAGATTGAAGATCTAGAGCACGTAGATTTCCTTAATCTTTTGTTCCGAATCACTTCCTTTTCCCAAATTTGCCTCTTCTGCTATTTGCCTCACTTATTTGCTTTCTCTTGCTTGAGGGAGTCCTTTTCTTCTCTTACATGTTTCGGCCAATTGAGGAGATAGGTAGGGGCCGGTATGATACAGATATAGATTTCATGTAAGCTCTAATAATTTAGCTATTCCATTCTTATTTTTGACTTTTCTGTTCCATTATTTTTTTTCTCTTTCCTGTTATTGAAAAAATTGATTAATTCAGTTTCACGCCATTGCTTTTATATCTTAAGGTGGTATCTGCTGCAATTAAGCATTGATTTAATATGAACGAACACTATGTGAACGCGAGTTGTAAGTGCAAGACATGAATTCCCTAATTGAACCCAGCAACAAGAAAGTGACGACGATGACGACCTATATGAGGAAGTTGAAGAAGAGGTGATTTTTCGGCTTATATAAAGCTATTGTTTGAGTATTTTTCTATAGATTGCGTGTTTGAATTTTATTATTTTTGTTACTTGTTGTTTTGTAGTCCTTTTTTTTGAGGTGGATTGCAATATATGGATGATGTTTCCTTCATAGCAATTGTCTTATTTCCAAAATTCACCATCCTCCTGAAATATGGAACCCCTATTACAAGGGATACAGAGGAGACGAAAGGAAAAAAAATATGTTGTGATAGTTCTTGTGCAATTAGGAGTTCGAAGGCGGAGGTAGACGAGGAACTGAGAAAAGCTACTGAAAATAAGACACCTGAGTTCCTAGGAGGAGGTAAATAATAGTGACACATAATATGTAGCCAAAAGTTAACTCCTAGACATATGTGAAGTAAAAGATACTATGTTCTGAAATGAAACCTTTTTTTTTTTTTGAACAGCTAAAAAGTTTATTAATCTTTGAGAGATTACAAAGATTAAAAGGGAAGAATGGGAGACAACACAAATAGGAGGAACAAGCCTCACTAAAACTCCCAAAGCAACCCCAGGAGTTGGCAAGATACCAACAGGGAAAGAAAACAAAAAACAACAATGATCTCAGCAAAGGAGAAGAATACAGAGCAACAGTTGTTTAAAGAGAGTCCAAGATGCTCCTAAGTCTGAACAAGAAATCGTCCACAGAGAAGTCTCTATTTCCAGCACTGGATTTTGCCCAGAAAGCAACTCTGATCTTCACAAGTTCAGTGGTATAGTCCCAATCTGTGATTGCATTCTCAAAAACACAGTCGTTCCTTTGCTTCCATACAGTCCATATGAACCATTGGAATGAGTTCCCAAATCTTTCTTTTGACTTTCTTTAGTTTCCAATCTTTCCACCAAGAGAGAAGATTTTTAGCAGAGGATGGAGTTACCCATTTAACCCCCCACCATGAGAGAGCATTGGTCCACACAGACCAAACAGGATCACAATGCAGAAATAGGTGGTCCACGGATTCAATATGAGTAGAGCAGAATTTGCATAAGGAATCCTCCACAGTATGGATAATGCCAAGATTAAAGAGGTAATCTGCAGTTTTAACTCTACCATGAACAACAAGCCAGATGAGACATTGGACCCTGTATGGAGCCAAATTCCTCCAAATGTGTGCGAAATCAGAGTTTGCATCAATGGAAGGTGGATTAGCCAGATCATATAGGGATTTGACTGAAAAAGATGTAGAGCAATTTTCTGACCAAGTGAGCTTATCTTCAGAGCCATCGGACAACACGATGTCAGATCCATCTAAAATAGATAAGATTTCATCAAACATTTCTTTCTCCCAGTCAAAGAGTCTTCTCCTGAGTTGAAAATCCCAAAAATGATTGTTTGCTCTTCTAGTCAGTACCTCATGAATTGACTCCTCCTGATTGCTCATTAAGTTAAAAATGGGTGGGAAAGCTTCTGCAAGAGATAGATTACCTAGCCATGGGTCCAGCCAAAATAATGTGAGTCTGCCATCTCCAACTTTGATTTTGGTGTTAATCATAAATAGACTGTGCATAATAGGATTTCTGGCCCTGGTGTTGATGATATCCTTCCAGATGGATGAAACATTGCTGGGAAGATTTGAATTTGGGAACCAGCAGCTAGACTTGGCTTTGTATTTGGATGAGATTACTTTTTTCCAAAGAGATTCTTTTTCCACCCCATATCTCCACCACCATTTGAGCAATAAGGAGTCATTCATTTCCTTGATGTTTCTGATCCCAAGCCCTCCATTGCTTCTAGCTTGGGTGATTTTAGACCAAGCAACTAGATGAAGTTTCCTTTTGAGGTCAGTTCCACCCCACAGGAATTTGGCTTGGATAGAATTAAGAGTACTCACAATACCTTCAGGAATCTTGAAAAGAGACATGTAGAATATTGGTAAGCTGCACAACACTGATTTTATGAGTACTATTCTTCCTCCAATAGACAGGTATCTCCTCTTCCAAGAAGCCAATTTGCTTTTGAATTTGTCCAGAACATGTTTCCATGTAGATTTTCTCTTTGGACTAGCCCCTAGAGGCATACCCAAATATTTAATGGGTAGCTTTTGCATTTGACAGCCCATGATTTCAGCAAAGATTTGGATATTCTCCTCAGACACACCCACCCCACATAAGGTTGATTTGTGAAAGTTAATATTAAGGCCAGAAATTTCTTCAAAGTCTTCTAAGAGCTTTTTAACCACTTGCACCTCTTCCAGACTTGCTTTACAGAAGACTAAGGTATCATCAGCAAACTGCAAGTGTGATAAAATGAGACCCTCATTTCCCATTTTAATACCACTGAAAGTACCTTGATTAAGAGCCCTTTTGAATAGCCAATTCAGACCTTCAACAGCAATTATAAAAAGAAAGGGGGAAAGGGGATCCCCTTGCCTGATACCTTTATGCATCTTGAAACCCTTGGTAGGAGAACCATTAACAAGGACAGAAATCCAAGCGGACGATAAACACTCTTTCATCCAGTAGATCCATTTCCTAGGGAAGTTCATTAGCTTCATCATTTTCCACAGGTACTGCCAATTAAGCTTATCGAAAGCTTTTTCAAAGTCAATTTTAATGATAAGACCTTCTTTCCTTCCTTTTTTCCAGCCATCTACCACTTCGTTGGCAATTAAAATACCATCCTGAATGTTTTTACCTCCAGAGAATGCAGATTGCACATCGCCAACCACAATAGGGATAGTGTTTTTTATTCTAGCTGCCAGAACTTTAGATAAAATTTTGTACATGCTACCAATCAGGCTAATTGGTCTGTACTCAGGAAGAATCATGGGATTTTCAGTCTTTGGAATTAAGGCAATGAAGGATGAGTTTATACCTCTTGGTAGCTTCCCATTTCGGTGGAATTCATTGATAAAAGCCATGATGTCTTTTTTCATGAAACTCCAGCATTTTTTGATGCAAAGAATGTTGAATCCATCCGGTCCAGGAGCTTTGTTGCCATCGCAGGATTTGATGATGTTCCAAACTTCCAATTCAGTGAATGCTGCTGTTAGTTGGTTGCTCATAGTATCATTAATTGATCCTCCCAAATTATCACCAATTGAAGGTCCGATTCGCCAAGGTCTCCACATATAAGTTTTGGAAGTGGTTAAAGCGCCAATTTGATTTGCTGGATCCTCGGACATACTACCGTTCACCGATAGAGAGTTTATGAGGTTTTTCCTTTGCCTAGCAGAGGCCATAGAATGGAAAAACTTGGTGTTTTTGTCTCCCAGAAGTTGCCAATTAATTCTAGACTTTTGTAACCACATACTTTCAACGACTCTATTCACTTCCACAATTCTTCCTTGAGTGTTTTCCTTAGTGCTACTTCACTTCCGTAAATATTACCCTCCTCTCGCTTGGATATCCATATTGTGTAGTTCCACTCAACTTCCTCTATTCTTTTTTGAGTGTTACCAAAGACATCCTTTGCCCATGTTTTGATCTGACCTTTAATTCTTTTAATTTCATGCATAGCCTCATTGCATTTCTTCGTGATTTTGGTTGATTCTCCAAGCATCTTCCATCACCTTCATACAATCTTTATGGTCCGGCCTGTGCATTGAAGAACCTAAATGGCTTGGCCCCCAATCTCTTACATCTTCCATTAGCAAGATGGGACGGTGGTCGGATAGGGATCTAGGAAGTCCCCATTGTCTTAAGTTAAACTTTTCTAGCCATTCCGAGTGAACCAAAACCCATCAATCCCGCTCCATTTTTCATTTTCCCGTGAGTTTGACCAAGTAAAGGTTACGCCTAAGAGCCGCAAATCCATAAATTCGAACTCCTCAATGAAGTCATTCAAATCCCTCATCCTCTGTCCCTTACAGAGCAGACCTTGTCTTTCTTCAATACATCGATTTCATTTAAATCACCACCCAAACACCATGGCTCCGGCACAAGGTTTCTAAGGGAACCGAGAGTATTCCAAAGCTTTCTTCGTCGGTGATAGCACAAGGACCATAAACATTCACAATGGTACAATTAAAGTCACCTATGCTTCCATTTAACAACAGAAATTCTGTTATCGCATGCATCTTTGAGACAAAAGAGATCCGAGTTCCAAATGCAGATTAACCCTCCAGCAGAAGCATTGGATTCAACCTCTAAAAAATTAGACTCACTGTGGCCCCAAATGGAATTGATGAAAAAATTATTGACAGACTTGAGTTTGGATTCTTGGAGTAGTAAAAAGTCCACACCTCTATCGCGTAATGCCTTGATCTTTTTAACTTGCTCCTTTTTTCCTTTCTTCCCACTCGATATTCCAAGACATGATTTTCATGATGCGGCTACGATATAAGGGACTTCAAAGGCTGAATTTAGAGATTGTTTGACATCAACTTGCTGATAACTTCGTCATCTTCCCCCAAAAAATCTTCGCCAATGATTTTAGAGATTGACAAGGCAGCCTCTTCTTCATTAAGGATTAATCTATTTCTATTTCTGAACCCTTCGGAGGAGATAGATAGGGCTGCAGAGGCAATCGCAGATCTTACAAGCACACCTTTTTTTATTTTCCTGCCACCTTTCTTGGATTTTGGAAAACCAATCAGTTCTTCAATTGTTTTCTTTCTCTTCTTGATTTTTTCGGCAGTTGCCTTTTTCTTAGAATGCTCTATCAGCTTGCTGTTGAAAGGTAATTCACTCCTTGAAAAATTATCTTCATCATAATTGTCACCGTGTTGTTGGTCTTGGGAGAATCAATTTTGCTTGTTTCTACAACATTGACGGAGTTAATCTTTCAGCAGGATGATTAGAAATATGCTTTTCCATTGAAGGTATGACCTTAGGACTTCCAACTTTTGAGTTTCCCAACATATTTTGTGACTGTAATATATGTTTCCAAGACAAAAATGATGGTTGGAAAACCACCATTTGCAGGTTATTATCATCATAATGGCGTACCTCATCTTTGTTTTGGACATCAGCAATTGCCTTATTAATGAGAAAATCAGAGGTTTCATCCACTACTTCCATTTCTTGCTCATCATCTGTATTCACCACTCCATCGTCATTTTTTGATTCATTCTCTTCAGGACCAGTATCATTATCCTTCCTAGTAACAGGATTTTCTAACCCCTTACCAGGATTGGTGTTGGGTTCAAGGGATTGAGGATTTGTGGAGTAGGCATTAGATGTAATAGTTCGAAAAGATGCATCTTCCTCAATTCTCACCGAGTAGTTCCGTCCCAAAATTTCCATATGAATGGTTCCAGAAATCCGTTGGACTTGATCGGTAACAATAAGTATCCTGCCTTTATCAAAAGATCTCTCATGAAGAGTATCATCGTCCATTTTAATGAATTCGCCCCAAGAATCTCCAATAAGTTTAAAATTTGGGAAAGACCATCCATTTAAGGGCATGCCATAACAGGATAACCAAACAAATCTTTCTTCCCTAGCAGATTCGCCTGACCATGGATTGATACTGTCGAACCAAATTGACATCCATTTTTCCTTGATAGTTTGATCCCTAATTGCTGAGTTAGGAAAAGTGATGATGACATACCTACCACCCATAGCTTTGATCTGTTCAACAGGAGTGTTTTCTTTCCTAAAGACTTGAAGTAAATCATTAGGAGAAAGCAATATACGAATTTTTGCCACTGCGCTTCTCATTAACCAGCCAGTCCCAGTTGGATGAAGGTGAACTTTTTTGAAATAGTGATGAATGTTGGCCTTCCCAGCTCCTCTGGAAATCTGAAGCTCAGGATTTCCATAATTTGGTTTATCTTGAGCTTGGGCTTCATAAAACATCTCTTTTCCTTTATCAGACCTATTATTAGATTACTTTGTCATTGAACATTTATCAACTTCTCCAAAAGATTTTAGCACCCAGTTGCTAAAATCACCATATTTCAAATCAAAAAATGAAGTGGTTTCATGTATCGTTTTTCGATTTTTTTCGCACCAAATTAAAGTACTTGAGGAGTTCTTTAATTTGGTGCGAAAAAAATTGAAAAACGATACACGGAACCACTTCATTTTTTGATTTGAAATATGGTGATTTTAGCAACTGGGTGCTAAAATCTTTTGAAAAACTGCTGTGACATTATTTTCGAGAGATCTAAATAAAGTAGAGAAGAAACATCCTGAGAAGGTACTCACTTGTGAAATAATATGACAAATTTCAATTCATCCCAAATTTGTCTAAGTTTTCAGGATAATGTTCAAATTTTCTATACAATTTGCTAATGAGATATCAAAATCAAATAGTTGGTGCACATGTATTGGCAGACCAACTTCATTCAAACGACTATTTTGGTTCAACAAATAAGAAAGCTAACCATATGAATCTTCATAACTTGAGCTTAATTCCCCAAGATAATGGTTCATCCAGGGTTTTAGCCTCGTGTTGTTCTTTCAGATTGTGCCTTAGAATTCTTGTTTATCCTTGTCGATTCCCAAAGTTAGTTTCTTCAATGCTTACCAAATTACAATTTGGTTTATTTGAGTGGTTAAATTTATTAGAGTATACGCGTTGATGCAGCCCATTTTTAGGTAAAATGACTGTCAAACTCTTCATAGATCTTATTGAGATAGAAAATCAAAGGCTTAAATAAGAATTGGAGTATCAAACGATGAATATCCTTGAAGCTCTAAATGGAAAGCTAAAGCATGACCTGGTGTGTCAAAGACAAGGTTGTGCCACGAGCTAAAGATTCGAGGACGTAAAAAGCCCAAGCACAGCTTAAGACAGAAAACATGCGTATGGGGAACTAAGAAGTAAGTATTCTTCTGGATTATCGAAGTAGTTTAATGTCTCTTGAAAGGAATTTAAACGGGAAATTGCCCTTTTATCATGGCTTTAATTGTGCAATTGGGTTTATTAAAATACTATTCGTTTGATAAGTCATAAGTATGAGTTTGATAGGCGTGGATCATCACTGCATATTTGTTAGAAAACCAAGCTGGAATCATTACGAGTTGGTATTTATCAGGTTCATAGCTTTAAAAAAGTAGATGTTTAATAAGTTGTAAGGTTACAATTGCTTTTCTATTGAATTGAATCCTATATGACTGACTTATTAGCACCTCAGCGGGCCAAATAGCAATCTTGGATATGTACTTGATTCTGATAGTAAAGTTGTATCTACGTACATGGCTTTCAGTTTTAGGATGTCTGTGATAATATTGATCCTCTTGAGATGCCTATTATGCCATATTACGTCATGGACAGGTTGCTGCTCATCAATCATTCAGTTTTATTGTTCTACCGGCTCATTTTAAGGTAAAAAGTGTCTCTCAACAATGGCTCAAGATTACTATGCTTCTTATTTGGCAATGGCTTAAAACTTATTTGTCTTGATAGTCTTAACAAATCTGACTTTGCTTAACTCCTTAACCTGTTGTGACGTGATGTAATGTGGTTTGACTTTACTTCCTTTAAGCCACACTGACATTCTTTGATTTTGTTGTTGTTTTTTTTCTTTCTTTTTATCTATGCAGATGCGTAATAGTGAATTTGGAAGTGACCCACCTTGGATTGGTGTTGGGATTTGTACAGGTACAAGAAATGACATGAATTTCCCCATGTTGTAATCCAATGACATGACGATGACCTTTTCTAAATTTTATGCATCATAGTTAGCCACCCATTTAATTGTAAAATAGGCGATCAACTCAATTGAAGGGCACAGTGGACATATAATTCATCGATTTCATTTCTTGCCTCTTGCACTGCGTGATAACAAATTATATTTATTGATAAAAAAGGAAGGGAATTTTCTTCTCCGTGGTACCACCTCCCAAATATCCGCCGAGTTCATTGCGGGAAAAAAATAGGTATGAATTAAACCTATAAGAGATTGTAGCTTTTCATCTTTTCCTACCTTTCAATATTTGTATCAAAACAAATACTACAACTTGATGAAGATGGTTCAAAAGCAAGTTACAAGTTTTGTGCCAACTATATTGAAAAAACCTTTTTTTCTATGCTATGAAATACTCAATAAGCAAACTAAAAGGAATTGAAAAATAATAAAAGATGAACGCAACGATATACGTGGAAAACCCCTTAAAAAGGGTAAAAACCACGGGAGGAAATCAATCCACTAAATGTAAACATTGTGCAGTTACAAAACGATCTCAATTAAACACAATCGTGAATCCTCACCGATTGACCAAAGATCGTGTTGTCGAATCCACGTACACCGCACCAAGTGGTTGATTGCCGAATGCCTTGAATCCTCAAGTCCTCCAAGATACTTCTGGAATCCACCGGAAGAATGATCCAATTTGTTGAATCGAGAGATAGATAAACTTCTTGGAGTTAATCGAAAAGCTTCGTGCTCATATTGACCATGTGTACTCCAAGACTCAAACTTAAAAACTCAGCCGTGTATAATGTTCTCAATATCTTTGGCCAAGTCGTCCCTAAGCTGCCAAAAGATGATGTATATATATTAATGAAAGCCTTGGCCAACGTCCAAACTTTCCAACCCAAGAGCAACTCTTTTACTTTCTTTTCCAATGTTTATTGCCACAAATCCATCCTTATTGAGAAGCACGGCTCGGTTTGTAATGTTCAAAGGCCACTTGTCGGACCGCTTTTCAACCATCTCTCCTAAAACCAATTGGTGTTAGGAAGGGCTTCAATTAAGTCTTTTAAAACATTCGACATCGCACCCGCAAGTTTGTTTTTAGAGCGGTCGCAGGGAGTGGCATTCTGTAACCAAATCCATGGGGGCACTCCGGGCCCAACAATCTGTCCCTCACGATGACGCTCCCCCGACTCGAACCCATGACCTCCTGGCTCTGATACCACTTGTCGGACCGCTATTCCACCATCTCTCCTAAAACCAATTGGTGTTAGGAAGGGCTTCAATTAAGTCTTTTATGGCATTCGACATCGCACCCGCAAGTCTGTTTTTAGAGCGGTCGCAGGGAGTGCCATTGTGTAACCAAATTCATGGGGGCACTCCGGGCCCAACATATATCATCCTCTCTCTCCCCACTCATATGCAAAATCACAATTGAGTTTAATACGATTGGCTACGTTTTGGTTCATGAATAAAGACATTTTAACTTGAACAAACATTTTAGCTGGGCGGACTCACACGCACATAAATGGAGGCTACTTTGGTTAACATAACTCAAAGCAAGCAAAGCTTGATACACATAAATGGAGGCTATTTTGTTGGCAATATCATTACCTGATTGTGTCGTGACGAGTCAAAAATAGATTTATAAATGCAATGAATTAACCTTTATTCCAGAGGATAGCGGTTAAGTACGAGGTCGATCCGCGAAGACAATTTGGTTGAGTTATGTTAACTTTGATTATTTTCTAATTTAATTCGGAGAAAGAGATTGGTTGACTGATTTTGTGATTAACTAAATTAAAGCAAGAAATAATAAAACTGTGTGAAATTAATGGAGAGAGGATCTAGGGTTTCGAATTCACCCTAACCACGTAACTAGGCTATGTATAGACTAGGATTATTTATTCAAATCGCAATTGTCAAGAGGATAATTGAGTTGTTAATAGGCATTGGCTAGCCCATAGCACAGACCGTCTCGCTAGCACAACCAGTCTCTTTCACGGGTTGTCTAGTGCCACGATCCGTCTTACGAGCATAACCCATTTTAGTTACCCAAACACAAGCAAAGAAAATTGTTAATTAACTAGGTATTTGAGATCGCGCACACAAATACACTATTGATTGAAAGCATTAAAAATAATTCATCTGATCATAATGAAAAGGGTTCTTAGTTAAACAATTGATTCGAATGAATAAACCTAAATCTTTTACAAACGCAAAGTTACTTGGACAGGGGCTTCATCTTCCCCCTAGATAGGTGTTGTAGCCGGCCATGGAAGAGGTTGGAACACTTGAAGAAACCGCGAAGAATATGAAGAACTCTTGATTTCTCTCTCTAAGTTGGCTCTCCACAATGTTAAGAACAGATCTAGGACCCCCAAAATGTACATAACAAGTCCCTATGTATAACAAAACCCTAAAAATTACACAAAATTGCGTTTTTCTAACCTAACTCATTCTCGACCGTTCGAACGATCCTTAAGTCCGTCTGGACTAAAATTTCTGCAGCTTTGGACTGCTTTCTGTGATGCTTAGCAAGTTCTGCAGGTGTTCCTTTCGCACGTTCAGCACTTCTAACACGTGCAAATTGCACCTTTTTATGATCCAACACCCTCCAAAGCCTACAAACACCATAAAACTATCAAAATTCACCAAGAAACATAACAAACGAACAATTAAAGCATAAATTAAAGGACCAAATAGGTGCTTTTCGGCACCTATCACCACCCATATAAAGCAACAAAAATACCTTATGAAAACGATGTGCATGACTCTCCGTGCATGCACGGAGCACTCAACTAGTACATAAGAAACATAAATCCTCAACAACTCACGCATGTAAGTCCTCCTCCTTTAAGCCCTACACTATGAACCACTAGATTGTCTAAAGAGCAATTTTTGGTTGTCGGGGGCACTACGTGTCTGTGCCTGAGCACATATCTCGATTTGATCGCTTTTCACCGCTCATCCTCCAGTTCTCCCCATTCCGAGCTACTGAAGTGAGGCTTTTGGAGCCCATTTGACCGCTTTAGCATCGAAACTTTGATATAAGAGCCATCCAAAACATTTTTGGATGGTCCGAATTTAAAAAAAATAAGGGGAGAGAGAGTAAATCTGGGTTGTCCAAAAGTATTTTGGACACTTGGATTAGGTGTTCGGGTATGGACGCATGGTGCCCACCTGGAAGTGTCAAAAAAACCATTGACGATTATGACAAAAAACGATTCTATGGTAATTTCTATGTCTAAAAATCTTTAGTTTCGACAATCACATGGATGATTCATCATTTGAGGAATTTTAAGGACACCCAAAAAAATTTCCTTCAGAAGATTAGATCAAGGGCGGACACTGTATATGGAGAGGAAGTCAGTTGACCCCGAGTTCTGAAATACCCCTAGAACAGGAATAGTTTTGGGGAGTATTTTGTAATTTTGCATTTTTAGCGCACCTAAAAAGTTGGTCCTTTACCACAAAAAATTGGGTAAAAGTCATGATGTTTTACTTTCTAATTCCTCTCGTCGAGACAAACCAACAATCACAAAAAATTCGACCGAAAACTAACAAATGCAAAAAAAAAAAAAAAAAAAAGGACAAAACTAAAAAAATGACTTTTAACACCGGCACTAAAAATGGGAAACTCACTCAGTGCGGCTAATTTGATTAGTTTCTCACTAGTTTTTGTTAGTATTTTATAGGAATTCTAGGTTTTGTAAGTTTGAAGAACTTTTTGATTGGGTTTTGCATCCAGCCAAAATTGATTACGTTATAGTTATGTTTTTCTGCCAAATTTCTGAATAGTCACGTGAGTTGATGTTTATATTTCATGGCTTAAACTCTTGATTCACTTTTTTTTGGTAATGACAATTTTTAGTTGAATCTTGACTTTGCGCATTGATTAGTTTGGATTTTTCACTTCTATAATTAACAGTTAATTTTTTTGTAAGTTGTGTAATGTTGTACAGTAGTTATTATGGACAAGGGGTGGGTGCTGTGCATCTAGGTGCTTTGCACCATGCTGTGCGTCCCTCGGCCATCCGATTGTATTTGGATGGTCCAGATGTGTTTTGATTTTTTATTAGTAAAAATAAATCAAAATTAAATTAAAATTGTCGAACACATTTGGGCCATTTAAAACACAATTGGAGGGCCGAGAGGTGTACAGCACGGTGCAAAGCACCCAAGTGCACAACACCTCCCCCAAATCCAGTTAGTATTATTATTATTTTTTTGTTTTGCACTGTGATTATCTTTTAGTGTGGCCCAGTTTGTTGATTAGGCTAGACTTTAGGTCTTGTTGAAATGTATGGTCGTGGGACGTGGAGAGATATTAAAATAAAAGTTATTAGTAAAGGGCATTAGGCATAGATGACCTATCTTGTGGACTTGTAATGCAATTTGTTATCGTCATTAGTGTGTTAGTTAGTTAGTTGTAACTAAGTAGGCAGGCATATAAATACAGGGATGATGCTTGTTTGTAATCAGTTGAGAATACAGAGAAATCAAAGTCGGTTAAATGTTCCTCTTTCTCTCTCTTTCTCTCTCCATCTCAATCCCTCTCTAGGGTTCTTGGTTCTTGATTCTATATGGTATCAGAGCGATAAGACGACAGTCTCACGATTCTGCGATCTACATCAATTGCTGAATCAATCTTCTACATCAATTGCTGAATCAATCTCCTACCATAAGAATCATCAATTTCTACTAGTAACAAATTTCCTTAGCAAAGGTCAATGGTAGATGAGATATGAACTAATATTATTCGAATAGTTTCTACCCTTTGTTTACCATTTTCGAGTATCAATTTCGAATTTTTTTGGTTATATAAATAAGAAAAACAATTTATATGCATCGTAGATTATTGATTCCACTGTAACCAAATCTGAGTCCGCCCCTGAATTTGATAGTGAAGGCACCAACAATTCGGCTAGCAAATCTCGTGTATACGAATGCATTGTATTAAAGTTTCCAATGTTTATGTATATGCAACTGCGATGAGAATAAATAAATAAATATTAGCGTGTAGTGCTATTGTCGTCCATTTAGGTGGTGGTAGGAGATGCTAGAGGGTGTCAATGTTGGATATAATCTTATGTCCCTTCATATCTCTTTCCCTTTGCTTTCTCTCTTTGGGTGCTGACTAATGAGATCTGAGATTGGGCGTGAGGGGCTAAAGATATAACACATTCTTTGGTTTGGGTCTCAAGAGACATATTTGAATTTTTTTACTCTATTTCCCTCTAATCATTGTCCATATTTCTAATCATTATCACATGTTTCCAATTGTTTCTCTCTCTATCTCTCCCCAATCATTACTCCTATTTTCAATTATTACCCATATTTCTCTCTCCACTCGAAACTCAAACTCAAACCGAACAAGATCAACATTTGGCAGACAAACTTTGGGGAACTTATTCAAAAAAATCTCAACGACACTGAAATGTCATTTATGAAACCTGAGAAGCGATCCCCGTAATTATCAGATCCCTCGGGGGAGTCCTGGTAATATATGGGCAATAAAGAATATGACCGTTGAATGCAATCCAGCTACCATCTGCCATCTGCGCCACTTATACCTCAGAACTTTGCTCTGTCTTGTCTCCTCGTTTTTCGTGACCCTTGGCCTCTTGCTTTTCTTTTCGGATATAAAACTGTTAATGTGGGGTGTTTTGCAAAAATAATTTGGTTGGATTATTCTTTTGTCTTTATTCAATTATTTTTTGTAATTGTTAGTTTTACGTTGATTTTTTGTGAATTATTAGTTCGTCTTAACGAGAGGAATCTAAAAAATAAAAAATTAATAATCAAACTTAAATTTTGTGAATAAATACAAAAATAATCTAATAATCCAAAAAAAAATTAAATTATTTTTGTTTTTAGTGAACTTTTCTAAAAAATTTATCATAATTTTTAAATTTTTAGATTCCTCTCGTTGGGAGGAACCAATAATTTATAATAAAAAATTAACACAAAACTAACAAATGTGGAAAAAATGTGAATAAGGATAAAAAAAAATCCAAAACGTATGCGGCCTCCTTTGGAAAAAAGTTCAAACCGTTTTTTTTTAATTCATTTTGTCTTTATTCAATTTTTTTTTGTTACATTTTCTAGTTCTACGTCAAGTTTTGTATCAATTCAAAACACCCCACAGTGTAAGTATATGAAAACTAGGGCTGCACACGATCTGTCTCAACTGGAATGTCAATCTAAGAATTCGAGGACCAAATCCATGACTCACAGTTGGGTTCTGAACCTATCCATGAATCATAATTGGATTCCAATTTTGTATCCACCAATTACATAAAAATTTCACATTCCTAATAATGGAACAAACTCATTTTAAACTCATTCCTAATAGAACAACAAACAGTAACAAAAAAGCAAAAAAAAAAAAAAATAGCAACCAAATTTCTAATTCCTCATTCTCACATCAACCAAAGAGTAGAACTACAGTTTATCCTCATACAGCCACCGATTACATAAAAATTTCACATTCCTAATAATGCAACAAACTCATTTTAAACTCATTCCTAATAGAACAACAAAAAGTAACAAAAAAGCCAAAAAAAAATAGCAACCAAATTTCTAATTCCTCATTCTAACATCGACCAAAGAGTTCATCCTCTTAGGTTTAGTTTATACATAACTAATAACTTATATTGTTAACTTATAATTTAATAATTTATAAGCATAGATAAAATTATTTCCTAAATACTACGTAGATATACACTTATATTTTTTATGTGTAAATATAAATATCTCACTATCTGGTTCAATTTATCTACGCTTTTAAAACAAAAATTCTTAAACCGAATCATATCTCACGGCTTTCTAAATTTTGCATCTGTGTCCAGACCACTAATACACGGATTGAGATCATAACGTATGATTCACTTTGGTCTGGTCTGGTTTCCAGTTTACGGGAATCTTGTGCAATCCTAAATTAAAGGGAAAATGACCAAACAGTGGTTTTTAAAACTAAAATAGGGGATTTCATGGTAAGGTTTTCGGAAATTACCAATAACATGATAAGGGAAAAAAAAATTCCACATACATGGCACCAACAAATTACAGGTCCAAAATACCATTCTATGAAACTATATATTGTATCTTGAATCAAAATGTATTGCACTCTGGCTGAAAACTATATTGCACCATAAAAGGAACTACATTGCGCTCATGTGAGGACAACTGAGTTCGCTTTGTGATGTCTAATTTCAACCATTTGGTTTTGAAACAAAATAACTATTGATCGTTCAATAAAAAAATGTTGCACGTTGAGTGAATTAACATTGTACCCTTTGAGAATACCATTGCACCCCATGAGAAAGATTGAGTTGCCCGTAGGATGTCTCAATCCAAATTTTTATTTTCGAAAAAAAATGCCAATTGCTCATTTTTTGAAACTATATATATATATACGACAATGATCTCCTAAAAACTCCCTTACCAAAATTCCGTGCGGACCTCACCTTTCCGGATCAAATTTTGACGATCCGAACCGCTCAATGTTTTTAAAATGCATTTTTAAGGGTCCACGCGGAAAATCTTCAAAAAAAAATACCCGGAAGGGCTTGATCCACACAGTTTTTGTTAAAAACGCTATATATAGTGTTTTTAACAAAAACTGTGTGGATCAAGCCCTTCCGGGTATTTTTTTTTGAAGATTTTTCGCGTGGACCTTGGAAAATGCATTTTAAAAACATTGAGCGGTTCGGATCGTCAAAATTTGATCCGGAAAGTTGAAAAAGGGCATGGTCCGCACCAAATTTTCCGTAAGGGAGCCCTTAGGAGATCGGCATAGGCAAATTTTCTAGTCCAAACCTCCCGAGAATAAGGAAAAATTGATTTTTTTTTGTGTTGCAAATTATTTATGGAAAATCCGAGCCGTCCAATGTGTTCAGAAGGTGTTTTCAAGGGTCCACGCGGAAAATCTTCAAAAAAAAATACCGGGAAGGGCTTGATCCAAGCAGTTTTTCGCAAAAACTGTATTTATATATTTTTGAGAAAACTGCTTGGATCAAGCCCTTCCCGGTATTTGTTTTTGAAAATTTTCCGCGAGGGACCCTTGAAAACACCTTCTTAACACATTGGACGGCTCGGATCGTCAAAAAAATTTTTGGATCATGGAGGTCCGGAAACGGGAAGACTGGACTAGAAGCCCTCCCTATATATATATTGCACCTTGAATCAAAACGTATTGGCGTATTGCATTCCAAATGAAACTAAATTGCACCATGTATAGAACTATATTGCACTCAAGTGAGTACTGGGTTCGCTTTTTGATATCTAAATCATACTTTTTTATTTTGAAAAATGAAAAGACTGCTCTTTTTTTCCTCTCGATTAGCTCAAACTCATTACACTGAATTAAGTTTGCACCTTGTATGAACCAATATTGCACCTTACCTCAAAATCATTGCACTTAGGGTTTTGCATGATTTGGGAAAAAAAATACACTCAGAAATATTTTGGACAGTGCAGTGATAAAATGTCATGTATGTGCAATTATTTTTTCCCGTGTCATGTATTGGTAATTTCTAAAAGGGTAAATTTCACTCACCTCCCCTAAGGTTTCTGACAAATACACTGACCTCCCCTGAGGTTTCTGATATTGCATTGCCCTCCCCTACTTTTTCTGACACCATGAACAGACCCCCTTCCATTTACTTTTTGGACGGCAAAGTGTATGGGATGGTTATATAACTTATAAATGCCCTCCATCTACCCACCATCTACCCCGTCTCTATAAATAGTCAAGATCCCATAAAATAACACTCTAATTTACTCACCCACCCACTCTCTCTGTCTCTCTCTCTCTCTCCCTTCAAAAAATTTCTCAGATTTTCAAAACTGGTAGAAGATGAGTTCATCTTCAAGCACAACCACTGGATTTCTCAGGTATAGGAGTTGTATCTGTCATTGCGGATGAACGGCTGCAATTCGAGTCACCGGATCAGAGCCTAACAAAGGGAGACTTTACTATGCATGTGGAAATGCAAGCAAAAGTGACAAATGTGCCTTTTGGAACTGGTGCAACCTAGTTAACCCAACTACAGTTGGGCAATCAACAAGGGGAAAGTGGAGGTGCAACGAAGATGAAGGTACAACTATGGTTGCAGCTGATGTTCAGAATGTAGAAGCACTACAAGCCCAACTAACTTTCCTAAAGAAGATGATTCTCCATTGTTTTGGAATCATCTTTGTCCTGATCTATGTGAAATGAAATATGATAAATGTATGCTATGCATGTTAATGTATTCTCACTTCACGAAATGAATGAATGAAATGCAAGTTTTTGGCTGGATTGATGTAAGCACTAGCATTACAATAACAGCCAACTAATGAAACCATTACATTACAAAGGATACAACCAACAAGTCAAATATCATATATTTCAGATTTCAAATTACATAAACTGGTGGCCATAATAGATCAAAGTCACCATAGATTTCAGATTACATAAACTGGAAGTCATTTATAGAACAAAAAACATCAACAACAGTAGGGTATAATGCTGCAAGGGCTATACAAAAAGAGGGTTATACAAAAAAAGGCTATACATTCATAACTACAAACCAAAGTATGCCTCTAACTATACCAAAATATGCCCAAACTATACCAAATTATGAACTATTTTCCCACTGCACAAAAAAAGTTGTCCATCAACCTGCATAGTTAAAAAATGAAGTGTTTTGCCAAATGAAGTGTTCAACCATGTCTTGTCTCATTATTTTTTGATACAACAGGGTAAATAACAAAGTAATTCTTACCATGATTTCCCTCTAGCACATCTTGACATTTTCTTTTGGCTCTATAAAGTTGGCTATGGCTTGCCTCTAGCCCATACTTAGAATGGAGTTTCTCTTGCATGGCATCTAAAGTCAGGTGAGGGTTCTCTTTGAATGAGTGGAAGAGTTTCTTTGAAATCCAAGTGGAGGTGGCCTCATCATTCTGGTTATGCCTAATGCATGTGTGCTCATAAGGCAATGTTTTTATCTGATAGGTTGTCCCATTAAACATAGGGGAGGCATGAATCCTCCACTTACACCCAACAGCAGCACAATGAGTTGTGACTCTACCTTTTTCATTCTTATCCCTCACTATTTTGAAACCCTTTTCCACAGTGTAATCTCTTAGTTTAGCCCTAAATGCATTGACATCTTCAAATATCATATGCCTCTCTTATACCACTTCACCCTCACCATCAAGATATGGCTCCTTTCCATAACTTGTGGCAGCAACTCCCTTCCCCTTGGATACAATTTCAGCCTCACCCTCACTGGAATACCTCCCCTCATCATCCCCTGACTGGTAGTCACTACTTCCTCATCAAATTCATCATCAAACAGATTGTTATCTCCCATACCTACTATATTTTCATACTGCAGATCCCTATCTATAGCACTACCCCATTCTCTATCCTCATCACTCATCCATAGATATCATCCTTGTGGTATGCACTACCATCCTCCTCATTTGGTTCATTTTCAACAACCTCAACATCAGAATCATCTCCTACATAAGGGTACACAGTAGCAATAGGTGTTTCCACCTCTACAAACAAGTTAAGTGTAGGTGGAATACCTTCCATAGAAAACAAGTCCATCACAGCTTTGTCTGAACTTAACTCAAACCTATACCCAGTACCAAGAAATTCATACACAACAGTGATAGATGCTCCAATATTTGAGGCCATTTTAGACAACACAGTCTCATTCACATCTTGCAACATGTCCATATAACTATACATTTCAGGGTCAACATTGTTACAATGACCCACTATCCCATTGAAATGGTAGATCAAGTCAAAATATGGATGAACAAACATGACTGCAGAACATAAGAAAATCAAAGAAAGAAAAAATCCCTAATCAGTAAAGCACAAAATGAGGTAATAATATATTAAAAAAAAAAACTCAAATTTCAGACAAGTAAAAGCACAAAAAACCCAATTTCAAAAACCCTACATTTACAGCTGTATAACTACGTTTATACAGCCATGCAGTGCATTATATTCGTACAAACATGTACATGAACTCAAATATCAACCCAATAACGCAGTAAGAAGCCCTAAATTTCAAAATACCCAATTTTTTTTAACACAGAACCCATAAAATTTTTCAAACCCTAACATAGATGTTTGAAACTCACAAAAGAAATAAAAAAAACCTTCACAGTACTATCGTAGGTAAGATTTGTACCTGTAATAGCTTGAAGAGCAATCGGCGTGCAAAAGGTTGGGCTACACGATCATCGTTCGAGTTCCTCCTTCAGGTCTTCGCGCAATCGAACAACCATAGGACATTTGATCGACTCTTCATCGCATTTGGCGTTCAATTTCACTCACTCTTACTCTCTCTCTCTCTCTCTCTCTGTTTTTTTGCTCTGTGGGTCTCTCTCTGTCTACGTTTTGGAAGAGAGAAACAACTGATTTTGATGGATGCCTAAGTGTCCCTTTAAATACCTAAGGGCATCTCAGACATTTCCTCTCCCAGTTAACAGACAAGTTAACGTCGTGTGGGTGCATTACGCGGGAACGGGGTTGTATTAGGCGGGAAGGGGGTCTGTTTCTGGTGTCAGAAAAAGTAGGGGAGGGCAGTGCAATATCAGAAACCTCAGGGGAGGTCGGTGTATTTGTCAGAAACCTCAGGGGATGTGAGTGAAATTTACCCTTTCCAAAACCATGACCATAAAGTTGTATTTTTTTCCCCAACTACCATTTTTTTGTGATTTTCCCTTAAATTAAAGTCTGTTCGGCCGGCATAACTCGATGCCAAAGTATGTTCGGCCGGCATAACTCGATGCCCTTTGCTTTTTTAACTGTCTTGCGATCTCATAAATACTCCTACAAAACACAGAAAATTAGGGACAAGAGGGTTTATGAGCTTGTAAAAGCCCGTGACTGTGACCGTTACGGTCCTGGGCCAATTAACTCAGGCTGAGTTTGCCATAAAATATGGAAAATCTCATAAAATCAATATGCTAAAATCAACGTGCTTTTCCCATAATTTTATGACAAACTCGGCTTCAAACCAAAGTGTTTTGATTATCAAAAAAAAAAACCAAGTGTTTTCAAGTACGTATTGTCCAGCGTTTTGGACCTTTGGGTTTCAACCAGTACAAGTTACGGATCACTAAAAAAACAGCTCAAGTTCAATCTCATCCGTTGGATTCCTGACAGAATCCTTTCGATCTTTAATTTGTACAGAAAACTGGTCCCACGCTCCTCTTTGTAATAGAAAAAGCACATAAAAATCCAATCTAATGAAAATTGCCCTTCCCAGTCCCCACCTTTTCCACGCTCTTCAGTTCCCTTCCTCAAAAGTTGCCGCCTCCCCCTCCTCCTCCTCCTCTCTCTCTCTCTCTAGATTTCCTTTCTGGGTTTTCTTTTGGATTTCGAATCAGTGGTTTGTATGGGCTTGGAAGATTGAACAAGGTTTGAGAGGATAACAATTAATGGCTCACTTGCTACTTCTCCTTCTATTAGCCGTTTCTGCTTCTACTTCTGCTGCTGAAGGTGAGCTCTTTCTGCCGAATCTTATTCTCATCACTTCTCAGAGGTAGATATAGATAGGCTCATTTTTATAGATATGTATTTAGAATGAATCCATATTTGTTCTCTGCTCTTTTTTCTTTGTGGTTATGTATGAATCTTTTTAGAACCTGTTCCTTTGGGATTGGAATGTAGGGATCAATGACACTAAATAGAAACAAAATTGATAAGAAATTTGGTCTGGTTACATTTGAGTTCGTGATTTCATGTCTACTAATGAAACTCTCTTTTAGATTATTAAAAGAGACCACCCAGGGGCTTGTTCGGTCACCCCGAGGTTTGCGCTCTACATTGGGTCCAATTAGTGCCGCTCTGTGGGGTAATTCCTTTGTCATAAAAATAAAATAAAATAAATGCATCTGGGTTACAGAGTAAAAGTTTGGAAGAAAACAAATGGGGCCAATTTGAAGCCTAAACTACCTTCTGAGAGAGAGAGAGAGAGAGAGAGAGAGAGAGGATTCTCTGGTAAGTTCATTACCTTTTGTAGAAATTCTCGTATCTGTCAGGTTTCATTAAAATCAATAGGAGAATCCTTATGCATCCCAGCTCATGTACTTTCCCATTACATACGAGCATACTAGAATATTAAAACTTAAAAGCATCATTGGAGGACCATCTGGGTCCGGCTAGTCTATTTTTAAGGGGGTTGTTGTCGTCATTTTACTGTTCAAACGATGAACATTAACATTATACCTTGTTTGGACCACTGCATTATTATGTTTTGCTCCCATCACTTCTGACATTTTTTCTCCAGGGATGGCTGTTTAGATATAACTGTCAGGGACTTTTCAAGTTTAAATCTAATGATTTAGTAGTAGTTATACCAAGACAACCTTTTCAAGTTTAAATCTAATGATTTAGTAGTAATTATAATAAGACAACCTCCATTGTCCGCTAATTTGGGTTAAGGAACATATGAATCCACATACAGCTATTGTGGCATGATGGACCTATTGGTTTGGAAAAATCCCAGCAGATATGAGATATATCTTGTCAGTTACTTTTATTTTGTGGCCTCAGATGCTTCAAAAGGGTAGTGGGCCATTATCAAGTGAAATCTTACATACATTAGAAATTTAGAAGTGTCCCCTTCGTACCATTGGTTTATACATGCATAGGATTCCTTTTCTTTATATCTCTAAGTTCTCCAATGGATTTTATCTATTCGTGAAAACATTTGAGAAAATTTGTGGATTTTTGCATTCAAAAATCTAAAAAATCTACAGATTTTATCAAATGTCTTCATGAATGGATAAAATCAAGGGGTTGATTTTATCAAAATCTTGATAAAATCCATTGGAGAACAAGTAGGCATAGACTTAACTCTTAAGAAGTAAGAAGCACACATGCACATACACGGATTTGGGATATGGAAATTAAGAACCATGGGGACGCGGGGAAAAAAATATGCGTATACTTTTTGTGCATAATTAGTTAGTTATATAGATATGGTATCTGGACACTACCAAAACTAGTTTATTTAGTGTTCTTAGCTTTTACTAGATACATATTACAATAGAAACGAGTGCTTTACGAAGTCAATTTTTTTCATTTCCTATCTTTGCCTATTTTTAAGGTTTTAGTTTAATAACTGTGTTGATTTTTTAAAATTATGAATTGTGAACCAGTTGTGTTCACCCCGTGCTAACTTAAGACACGTGTCTCTAGCCGTGTTTGTGAGGTGTCCCTAATGTGTTTCCCAATTGAAAACTAGTCAAACTGGGATATGCCACTTGGCGGCTGGCGCAACCATACGTGTCCCGACAGGTTCTTGGCATGTATGACACAGATAAAGTAACCAATTGGGCGGGTGTCTTAAGACTACGATCTTCTGTGAAATGGAGAATGGGCATCTGAAAATGAAGATCACGCTAGTTATAGAAGAAGCCCTTCTGCCAAATTATGAACTTAAGCAAGTCAAAAACTTGGTTCTTTTGTAGATTTATTGTATTCTGATAGTTTGTTGGCTCATAATTTGAAATTCAACCAATATCTAATTGATAGCGACTTGTGTTCAAAGATTTATTTAATAACACCACGTAGATTTTCTCCCTTTTTACAGGTAAACCATAGATTTATTTAATAACACCACGTAGATTTTCTCCCATTTGACAGGTAAACCATAGAAAACGAACAACTTGGAGTAATTTCTTTTCTTGTAATTCTTGTAAATAGTGACAAAGAAAATTAATTTTGTTATAAACAACCCATTTTCTTTTTGATTGATGTAGACTAATTCTCATTAAATATTGTCGTGGACTAATTCTCATTAAATATTGTCGTTTGAAAACAGATTACATATGTAATGATGTTTCTTCTGTTTTCAAAGACAGTTTCCTGCAAAACTGGAAACAAGACATTATTTGTCAATCGTTATTTAAACTTGTTAGAGTGGTTTATGAGGCGTACACTGTACTTTATTTGACTGACCGTTTGGCAAACTTGCTTATCAATTCTCACATTTGAAAGGCATATGATGTCTGTGACTCTTCTTCTGTTTACACCAAAATATACATTATTGGTAACATATGCCCACTCCAATTTTCTCATGCAAAATATCTGGACGTCATCATCGGGCTAAAGATTCCCTAATTTTTTTTTATTTAAAACATAGGAGTATGTAGATTTACCTGATTACTAGTTTTGAACAAAGTTTTCCGAATTTCACCTATGGTTCTGTTACAATTTACAAATGTTTGTCCTTTTTCTGCAGATGCTTTCATTGGCGTGAACATAGGCATGGACCTCTCTGACCCGCCAAGCCTGACACAGGTGGTTGCCCTCCTCAAGGCTCAGAATATACGGCACATTAGGCTTTTTGATACTGACAAAGCCATGCTGCTTGCACTTGCCAACACTGGAATCCGTGTAACCGTTTCTGTTCCCAATGACCAGATACTAGGCATCGGCCAATCAAATGCTACCGCCGCCAACTGGGTAACTCGCAATATCCTAGCCCATGTCCCTGCCACCAACATCACAGCCATTGCCGTTGGATCTGAAGTTCTTACAACTCTCCCAAATGCCGGCCCTATCCTAGTCTCTGCCATGAAATTCATCCAATCCGCCCTCGTCGCTTCCAATCTTGATTCCCAAATCATAGTCTCCACCCCACACTCCTCTTCCATTATCCTTGACTCCTTCCCACCTTCCCAAGCCTTTTTTAACCGCTCGTGGGACCCGGTCATGGTTCCCTTGCTCAAGTTTTTGCAGTCTACAGGGTCCTACCTCATGCTAAACGTTTACCCGTATTACGATTACATGCAATCGAATGGCGTGATACCCTTGGACTATGCGCTTTTCCGCCCTCTCCCTCCAAACAAGGAAGCAGTGGATTCTAACACCCTCCTTCATTATACTAACGTCTTTGACGCGATAGTTGACGCGGCTTATTTTTCAATGTCCTATCTTAACTTCACCAATATTCCCATTGTGGTTACTGAGTCAGGGTGGCCTTCCAAGGGTGACTCATCTGAGCCAGATGCCACTCTTGACAACGCCAACACTTACAATAGCAACCTAATTCGGCATGTGCTAAACACCACTGGGACCCCCAAACATCCTGGGATAGCAGTTAGTACTTACATCTATGAGCTTTACAATGAAGATTCGCGACAAGGGTCTGTTTCAGAGAAGAATTGGGGGCTTTTTGACGCCGATGGTGTGCCGGTTTATATCCTACACTTGACAGGCTCTGGTACGGTGTTGTCAAATGACACTACGAACCAAACTTATTGTGTAGCGAGGGATGCTGCGGACCCAAAGATGCTACAAGCGGCGTTGGATTGGGCTTGTGGCCCGGGAAAAGTGGATTGCTCCCCCTTGTTGCAGGGGCAACCATGTTATCAGCCGGATAATGTGATTGCGCATGCTACATATGCTTTTGATACGTATTATCACAATATGGCTAAGGCTGATGGGACTTGCAACTTCAATGGTGTTGCTACCATAACTACCACCGATCCAAGTATGGATTCCTATATCAAAGAATTATTTGGTGGATTCATATATCAAAGACTTAGAGAAGCTTTATACAGAATTATGTGGGGCTTTGTGGTCTATATGGATTTTCAAACCTAAACATCTACAATGGTGGCTGATAATTTGAAACTTACCACTGGCACATCGATTCCAGATGGTGGCTCATAATTTGAAACTTACCACTGGTACATCATTCTGGAATCGTTCAGTACCAAAACCAGGAAATTATGTTTGGATATCAGTTTCCTAGTTGGACAAAAGACATATGCATATGCATCTCGATTCCTCTGGGAAAGCCATTAGATCTCTACGATCAGAACTTGTCTCGTAGCTTGTGCAGAAGCCTTTTTTGCTAAAAGGATCTTGTAACTAGAAATCTACGGGCTTGCTTGATGTAGAGGTCTGGTGGCTCCTGTGAAGAATGCAAACTCATTTGCACATTATCTGATTGTCAATCACTAAATGCGGCATATTGTTGAATGCTCATGATGCAACTTTTTGCTACGATAATTGGTTAAATCTCTTTTATAGGAATGACTGATTAAGTGGATTTTATACTTTGGAATGACTGGTTAAGTGGATTTTATACTTCCATTCATGGTAGATCTATAGGGAATAGGGATGACGTTCTCTCTCTCTCTCTCTTCTTTTTTGGCTTGTATCCTTGAAAGTTTTACTTATTTTTTATTCATTTGTGCAGGTCATGGTTCTTGTAGATTTCCTGGAAGGTATGAATTGTTGTATCCCTTTGCTGTAAATTTCATTTATGTACATAGTTATCTGATTAGTTCTGATTGGTGTTCCTGATTTGTATCTCAATATGCCACAGTATGAGATGTCTGCACAATCTGCTGAAATTTGTATTTTCTCGTTTGTTGATGCAGTTCTGGGAGAAATAGCACCTTTGTAAATGGTACAGCACTTGCTCCATCTTCAAACTCAACTGTATCAGGGTGCCATTCGCAACGTTTCTACGATGGTGACGCTTTTTTTAGATCGGCGGCTTTTGGTGTCTTATTGTTGAGTGCAGTTTTCTTGTGATAATCCATGGAACTGCTGTGCAAATTTCTACAACGGTGACATTTTGCTCCACTTCACATTTCAGATAACTTCCACCGTACACAATTTTGTTCCTCCAAGAGAGGAGGTAAGGGATCGCAAGCTTAAGCGAAATCTTTCATTGGTATAGTAGTGTTGTTAGGCTAGACATTTCTTGATGAGGTTGATTTTCTTGAAAATTGGATTTCGATGAGTCCATAGCAGAATCTCCAATTTTTTCTCGTGAGTGGATTTTTCACTTATGTACTATCCTTTTTTCATTAGTTCCTTGTTCTTATGTTAAATGATGGATTTTCTACGATGAGCAATGGAGTTTAGAACGAATATGATACAGAATCAACATACGAACAAACAACATACAAATTTAAGCGGAGGAGATATTTAAGCTCAATATCTCCTTCAACCTGAGTTTTAATTCATATATGATTCTTTTTTCTCAATAAAAGGGTAGGAAGGGGCAACCGGCGCAACGACCATAGAAAACAGCTCATCACAACAGGCCCACTTGGGCGCGAGCTGAACAAGGTGTAGTAACTGTAATGCATGCTTCATTATAGAACACCTATACAAGGACTGGGAAGATGACCGGTTTAGTCGCCTGAAAACTTCAAATAACAAGCATCACAAACTGAAGACCCAAACAAACTGCAGCGCCTATCGGCATGTTGGTTACAGTAAGGTCTATTACAGAAATCACATTTCTGAAGCCCAATCCAACAATCCAAACAAAGAGTATCCTCACAAGCAGCATCTCCCTGTTCTTCATATGCAACACATTTCCCACATTCAGCACACCTCGGAACACAATAGCTGCAACCCCTGCACTCACAGTTCTCCCTTGAGCAGTCGAATACCAAACGTGGTTGATCGCACTTTGGGCACGCGTCTATGTCGATTGGTCGACCGTTTTCTTCGTTTTTCGATGATGGTTTATTATTGTGGTTGTGATAGAAGATGGCCTGTTGCTCCTGCTGCTGCTGTGGTCTCTGGTTTGTTCTTAGAAGGGAGTGGAGGGTTTCAAGGTGTTGCTTGTTTATGCCGTAGATGCCGTTTATTTTCAGGCGAATTAGGTTTTGGTTGTGCTTGGTTAGGTTCTCCACTGCTCTTATAACACCTTCTGGGGTCAAGCCGGTGCATCCAGGTACAAAGAGCTGAAATATAGGAAAAACACTTGTGGGGTTAGCAACTTTGTGAGTTCTTTGAAGTTGTTTCCATTTTTCTTGGATGCCAATTGAAGAACTGATGAGTGAAGATGGAAACAGCTTGGGAATCTTTTATCCCGAAACAACAGTGCCAGAAAAGCTGCATTGTGACTTGTGAGAGAGAGAGTTATGTGAGCTCATTACCATTTGATGTTCAGTCCGATTAAGACTTGTGAGAGAGTTTGTCGCCCGGAGGTGAAGGCATGTTTGATTGCGGGATAAAATATGTGGGGATTAAGGGGAGGGGACAATGTAGTGAGTAAGCTCACTACACCCTTGTACCGTGCAATCACAGCCGTTCGTTCGGCAATCGGCAATCAACGATTTGAATTATCTTACATAGGAGTAAAAGATAAGTGTCTTAGATGTAGGATAATTACATTTAATCGGGACTGTTGATTGCTGAACGAATGGCCCCGGAATCCGGACAAATGCGACCCACATGTTTTTCATTGTCCATAGTTCAGTGTTTGTGCCACTCGGACTAAGGCCCGATTTGATGAAGGTGGACTATTTTATTCATTTACGCCCTGATTGGCTGGGGGTTAAGGAGGGGGTATAACTTATACCCCCTATTTTTATCCCGGTCCCACCAATATATCCATGGTTTGGGAACAAAAATAGAACCCGGATAAAATTATACCCCTATCCAAACAATACCTCTCCCCCTCACTAATTTATAACACCCCCCCCTTATAAAATTATACTGGTTTATACCCCCCGTCTATTTACGCAATTAACCCTCCTTATACCCCCTCGTCTTTTTACTGGGAAACCCTACCACTTTTCGACTGCTGTGTTTACTCTCTCTCTGGTGTGGCGATTTGTGGCGATCTTTGGCGATTCATCTTCTCGACCGACGAACTCCGGCGACGTGCGATCGTTACTGTCCACCGGCTGCTCAGGTAACTGCTCCTACTACGTTCGCATTTCTGTGGCCTCTCTCTTTCTCTCTCTCCATATTATCGATTAGTCTGTGGTTGGATCTCGTGATCTTCGATTTCCTTGTTTTGAGGAAGTGACTGTTGGGAGTAAGTTCGTCTGTGTTGGATCTTGTGATTTTCGATTTCGTTGTTTTGAGGAAGTGACTGTTGAATAATCAGTTCGACCGTGTTGGATCTTGTTATCTTCGATATTCATTTGTGTTTAAACGGTTGAATAATCAGTGTGTTGTGGCTGAATAATCAGTGACTGTTGAAGTTTGTGTTTGTGGCAATGATGCATACCCTGAGCCCATTCACTGTGTTAATAATCAGTGTGTTGTTTGTGTTTGTGCCAATAATCACTGTGATCTCCTTATCTTCAATATTCATTTCTGTTTGTAGCAATAAACTGACCCAGTTGTTTGTGTTTGTGGCAATGATGCATACCCTGAGCCCATTCACTGTGTTAATAAGCAGTGCGTTGTTTGTGTTTGTGGCAATAATGACTGTGATCTCCTTATCTTCGATATTCATTTATATTTATGGTTGAATAATTAGTGCGTTGTTTCTGTTTGTGGCAATGATGTATACCTTGAGCCCATACACTGTGGTAATAATCAGTGTGTTGTTTGTGCCAATAATCATTGTGATCTCATTATCTACGATATTCATTTCTGTTGAGGCCGTTACATGATGAAATATTAGCACATTCTTTGAACAGCCCTACCTATTCTTGTCAATGTGAGTCTCTTCTTATGACAAAATAATGATTGAGTGAAGTTCTGAATTATGCATCAAAATTTCTATTTGCCAAACACATTTTAGGATGGCAAGACTAAACCGAACACAATTGAGGAGGATAGAAGATGAAGAGGCATTTCTGGCTTTACATGCATTTATTACAACTGCTTTGAGTGTGTTTCGGTTGTACTTCTTCCTTGCAAATCTGATTGTGGAGCCCCGTCCACAATTGGCCCCTAATCCAAACCTTTACCAGCGTCAAGTGGATAGAATCAATAGGCTTGTTAAAGGCAATGACTTAGATTGCCACGAACAACTGAGGGTAAATAGGCATACGTTCCTGAGGCTGTGTTGTTTAGTCCGAGGTGTTGGGTTAGGGGACTCACGAAGCGTATGTCTTGAAAGTTGCATCTTATTACCCCATACGGACGCAAAATCGCATCGTTACTGCATGTATAAAGTATAATTTTGCCTACCCAATATTCAATTTAGCATGGGTGCTAAGTACATTTCAATTGAATTTACTAATTGTGGACCATCGTGCACGTAAATTGACTAATTTGTCTACGTATCATATATGAGGTTTGGATTATAAAAAATAAATAAGTGGAACAAACAAAATTTTTTTTTCTAAGTTCTATTCCTCAAAAAAAAAAAAAAAAAAAACTAAGTTTAATTCCGTACAAAAAAAAAATTCAGAATTTTTTAATTACAAAATTTAATTATAATACCTTACAATTTTTTACATTTATAAATTATTTAATTCGTCTTTTATTTATATATATAATAAAATTAATGTTAATCTAGAAATAACCATGAACAAGGGTAATTAGGTCATTTGACTGGTTTTTATATTATCCACCCAACCTTATACCCCCATATAAACATCAAAACAAACCAAGTATTATTTTATCCACCTTTCATCCAAACCACATATTATTTAGTACCCCTTCATAAATGTCACATCACTGTGGGTCCCCCCTTACTAAATAATACCCATTACTATCTTATACCCCCTTACTATTTAATCCCACCAAAACTTATCCCGCATCCAATCGGGGCATTAGTATTTGTCTTCGGATTAGCTAATACCGAAGGTAGGGGATGGGCGTCGTGTCGTGTCCTGTCAAGTTCCTGCAGTGTTTTTTCAGATTCGTGTCAAAACGCCTGTTAATATCAATGTGTTAAATATCTTGATACTAACCCGACCTGTATGAAACCGTGTTTTGTTCGGGTTGACACTATTAAAACTAAGTTTTGTTAATATGTATATAAAATTATGGGATCCAAATTATGGGATAGTGTGAAATTTTTCTTGCCATGGAGTTTTATATACTTATAAAAAATTTGTTCAAGAAAAAATTAGGGCATTAATTTAGTTGCATTCAATTAATTTTGTATGTTTTAGCATGAAAATACAGTGATTAGGAAATTCAACATTTAGTTGATTTTGATATTGAAAAATAATTTTGCTATGGATTATATAATAATATGCTTTTGGGGTCAATTACATCTATATTTTTCTACCAAGAAAATAAAATCTCACTTCATTGGAAAATTTAAAAGAATCAAACCTAATCTCTAAGGAAACCCAAGTAAGGGCTTTGGGTTGGCATCACAGACATCGTGTTGCGTTGTGTTGTTTCTGATAAGCAAATCGACACGGGAAATTAAACAATTATCTGTCACTATTGAGTTACGTGAGTCTGACCCGTATTTGTCCTGTTTAATTTTTGTGTTCATGGATCGTGTCATATTCGTGTTCCTCTGTATCTGACAATGAAAAATAATTATTATCTACTATTCATATTTATCATAGTCTAACTAAAAAAATGATAGTAACTAATTACACAGGTGTATAATTTCATTTATTATCCCATGAACGAATGTCTACTTACCTCTTCTGAATTTCATCTTTTTAAATCTTTTGAAAAAATAATCCAATAAACCTTGATATTGGTTATTTCAACTTTCAATCACGTAGTAAGATATTCTAGGCTTTACCAGGCTGCACCAATGATATCTTATCCTTTATTTTTGTTTGATCATGATATCTTATCCATTTCACCTCTTAAAACGTTAAAGGCTATGGTTCTGAGTTCAGACTCTGATACAAAAGCATGTCTTTCCATGGAGTTAGATCAAATTTTCATGCATTAAGCTAGAACACAACAAATTAATATATGCCACTTAATTCGATTACCAGACTTGATCCAACGAAGGAGAAAGAAATCCAAACCTGACTAATAAGGGGATTTTCGTCGATGACTTGTTGAAGCCCATCATCTGTAATCTTCACACAGTTGATTAGAGCCAAAGTTCTGAGCCGACCTTTTGCCTTGGAAGTGAATTTTATGAGGATGTCTTCAGTAATCCTTGAGTTTAGAGGCTTTTTCACAACGATATCTAGCCATGGAAGTATGTCACTGTCCACGGCATCCCGTAGTGACCTGCACACTTCTCTCACTGCAAGAAGCTCAAAGAGAGGGAAGTAAGATATTGCAAGCAACAAAGCTTCATGGGGTGGCCCTATTCCCTTGCTACTTTGGACTCCATCTTCCTTTCCATTTGTGATGCCTGAGATCTCCATTATTCAACAAAAGATGGTTTTGGAGAGAGAGAGAGAGAGAGAGAGAGAGAGAGAGAGAGAGATGAAACTTGTGTGGAGGATGTACCAAGGGAATTTGCAGTTTTATTGCTTGGTAGAGAGAGGTTTACATGTAAGTCTTACGTGCAAGTTTTGACTTGGTGAGTCGGCAAGATTGCAAAAGAAATAGTGATTAAATTCTTTCCACCTCTAACTGGGAGTTTCTGGCACTCATTGTGGGTCTCACCGTACATTCATTCGAGTAATCTGAATCGTTCATCTTGTAAGACTACATGCAAAGTAGTATATATATCTATGTAAATAATCAGCTTGATCATATATCGAGAGGAATATCAAAAATTAAATTTTAATTTATAAAAAGCACGGTCATGGACACTTTTAACATTTTTAATAGAATCGGACCGTTCATTTTATGAACCAATATTCAATTTAACAGCGAACAAGCATTTGTTACTTACTCCATAAGACTTGAACCTGTAATCTCCTTGAACTAAAGCCATACATCTGATTGGTTATTGTCCCGAAAATACGAAGCTATCTTGGAGGTTGAATGTAATATTCTGATTCATGCTCCAAGATCTTGCACTTGCAAGCGTTCATCTATCAGCTTCTATTTCCGTCTAATACCCAATATCGAAGTCAAGACTCTGATTGTCATCATAATCAGTTCTTTCCAACCTACTGAAAGTCATTTCAACGGGGAACACAATTCTGGTGTTCAATCAATTTTTTCATCAAATTTTCGTGACTGTATTTTCTGGACGGGATAAAGGACTGTGACAAGAAAAGGTGAGCTCGTGTCCGTCAAAACAGAGAGACGTGGGGGTAGGGAGGTCATTTGAGCCAAATATTAGTTTGGATGGCTGGATTTTTTTTCTATCCATGGCTGGTTTTTTTCTACCCAGACTATTAGTTTGAGCCAAATATTACTCATCCGTCTGGGTTTTGGTGCTCCCAAACCAGGGATATGGCGTGGAACTGGGATAAGGGAAAGAACGATGATTTAGTCTGGGCCTTAATACACCATCCAAACGAGCCCCTAGGGTCCAGAAGAAACTGCAACAAAAACACGAGCACAATCGGCTAATGAAAAGCTATAAGCACTCCTGAGTCCTGTAAGCTGCAACAAGCCGTGTAGAGACTAGACACCTTGTTAGGGATCCCATTGGAATTACAAGGTTACTCTCAATTCATTACATCATGCCCCAAACATAGGACCAAGAAAATACAATCCTTGTTATAACGTCCACAATTCGGACTGCCTAAAATTGTGAACAGAAGGATACATCATATCAGCAAGAACCGCTTCTTTTTTGCATGCGCTTACAATGGGATAACATGGCAAGGCAACTCATCAATACAATACAACAATCTACAAGGTGGAGGCTACAATTTTCCCTTGTCCACTTGGGTTTCTAGTCTACAAGTCCACGAGTACTTTGACATTCCGCTTATAGTTGCAGCTTCACGTGGAGCAGAAAATGAAGTTGCAGCAACTGTCAATGATCCAGAGGCTGAACGGCAGTCTTGAAGAGAAGGACGTAAATCTTGTCAATCGAGAAGTACAAGAACCCTCCTGTTGAATGTGTCACATATGAACCAAAGCTCGTTCCCACAATGCAGTGCCAAGCTGGACCATACGCCAAGTCAAATTCCTGTGCAAGTCAAATGAAAACAGATCGTAAGCTGTCCGTAGCATTATAGATCATGTGATGGGGTGTACAAAACAAGTTGAGAAGACAATAATAACTTAATAAGTCTGTTTCCGACAAGAACAGGGGAAGAATGAACACATTCGTAGAATGAGATGAAACCAAATACTCATATATGTACGTGTATTTACATGTATATTTATCTATAAGAAGGGGAGGATCCCAAATCATCTTTGATGAATATTCTTCTCATCAAGGTGCCACTTTTCCATCTGGAACCACATATCGGCAATGCAAATCACACTCTTGATGCGCAATTAGTAGTCTCAAGTTAAAACAAATTGCATAACGGAATTTCCGCACAATTGCTCAGAATGGCATTTTCTGGATAGGAAATAATAATTGGAAATTGGTATGCAACAGTTCACACCAAAGTGTCTGCCCCAGATTCTACTGTTACCCAAAAGAACAGCACTTAAGAGGTTTCATCTGTCACCAAATATCTACACAACGACAAAAGATTCTGCTATGATCTGAGATCAACCATGTCATACAGAGTTAGGAGCTTATTGCTAATCAAAAGATTCTGCAAGGATAACAAGTTGAATGTATCTGACGCTGATTTCAACCAAAGAAGCTAATATGATGCAACCATTTTCCTCCCAGGTGTTTGCACTTATGACTGCAGAATTAAGACAAATATCCATTAAATAAACCGTCCCATGAGAATAAACACGGACACCATACATGAGATTCAAGCCTGGGACTTTGTTTTACCAGCAACCAAGTAAATGGCGACAAGCAGCAGGGAGAAGCACAATGTCTAGCAAAATGTACAACTAGCATGCACTAAATGATTATAGGCCAGGTCTATATAATCATATGCCATAGATCTTGAAAAAAAAATCCAAGTGGAATTATCAATTAGAGAACCAACATCAGAATAACAAATATCAGAACCATGAAGGTACGACATATTTTTAGATCAATATAAGACAACTACAACATCTCCACTCCTTACTCTCTTTTTTTCCCTAGAACTCAAAAGTTGTGCAACTATATCACCTCGAGTTTTTATTCAAATCTTTACTCAAATTCTTACTCATATCTTGCAAGCCTATTTCTCCCCTCCCCAATTTACAACAATGTCATTAATGAGCTTTTACTCAAATTTGTGCTAAGATTTGGGTTTGTCCATTGGAGTTTTTCATATCAAATGAAGCTTTTTACTCAAATTTGAGTGTGAGTAAAGGTTGGAGATGCTCCTATTTGCCAATCACTACTGTTTCCTTATACACTGAAAACCTTCGGCCTTAGACAAACACTCAGCACAAATTACACACAATTTGCCATGCATACTGAAAACCTCCGGTTCTAGACAAACAGTCTGCAAACATGTTTAAACACAGCAATCTGCCACATACACTTAAATAACGAAGTCTCGTTCTCAAACAACTGTGTTTGTGATTCGGAGACGGAATTGTAGCCAAATAGACATTGAAATCCTCAAATTTAAAATCATTTTTTTTCTTTTTTTTGGTCTAAAAGAGGCGAATACTTTAATTATCCAAAGGATTCTAAAAGGGGATCTTAAACCTTCAAGAACATACTGGAAATCAAGACACATCAGTACTTTCGTCAACCAAATTAAACGTAACTGAACAATAAACTTTGAAAACAGGAGATTTCTATCCAATTTAAAAAAAATCCCTTCTTAAAAAGGTTCTTCAGTAACTTCATAACCAAGAAAGATAAAGAAAAACTGGTAGCTTTGGCTTGACAGTAACTACCAATGGACCATCAACGATAGACCACTTTTATTCTGATCACTCCATATTCTAACCGAAGTTGGTCCAAACATAAGTTGCCAAATTCAAATATTTCCTATTAAGTTCGGGCGCACACAGGAATCTCAATTGAAAAGCAGCAAAAAAGCATACTCTTTCTTTTCAACTCAATCTGGAATTTCTAAGGAACAGGTCCACCTCGAAATGAATTTAGCAAATGCTCTTCATTTTGAAATTCAAATTCGCAATACCCCAACATAATTCGAAAGATGAACACATTCTTTCAATTTGATACTGTTGAGCAGGCATGAGGGCTCTAATCCTCAGCTCGGGTGCTTAGAGTAAACTTATACCCTCGAGTCCTTGACACCTTGGAATAAAAAGGATTTCGGAAATTGGAGCTACTGAACAAGTGACATTCTGTGAACAAAATACTCTACCTCTTTGAAATCCAAAATTAAACCAAGCTCACAATTAGAGTGAAAGATAATTAAATGTTAGATCAGACGAATAGCTAGGATGACAAAATCAGCTAAAGCTAAACACAGAACCAAATGGGCCTTCTTCATGAAGCGTTACATGAATAAATGAATCAAGAACCAGCATTTAAATCATCAGGGCAGTGACAAATATTAGAACAAAATTGATTCAATTTGGTGCGGAAAAAATAAAAAATTATCAACGGAACTACATTATTTTTTGATTCGAGAATTGCACATCTTTGCATATGGGACTATCATTTTCGGACGGAGGGAGTACTAGTTACTCGACGATATCACAACATTAACTTAAATAGTTGAAGTGAAGAAACCAAGCAAGAAGTATTTTGTGCTTAACCTGACAATTATTTGATTGGACCAACTAAATTAAACAACGCTCCCGGCGGGTACAATTCATGCTAATTTCCGAGTCAGACCAAGTGCCAAAAAATAAGCTGCACCGAGTCTTATACTGCTGATTTAGAAGAAAGAGAGCTAAATCTAATTTGTTTCTGAAGTGACAATCATTGCAGCCATTGAGGGTAAAGAAATAAGATTCTCAACTGGGTCTGACAGAAGATTGTTGGATCACTAGCAGGAAAAATAAATGAGGACCTTACCCTGTACAGGAAACATTCAGCAGATAGAGAATCAAAGAAGCTCATTTGTTCATACTTAGAAATAATCATTGTAGCTGAGTCACAAACTAGCAAACAATTGGACTAAACATTTGCAAGTCTACAAAAAGCCCTTTCCTTTTCTTTTCCCGAAAGGGGGAAGGATGGTCTCCATAACCCTCAATCATTATAACTCATTAAATCTGACACATGGGAAAATGCATACAATCAGCACAATCTGTCACAAAGAAACAATTGTATCGCGAGTACATACTAAACCATTGCCCTTTCCTCTCATTTTTTTTTGGTAACTTGGTACCGGGCCGATAGAGTGAATAATCCCGGTAACCAATCCTACATGCCACTAATGAAGCCCAATTTAAGCAAACAAAAACCAGCAATTAAGCTTTTGTGAATTGTAGTTGTCTTGAATTCAACCAAAATTAGTACTATAACTCCTTAACCTGATTAATGGGCCAATAGCTAAGGTTTATTTTACATTTATTTTTGGTAATGTAGGGGGTTCCGGGCTAGCTTGTGCACCTCGGACTAATCCCTAAAGCCCAAAGGTGTTTCACACGCTTACACGTGGGTGAGTTGGCCCAAAGTTGCTAACAAGGTGATTCGAACCTAAGACCTTACCCCTAAGGCCCACTCTAAGATCACTTACCCTAAGTCCCTGTCAAAGACCACCAGCCAAACCTACATTTGGAGAACAATTTTGTTCACCTCGGTGAGGGTATACTCATTTCATGTATTATTTTGAGGATCAAAATTCACTGTTCATTCTGTCCAGATTCTCTAGTTGGTAGACCACGCAAAAATCTAGCTTAATCAGATATAGGTAACTGCTTCATCTAGAGTTTTATTTATTTTCTTTAAAATTCTCACTGAAAAAGTTGAACTCTTAAGGCTGAACAAAATTCTGTATAGGCATCTAACAAATGGATCTAGACAAATTGAACAGCGTCGATCATCAAAATACAACGCGGAACGAGTATACCCTCGCGAGGGTGAACATAATTGCTCTCTTTCATTTGGGGTTCCAATTGCTAAGTTTATTAATATTTTACAGTTTTTTTACCCCATTCTTTATGTAAATTTAGGGACTCTAGGGTTTTGATGCATGAGGAGGAGAAAACAAACGGCTCATTGTATCATCATCATCTTGCCCGTGAACATAAGCACCTAAAGTTTTCGTCTTCTTGATTCTGCTCTGTTTTCTGTTCTCATTCTTTTTTACTCTGTTATAAAATAAGCAATCCTGTAGAAATTTAACCCATACCCAGAAAGATAAAAAACAATTAACAATGCTAAAACTGAAAGAGGAGCTAAGTAGGAGTATACTGTAATTTTTTTTCCATTTTTTACCTTTTTAAGGGCGAGAGCAATGCGTTTGCTGTCAAGTTTTTTGCCAGGCGTGGAGTCAAGGTTGTCTCTAGCACAAGCAAATGCTCTGTTTTGCAAAGCCAAAGGCATGTCAGAGGCTCTCACACGAACGTTGAGGCATTCGTGGTGTTCTTTTTGTTCTACTGCTTTCTTCTTCTTAATCAGACTGTTCAAGAACTTGCTCCTCCTCTCTAACTCCTCCTCCGCTGCTTCCATTCTCTCATTCCTATTCAATCAACTCTCTCTGTTTCTCTACCTCTGTAAAAGCACCTGGTCAGCAGGTAGTACTGCTGGGGGATTCCATGGAGCTTCTGGGAAAGTTTGAGGTGAAATGTAGAGAGAGAAAGCTAGCTAGCAGTAGGACAGTGGGAAGAGAGAAAGTGAGTGGTGGACCAGCAAGCGGCCAATAACAGTCTCGATTACATTGCTTATGCTTTCTTCCAAAGACGTAATTACATCTTGGCCCTTCAACTATCACACTTTTTTTTAATTACTAATATCTCTTAGAAAATTCTAAAATCAGCCCACTAGACTGTCGTTGAGATTTAAAAAATATATAAAAAAGTGTGAAAAATGTATAAAAAAGTGAAAAGAGTAGATTCAATGAGTAGTTTTTTGTCTTCTTCTTACCTTATTACCAGCCCATAGGGCTGTCAGGGTATTCTATTGACGAGAATGTTGAGAATAATATTACATAAAAAAATCTGTATATCAGTTTAAATCGGATACTAGACCTTTGTCTATTTACTTGAAGAGCGATTTAATATTTTGATGATCTTGAGGATGCAAGGATATAGAAATAGGTTAATGGAGATAAAATCGTGGAGAACACTGGATGAAGAAGAGTGAACAACAAAGCGCAGACAAAATCAGGTCTTAATTTGTTAGATATGCATATTAGTCTGGACATTCATGGGACCCTTGATTGCCATTATACTATTAAAGACTGACAAAGGGTCTGAGTTGAAAGATTTATGTAGTTTAATATGTAATTTAGAAGGGAAATGCCCGTTAAGAGTACAAAAAAATACAATTTAAAAGTACAGTTGTACTTTTAAAATGTATTTTTTTTGTACAAGTGAGACCCACAAAAGTGTACTTTTTGTACCCTTAACGGGTGCACTATGACACCTGTTAACGGGACCCAATTTAGAAAAGTGATTAAAGTTTTCAAAATACTAGTAATTTTATAGCTCAAATGTAATTTTGAAAGGTGTAATAAATTAGAAGGACAACACATGATTAAAGTTTTCAAAGTACTAGTAATTTTTTGGGATATTACAGTGAGCTCCACCAAACTTGGGAATTATTACAATTCACCTCTAAACTATTACAATGGCCATGCATGCAAAACAAAAATCCTCAAAGGAGTTGTTGGACACAAATTTTATTACTAAGATAAACTTCTTCTACATAATATTTGATGGTAAAACCTAACTCTCAACCTAAAAAAACCTTATTGAAGAAGCCTAAAATGTGGTGGCAAATACGAACACCTTGTGTGATATGGGTGTTCTAAGTATTCGTAACCATAGTCGTAGATGCGACACAGAGAATGGCTACAGGGAAATTGTGAGGAGTATGTTTGTGGTGTTTTAATCATTTTATGTAGAATAGGTTATTACCGTTTTTATTCCCTTTAGATTTATTTTGTTTAAGCTGAATGAACATCGTGGATAGTTGGGAAAAATAAATAAATTTTAGAATACTCATGTAGAAATTATCTTCAAAATTTGAATTCGAAGGACCTTTCGTATTATTCACGGTAGACATACACGATGGAAAGAAAACGAGAGAGAGAAAAAAAGAGGGAAAAGGCGACATCCAAACGATGGTGGTTGAATGTTGTATTGGCTGGGATATGGAGGAAGATGAAGTAAATATATAGGTTTGAGTTTCCATTTGGTGACAATCACAAACACGGCAGATTAGTGTAATTTTCGAAACATTAGGACAAATTATATTAATCGTAACTCTCTAGGGAGATCAACCAATATTTGTTTTTTTTCTTAGTGCGTAGGTTTTTGTGTAGATGTTGACCGCGTAGGGAACAAAATAAAATACCATTTTTCAGTGTAACGTAGTGTTATTATTTGGCGCTATTTTCATAGAGTTTCGTAATATAGTTGATTTAATCTTCATGATACTCTCTTATTGTTCCTTGATTCATCCAACTCGTTTCGAATAGTCCATCTTTCACTTTTGAATGTCCAAAATGCGTGTTTATTTTAGAAAATCAACGAACCATTTCATTTAACTTTTCGAGATTATCATTTATTCATTTTTCGTAATGCACTACTTTTAGGAGTATTAGTCATGACTACTTTTAGAGGCAGGGCATGAAAGAAGAAAATTTAAAACTTATTAGTCTTGCGTATACTAGAAGTCTAGAACCATAATGACCTTGTTCGTTTCCCAGTTTAGTTTTAGTTTTAGTTTTGATGACATCATCATTTCTCTCTCTATCTCTCTCCACTCATTACACCTGATGACATTATTAAAACTAAACTAAACTATCTAACCAAACACGACCAATGCATTTTGGAAGCCCAAAAAGCCCGGCTGTTTTCTCGGACATTATTTTCACAAAATCAACACTTTTTAATATATTGACAACATTTTGAAATGAAAAATTCCGAAATTTTGCTCTTTCTTGCATATTAATGTTTTTCTCAAATAGGTTAATTTTTTGTTAAATTGTAGTAATTCCTTTATTAGAGACAGATGAGAAAATTAGATATTCAATAGAAGATACAAATATAAACACAACATTTTAGTAGCCTTAACCTGAAGATGAGTTTTTTTAGGGGGTGTTCCACTAACCCAGTTTTTTGAAAAACTGATTTTTTACGGTTTTTTATGTGATGTGTTCATGTGTTGTGAAAGAATGACCTGTCTCGGTATTTAAAAAAAATAGTTTTTTGTTAGTGGAACACCCCTTATTGTACTAGTTAATATGCGACAAATGAGCCTAAAAAGAGACAAGGGAGACAGCAAAAGCATCGCTCAGTGCGTACCAGAAAAGAAAAAGAGGAAGAAGATACCATCTTGCAAAACCTTTGGCCGTTTGATTTCTGAGACAATCAAACGAAAATCACGGCGAAAAATAGGACTTTAAACTTGTAGGTCCCCCACTACCACCGTACCGAAACTCTCGAAGTCGGTCTAATGTGTTCTAGTATTACGTAATCTTCTTGGAAAAATCTCCGGAACACACCCATTTTTTTTAGTGTACATTGCACTGCATGTCTTTTACAAATTTTTGTGGCTCATTTTATGAATTTTTATAGTCCGAGATACGAAGTTTGTGGTAATTTATTTTATGAACTTTTGTGGCTCCTTTTGTGAATTTTTGTGGCTCATGTTATCAGGGTCGGCCCTGTGGGCAAGTCGGGTAGACCCGGGTTTGGGGCCCACCAAAAATAGCCTCCAACTATATATATATGTTCATAACAAGTAATAAATATATAATGTTGCGTTACAAGCAGGGCCGGCCCTGGGCTAAGGCCCAATAGGCCGACGTCTTAGGCCCCCCCAAAAAATGAAAAAATAAGGCCCCCTAATATTTTTTAGTATCAAGTATTTAGGCCCTTTTTTTTTTTTTTGCATTGAAGCCCATTTTAAAACCCAATTACCCAAACAACTACTCAAGCCCATTTTTTTACATTGTTTACCGCAAGAGACAACAAAACCAATTGAAGTGCTCAATTATCTGAAACAGATGGAGGGTTGTTTTCCAAATGCATGGGTTGCTTGTATAATACTATTGACTATTCTCGTTACAGTTGCATCTGGAGAAAGAAGCTTTTCAAAGTTAAAGTTGATTAAGTCTTATCTTTGTTCAACTATGTCACAAGAGAGGTTAAATGGATTAGTCATCCTATCAATTGAAAATGAGATGGCAGAAGAGATTGATTGTGAGAGCCTGCTAATACTTTTGCTGCTAAAACTGCAAGAAGAGTAATGTTTAAGTGATGATGGTGGACAATGCTTTTGATTCTTATAGTATAATGTATTTTTTGGGTTTTTTTCGTGTTAAATAGATGCATGTAGTTTTGAAACTGTGTTTATCGACTTTATATTTAGTTTCGCTAGCATTTTTAAGGGCCTCCAATTTTAAACTTCGGCTTAAGCCTCTGAAATGTCAGGGCTGGCCCTGGTTACAAGAACTAGAGAAGCATTTGACATAGTGGAAAGATTTGTGTGTTTCCTAGTAAATGCCAAGGGTTCAATTCCCATGGACCCTTCTTTTCCTTTTCTACCTTCTCTTCCCTTTTATTTTTTGGGTTAAATATCTACTTGACCCTTAAACTATCAAATTTTTTTTTACTTCCCCCTTCAACTATCATTTTCTTGTTTAATAAGGACAAATCATGTTTTCCATCCAAAATTTGTGACGGTTAACCATTAACCTTTTAAGAGAGAGGGTAATATGGACATTTCAATCCAAAGCTACACATGTATGTATGTAATATTTTGGACATCTTCCCTATTTCTAGAAGTACATCGCTAGCATCAGGAATAGCTAAAACAACTGAGCCAACACGAGCAAACCTGCAATTTTCAATAAAAGAAATGGAAGCCACACTTGTTTTCTAGAAAGGCTTTACATATTAATGGCCTAAGGTAACAAAGAGTGTGAATTCAACCAAGTTTCTTTTGGATATTACTCAAGGAAAATAAACAAGTTTCAAGCTAACCTAATACTCGCTAACCTTAATATATAAGAAAGCAGAATCAGAACGAGAGTTGCAACATGATGACCCATTGGCACCCCAAAATCGGAGCGCTTTGTCTCCCAGAAAATCAGAGCAAATGGAGTTGAAAGACCTTCAAAAAATCTCTTCGCGGGAGAGAGACCAGTTAGCAGCCACTTATTGTTTAGGTTCTATGATGTGGTGAAACCCTTCTTCTTTTGATAGAGACGGACACACAAATAGATACATACATACATGTTTCTATAGCTTTGGATGGAAATGTCCATATTACCCTCTCTCTTTTTTCATCATTTAAAAAAAAAAAAAGGTTAACGGTTTCCGTTGTTGGGATTCCACCCCGTGTGGACCATTGGGCTTAGGCCCAGTTGGGAGGGGCTAGGGTTAATTGTTGTATTCTATATAACTCAGACTTGTCTTATTTATTGTGTGACAAAAGAGAGAGAGGCAGAGAGTTAGAGAGAGATACACGAGTGACTTGGTGAGTTTCATTATTGTGAGATTGTGAGTGTGAGTGTGTAAACACAACAGACACGGATTATTCTCCGGATTATAGTGAAACCCCCCTCCCCGTGGAAGTAGGTCCGATTTGGCCAAACCACGTATATCTGTGTGTTGCTTTCTCTTGATTTTATTGCTTCTGTTGCGTGTGGTGCGTTGTTGGAATCCTAACAACTGGTATCAGAGCTTTGGTTAAAGCACCGGAGAGCGCAGAGCAGTCGGATAATCACTCGGAGGCCTTTGGAGCACTGTTTGGAGTTCTGGTCGGATAAAATAATTGACGAAAAATTATTTTTGATCAGTGGGTAACGTGCTACCCTCGGAGACGATCAACACGGTGTGTTGGGTGGTCGGTTTTGTCACAGGAGGACGGAGCACGGACGTTCTGAACACCTACGGGCGGAGCCGAGAGGTGGCGAGAGGTGAGACCGGACAAAAAGTGATCGGATTTGAAGTTTGAGACCACGGTTGTGTGGGGTTTTTCGAGACGATCATGGTGGTACAAACCTCGTCACCGGAACACGTGTCACGCGCCGGGAGAAGGTGTGCGAGTGAGATCTACTCTCACCGTACACTACACGCGCGGCGGCGGGCAAGAAGGGCTAGGGCTGACGTCAGCAAGCCCTAGGGCTTACGTCATCGGGGTTCAGACCGGTCAGGCAAGGGTCCAAAAGGGTCAGAAAGGTCAGGGTTCAGGGTCAAAGAGGTCAAAGGGGTCAAAGGATCAGAGGTCAGGTCAAAGGGGTCAAACCGGTCTAGACCGGCGGTTCGGAGATAAACCCAGACCGGGTTCGGCTCGACCAGACCGGAGAGCGGTCCAGAGGGAAACCCGATTACGTTTTTCGACCGGTTCAATGGGTTTTATACCGGTTCTTGACCGGTTCGGACCGGTTCCCGACTTTTCTCGACGTCCCGGATCCAATCCCGGGCTCGGTTTGCGGAGATTTGGTACGGATATTGACGGTACGTTTTATTTTACTGCTTTAAATCGTTCCGGGGAGTATCAGATCAATTGTGGGAGTTTCTGGGGGTGCTTTATATCAGATTATCTTGTTTACTGAGATGTCAGAGATAAATATGAATGCTATGCTAGTATTGACGGCGACCAATTATGCGATTTGGAAGCCTAGAATGGAGGACATGCTCATTTTGAAAGAGCTTTATGAGCCCTTGGAACACGTAGGGGTCAAACCGACGGAGGTGAAAACCGAAGATTGGAAGAGTTTGAACAGGAAAGCAGTTGCTTTGATCCGCCAGTGTGTTGGACATGAGGTTATTCATCATGTAGCACAGGAGACAGATGCTTATGCCTTGTGGACGAAATTGGAGGGGATGTATCAGTCGAAAACATCCCGGAATAAGGCGCTACTGATGAGGAGGCTTGTGAATTTGAAGCTCCGGGTTGGGTATTCGGTTGCCGGACATTCCAGTGAGTTTCAGAGTTTGGTTAATCAGCTGTCTAATGTTGGGTTGAAGTTCGATGATGAGTTGCAGGCTTTGTTGTTGCTCAGTTCTCTACCGGATAATTGGGAGACACTAGTGGTTTCCCTGAGTAACTCTGCGCCGGAAGGAATGTTGACAATGGCTATGGTTAAGGATGCTATTTTCAACGAGGAGTCGCGGAGGAAAGAGATGGGGACTGAACAGGCTGACGATGCATGAGCACTAATTTCGGATGGTAACAGGGGCAGGAACCAAGGAAAGGGAAACGGAAGGAAGGGAGGCAGAAACTGTTTCAAATCGAGGGGGCATAGTTTCACTTGCTATCATTGCCAGGAAGATGGACATATAAAACGGAATTGTCCAAGGTTTAAGGCGGGGAAAGAGAGAATTCCACCAAAGGAGACAGCATCGACTCTTATAGATTCCGATGATGATTTGGCTTTGGCAGTGTTAGACGCTACGGATGTAGGGAAATCAGATTGGGTACTAGATTCGGGATGCTCATATCATATCTGCAGGGATAGATCACAGTTTTGGGAGTACGAGGCATGCGATGGAGGTCTTGTCCGGATGGCTAACGGTTCTGCGAATAGAGTTGTTGGCAAGGGGACAGTGAGGTTTCAAGTGCCGAGTGGGAAGACTGTGAAGGTAGCGGGAGTAAGGCACGTGCCAGGAGTGAGGAAGAACTTGATATCTCTCGGGATGCTTGATGAGAGAGGATGTAGTTTTTCTGCTAATTCTGGAGTACTTCGGATTTCTGTTGAAGAGCGGGATGTATTGCTGGGTAAGAAATTTGGTGGGTTGTACAGGCTTGCAGGTTCTGTCGTGACAAGAGGGGCTGTTGTTAGACATGGAGCAAGCAATACAGTGAGATCATTTGGGCAGGAGAAGCGCCATTTGCTGACACGTACACGGAGAGAGCATGGTTGCTCAGGAGTTGTGCGGGATTCAGGCCTGAAGGAGAAGCAATGGGTGCGGGTTGTCCATGAGAAAGCTCAGGGGAAGGAGACGGATATTTTGGGGGCCCCGACGAGGCCAAAAGGAGTTTCTTTCGCTCTAGATATGCTTGATGATAGTGGTCTTTCCGGATTTGTCGACACGGGGGGAGGGAAACTATCACCAATGACGCCGAGCCAGTGAGTCTCGGCCGCACCCCAGTTGAGGGGGTGCGAGCACCCTAGTTGAGGGGGTGCAGGCGCTTCCGTTTGGTGAGCGCATACATGGGCGCTTCTGTTGGTGAGCGCATACACTTCGGGTTTGAGGTGTGCGAGTGGAGGCATTCTTTTTGAGGGGATGCGGTACTCGGGACTTTCTGATTGGCTGCGGAGTCTGGTTTTGCAAGGATACACTCTTTCGGGATTTGTGTACTCTGTTTGGTGGTGCATGGATGCTCAACTGGTTAGTGACACGGCGCTTGCCAGAGTTAGCTGATTGGAGGAGGCGACATGGGGGTGTTGCAGACGACTTTGCCCACCCGGTGTGGAGGGGGTGATTGTTGGGATTCCACCCCGTGTGGGCCATTGGGCTTAGGCCCAGTTGGGAGGGGCTAGGGTTAATTGTTGTATTCTATATAACTCAGACTTGTCTTATTTATTGTGTGACAAAAGAGAGAGAGAGACAGAGAGTTAGAGAGAGATACACGAGTGACTTGGTGAGTTTCATTATTGTGAGATTGTGAGTGTGAGTGTGTAAACACAACATACACGGATTATTCTCCGGATTATAGTGAAACCCCCCTCCCCGTGGAAGTAGGTCCGATTTGGCCGAACCACGTATATCTGTGTGTTGCTTTCTCTTGATTTTATTGCTTCTGTTGCGTGTGGTGCGTTGTTGGAATCCTAACATCCGTCACAAATTTTGGATGAAAAACGTGATTTTTCCTTTTTAAACAAGAAAGTGATAGTTGAAGGGGGAAAGGAGTTCAATTGGTAGTTGAAGGGGGAAGTAATTTTTTTTTTTATAGTTTAAGGGGCAAGTAGATATTTAACCCTTTATTTAACCCTTTATAAGTAAAGGAAAATATGTGGTGGTGAGAGTCCTCCCACTCTCTCTCTTCTTTCTCTGCCTCTCAACACAGCGGCTAGGGTTTTAGCGGGGGGGGAGGCGCCGCCTCCCTTTCCTCCTCCCCCCGGGCTCTCTCGTTCCCCTCTCCTCTCTCTCTTTCCTCCGTTTTGCCTTCTTCTTCCCTCACTTTCCTTGGTTTCTCCGTTCTCCGCCGGTTTTCTCACTTGGAGTACCCGGTTCTGCCTAACGGCGAGGATTTCGTGGAGCCTCATGGTGTCTCTTGTTTCCCCGCTGAATCCATTCTTGGGTGGATTCGGGTTTTGCCTAACGGCGTGGGGCGGGACGTTGTGGGGTGGGAGGTCTGGTATGGCGTGTGGGTGGTGGGAGTTTTTGGATCTGGGTTCTTTCTTTTTGGTTTTTGCTTTGGTGTGGCTGCGAGGTTGGCCTTTTGGACGGTTTGAGGTATTTTTGCGGTGTGCGGTGGCTGGTCCTACGGGTGTTGGCTTGCTATGACGCGGTGGTTAGGTGGAAAGTATTGTAAAACCTAAAAAAAAGCGACTTAGGGCTTGTTCCCGGGTTCCAGGCTCGGTTATGAATTTGCGCTCATTTTTTTGGTCCAGTTCCGGCGCGATGGCATAGGGTTGGGTTTGGCGGCAATGGCGATGAGATTCACTTTGAGGGCAACAAAGGTGTTTTTTGGAGGAGTGTGAGCGGTTTTCGGTTTGGTGGGATGGATATGAGGTTGAGATTGAGATTGCGTTTTGCGGCAAAGCAATGACGGTGGCGCGTGATTTGGAAGCTGAAGGGGTGAAACATATGAAACGAAGAAGAGGAACAGATTTTTCGGGAAGTGGGGTTGCTTGTGGGGTTCATTGTTTTTTCGAGAAGTGGGGTTGATTGTCTGTGGGGTTCAAGGTGCATGCCTTGACTTTTTAGGTGACTCCTTTATTGGGCATATTGTGGGATATTTGTATAATCTGAGTTTTTGTAGACTCTTTGGGGTGCTTGGCTTAGGCCTTTAGGTGGGCTCGTCTTTTGGGTACCCTCGATTGGTTTCTTGCCAATCGTTGGTTTAGGTCTCGGATTGAACAATTTTTGTTATTTCCTTGTTCCTATTAGTCTTGTAACTATTTCAAGATTAATGAAACTTTTTTGCCTTGCAAAAAAAAAGATATTTAACCCTTTATTTTTTCTTACCATAGTTAGTTTCTACCTTCTCTTCCTTTTTTTTTTCTTCCCCTTTCCACTACATCCTTATCATTTGTTGACTTTTTTTAAAAAAAATTGCCGGTATAGTAATTAGGGAAAAAATAGATAAAACACTTCATGCATATTCATAAAATGTTTGCATTGCCCATTTCAATTGATTTTTTAATTCTCGCAATAAGAATAGACAATTATGACCGAAAACTATTTTTTATTAACATGAAGACATGAAGACCCCTTCACCTATTTCAATTTTCCATGGACACTCTCTAACCTTTAAAAACGTCCATACAGACCCCCTCATCTATGACTGTTACTCATCCCGACCCTTCCATTACACAATCGTTTGCAACTCACTGTTTTGGATCTGTATATGCACATGGCACATGTCTAGGGTTTTGATGAAATTGTTTTGTATGATTTCATCCAGATTGGGTTTTTACACTGATTTGATATGGGGTTTATGTTGGGTTGTACTTGTATCTGCCCCTTTGTGTACTGAATCCTCTCAATTTTACTGATGGAGTCTGCGATTTCAGTTACATCAACGGGTAAAGAAGAACTGATTGCAAAAGTTTTTCACATCTATTTTTGCTCAAATATCCATGGAAGAGAGAGAAGAGAGAGAGGGGGTCGGCTTGGTTCGCCCAGAGATGGGGATCCGGGGTGGGTGCTATGCGGTAGGTATTGTGCGCCGTGTTGTGCGGCAAAACTACGTCATTTTGCTCATTTTTGTGCACACTTCTAAAGCTTCAAAGGGCCTTGTTTGAAGGAAGAAAAAACCATTACAAAGTGCCTAAACCCAAAGTGCCTAAATCCAAGTGCCTAAACCCACTATACCCTACCGCAAAGAACCTAAATCTCCTAAAATTGAACTTCTAAATTAAACCCCACACCTAACTCACCAAATAGGGCCCTCGGATATACTAAGAAAATGAGCAAAACGACGTAGTTTTGCCGCACAACACCTACCGCACAACGCCTCCCCTGGATTCTAGAGATGGAGTCAACTGGCAATAGACGTGGAGTGTGGTGGGTTAGGGCAGGGGAGGGAGTGAACGTCGTTGTTGGATTAAAGGGAGAGGGTGATAGCATGAGAATGGGATGGAGGACGGGATGTGTAGTAAGTGAACTTCTAAGGGGTATTATGATCATTCTCGTCATTCCGTTAACAGTGTAAGGGATTTTTTGTATTTCGCATAGATGAGCGGGTCTGTCTAGCCTATTTTAAATTTTAGGGGGCTTCATGGAAAAGAGATACAGATGAAGGTGTCTCCGTGAAATTTAACCTTTTCTAAAATCGGTCGGAATGATCCAGTTACTGGATTTCTAGAAAACCAGTCCAATCCAGACCGTGTGCACCCCTAATTTTTTGTAGTTTAAAATAAGAATTTTGTAGATTACTTTTATGAAATTTTTGTAGTATGAGATCTTGTTGCTCAAAATACGAAGCGCACACTGTGCACCTTTTTTTTAGGGTGTTTACCATAGCTTAACTCAGTTTTCTTTTAACAATAGTTTTGATACGTTACGATTCATAATCCACCGATTTTTAACAAATTTTCTGTCTTCACTGTAACTCGTTTCCTCTTAAAATAAAATTGAACAGATTTAGTTAGGAGAAATGATTTGTCTTAAGATTACAAAAACAAGTGTAAATTACCAAACAATACCGTTTAGTCAATAGCAGGAAAGAAGACTAGCCAGCGTTGTGCCCGTTCGATGAACAAAACAACATGAAATAAAAGTTCAAATTATTATTTTCTTGTCGTTCTTGTGCATTAGCAGACACAACGCTAGTTAAGGTTTTGAAGTGTGAGTAGTATTAACTCAACTAGATCAAACTTTAAAAATACATAGGTTTTGAAGTGTGAGTAGTATTAACTCAACTAGATCAAACTTTAAAAATACATACAAATAAAACAAACAAAAATTACAAAGTGCATGTACCTTTCCTTTAATTTATGCTTAGTACGCTCTCACCAAAAAAAGTTATGCTTAGTACTCCCTCCGTCCCAAATTGTTCATCTCTTTTGGGAAATCCAACATTTTAAGGAGACAAAATTATTGCTTTGGATTTCCAAAACTATCCTTCAAAACTGTGAAATTTGTTAAGTGATTTTAAATTGTTCATATCTTTCAATATGGATCTCAAAAAATATAAAATATAGATCTCGTTTGATAATCTCAATTAGTTGTTTTATACAAAGTTTTAAAAATCATGAAAAACATTATATACTAAAATATATAAACGATTTACAAAATGACACGAATTTCAAAAATTGTGAAATATATTGGGAGGGAAAGAGTGCTTATAAGGGTTACATTATATACTAAAATATATAAACGATTTACAAAATGACACAAATTTCAAAAATTGTGAAATAAATTGGGAGGGAAAGATTGCTTATAAGGGTAAAACTGGAAGTTTGACATATTTTGATAGTTGTTTAGAAATAGGACCAATATTTTGGGACATTCCAAAATAGAAAGAAGAACTAGCAATTTGGGACGGATGGAGTATGTTACTCCCTCCGTCCCGAATTGTTTGTCCTTTTTGGGAGTGCGTGCATTTTGCAAGCAAAAAATAATGTACAACTATTAATTTTTTTTAATAGACTTTACACCAATTTAAAGATCTCATTGAGAAGAAAAAATTGGTGTAATTCTTTTTTAAAAAAAGTTCTCATAAACACATTATTTTTTGTGTACAAAATGCATGCACTCCCAAGAAAAAAAAGAAATTTGGGACGGAGAGAGTATAAAACTCAACTCCCCACCCACCCCTACTACATTGGAAACTCTCCCTCCCAAAATTCCCCCTCCCTTGCCACTCCCACGTTCTTTCAATTTTTCTCTAAATTCACTCCCCTCTGTTACGTTTCTCTTTTTTCAATTTTAAAAAGTAAAACGGAAACCAAAATTCAAGAAATTTAAGAATAAGGAATTGAAAGGTTTTGGAGGCTTAACACATTTGCATAGAATATTGATTGATTGATATCACTTTCAACTTGATCCTTCAGAGATAATGTGTAACCACAAAACTCGGATTTTCTCTTGATTATAGTGAAAACCCCCCTCCCCGTGGAAGTAGTCCGATTTGGCCGAACAATGTAAATTTGTGTGTCTTGATTTCTCTTGATTTTACTGGCTTTTTACGATTTTTTATGTGATCTATTGTGAGAGAATGACTTGTCCTGATTTTTGAAAAAAAGTTTTTTTTTTAATTTTATTTTAGTGGAACAACCCTTCATTGGTTTCAAGGCCACAAGGCCCACAATTATCATTTATCTGGGCTCATGCAAACCGTGGCTAGAAGCTTCTTCACATTGGGGCCATCAAAATCGAAGCTCTTGGGCCGTGTGACCCACATGGCGCAAGCCCAACGTTCTGCATTGTTTGGGGTGTTATCCATTTTACATAGCACGAGATTGTGGCCTGTTCAAGTGGGCCATTTGGGAAATACCAATGGGTTGTCATGAATCCTTCCTTCAAAGGCGAAGTCCAAGTTCCATGGATTTTGATATGTTATTCGGTTGGTGGAATGTGCTACTTTATCTGTTTGAGCGCATAGAAGAATGATTGACTCTTATTGGCAGTTCCTTGAAGTTTTGGAAGATTTCGTTGGAGGATCATCGCAGCTGACATTGATATAGATATAGGAATAAAGAAGCTTTAAAGGTTCAGTTTTCAGATAATTAAACGCAAAGTTTTGGCGCAAGTGGTGGCTAGCTCATGCGGTAGAACTCTTGAATGCCCCACACTGCATCCCAGGATCGAGTCTCATTCCCCCCTCCCCCTATGTAATAGATTAGGAATGACGAATGACGAATGACAAAACAAAAAAAAAAAAAAACGCAAAGTTTTGGATTTTGAAGCGATACCCAAATTGTTTGATTAAAGCTGAAGGCAGTTCAGAGTGATTGTGTGTTCGTGTACAACAACACAGATTGTGTGAAGAAGTATGGCGTTGACAGAGGAATTTGATTGCTTATGATTGAGTTTGGGTTCTACAGATATAATTTTGAGCACATGAGGATAGAGACATAAATATACACGACTAGTCGACATGGTTAGTGCAAATATATTTCCACTGTAGGAAGAATTCATGGCCTCTAGAGGAATATATTAGCCGAGCTACTTTGCAGTTGGTAAGGATTTCGATTGTTTTAAGCATGTTCACGAACACGCGCGCGTATAATTGGATCTTTGCTATTGAAAGTTTGTTTTGTATTTGGTTCTTGGGTACGAGCATCTCGAGCCCTTGATCTTTTAATTAACTCCAGATCAAATTATGAGAAAAACCACTCTAACTCACACCCCAGTCTTCACTCAAATTAGCATCAAGCATTGAGTTTTACACAAAAAAAATTCACCAAATCAAGAGAGACTCAAATTTTTGAAGGCATGTTTTTCACTTTACAATTTACAACTATGCCATTAATGAAGCTTTTAATCATATTTGTGCTTACATTTGAGTTTGTTATGGCACTTTATATCAAATGAAGCTTTAGCTCAAAATTTCACTCAAATGGGGGTAAAATTTTTGAGCAAGGGCTGGAGATGCTGTAAGAAAATTGAGTACAATTTGTACTCGGAGGTGTGGGGTTTCTCACTGAGGTTTGGGCTGGATTAACTGGTAGCCCAGCTCGACACTGTCTCCACCTACCTGCGAAAAGCAGTGGTTCGTGTTTTACGCGAATTTCTTTTCCCAATAATGTGAAATCAAGAAAGCTAACATGTCTGCAAATGTATACCTCACTGCTTCACTTTTTTTTTTTTTTTTTGAGGGTTTAGCTTTGGATGATTTTGGGAATGGCAGGATTATGTTTAATTCTACCCATTGTGATTCAATAGAAATGATTGGGCCAGTTCTATTCAGGGGTGTAGCAAAAGAAAAAGCCCGATGTATTGCCGTGTGATGAATGCAACCTTTGGTGATAGTACAAATGACTCCGGTACTAACCTTTTCTGCCTATTTTTGATTTGTTTTGACTTGATATTACTAATGTTTCTTCTGAATCCATACCCAAACTTTTAATGCTTATGTCATATTCATGATAACACACACGACAGAGATTGGGAGTGTCTTTTTGGAGAATTATTTCTAAGGGAATGACTGTATGGGAACCATCTTAGCCTTCCCACTTTTACTGCTGCGATTCCAAGCCCGAAGAGAGTGTAGGTAGATGGTGAAAAGCATTTTCTAAACATGCCGAAGAGATCAAGTGGCCAATTTGAAGTGAAATAGTCCCTTTATGCCAGTTGGTCTGTATGTTCATGAAGTAGACTGTTGGTGCTCTTAAATTTCAGTTTACTTTCATTGGAGAAACACTGAACATTGATGTGAGTTTGGATAGTAACTCAAACAAATTTCACAAAAAGTTTTAGACTACAACAACCCTGTGACACTGTCAATTGCCTCAATTGCCTTTGATAATTATGCTTTGATAATTATGGACACAGGTAATTTAGTAACCTCTTGCTTGCCTTTGGTCCTGGAAAGACAGCAAATTGAGAAGAAGTTCATGTTTGTGATTGTACCTGAAATTGATGTTGCTGATGTAATCTTACTTACTATTTTGCTGTCCTGTACTTGAGCTATTACCTCAACAAAAAACTTAGGGCTCAATATTTTAATCGTCTGCATGCAGCAATTTGAATCTGGAAGGGCCAATGCTTGCAGACGATGGGATAGAGAATCTAGCGATAAGAACTGGCCACCGAATATGGAATGTTCCACTTCAGAACAATGGTTTGCACAGTGCCGCATTTGCGCAATTTGAAGAAGCATTGGAGCTAGATGTAATGGATTAAGTGTTGGTTGTTGTCTCACCAGTTCTCGAGTTACAAGTTAATAGTTTTTGATGATGAAAATGCTGAGAGAGGATACCACTGGTTGTGAAGTTCTGCAGGCCTTTGTTGACAGTGACTGCTAAAACTGAGATGGCTCTTTGTTTGATTTTGGGATGTAATTAATGCTGGTGGTCTCGGTAAAATATAATGCCGAGGCCAGATACTTGCATAACACTTTCTTGATGATTATCTTCTACCTGTGCTTTGATAATCAAATATGTATTTTGAATGATATTGTAATATGCTATTCCATGGAGTAGACTGCTACATCAACTTTGTAATTGGATGTGGAGCAGAGCCTTTGTATGTAATTGCTGGGTTTGAACTAATTTTGAGGTGATATAGTTAGTATCCCAAACAGATCAATATCATGACCTACTTCAGTTGCTTCAACAACGAGCATACAATAACGGGCACAAACTTCATGCGTAGCACGTGGCCTCATACCTAGTCAAGCAATAAAAGGCTAATGTACATTTAGTGACTTAATACAAAAGTGTGTCAAATAGGAATATTATGATACATGCCAGTCTTTCTGTGTATGCATGCACAACAAGCAGAGTGTCATAAGGTAAATCAGAAGCCGTCGTCTATGCTAATCAGAAGTATGCGAATTTAAGACCTTATCTATGTTGGTCATTTACATGTGAACGAGCTAGAGAAAAGGAATTGATAAATGTACTCGAAGAAAATTTACTACTCCCTCCGTCCCTTTTTAAGTGATCCACTTTTTTTTTGGGGGGTAAATAAGCTTGAAATAAAAAGAGGCTAAACGAATATACAGCCTACAAGGGGTATACCCCAGGGAGGACAAAAAGAAAACAAAAATAAAAGGAAAAGAAAAGGAAAACAATAGGGATGGCCAACTTGGCAACATTGGGGAGGGATAATATAATGTGTACATGTAAGATGAGGGGGAGTGTTGAGAGTCATCACCGACTCTCCGGAAGTCTCTGAATGCTTTCGGAATGTTCTAGCTTTTACTAGATTATTCCATAATGTTCCGGAATTTTCCGGACTCTAGTAGAAGGTTCCAGATCCTATTAGAATGCCCTGGGTTATTCTAGAACCTTCCGGAAACTTATGGAAGATGATGGAGTCTTCCCGGTTACTCTAGAATCTTCTAGAGTATAGTAGAAATATTTAGGCTTCTCTAGAAGCTTGTAGAATTATTCTAGGATATTTCTATTCTAGATAGTTCCATTGCTCCCTATAAATAGGAGTGAGAGCTCATTTGTAAGTGTGTGTTAGGAACACCAAGTGTGGGTGCTAGAGAGAACACCAAGTGTTGTGAAAGCACAAAGTGTGTGCATGTGTGGACGTCGCTCCACCGGATTAAGAAACTGGTGTTTTGAAAAAAGAGTCACCACCCGGGTTTTTATTTTGGAAAAAGGTTTAACACCCGAGAAACCGCTTTGAAAATGATTTTGAAAATAAAGTGACTCTTGCGATTAAAATGAGTTTGAAAACCAAAGATCGTTTTGGATTTGGGAGCCAAGTTACGAACGGGGAAGGGTTTTAAGGCACCCCGCTCGCCCGATTAAAAACGGTCTTTACTAAATATTTGTGGGATTTTTAGAAAATACTTTAATGCTAAACTTTATCAAAATAAACAGTTTATCATGCAAAACAAATAATTAAACATTGAAAAATGAATTAATATAACTAAAGAAATAACAGTAAATAAATAAGAGGAAAATCAAAATTTTAAACTGTTTTATGAAGAAAATGATTTAAGAATTTCGGATTTGGAAAAGAGTGCCGTGCGGTACTCTACGTGTGCCGTGTAGTACAAATAGAGTGCCGTGTGGCACTATTCAAACAGTAAATAGTTTGAAACTTTTGTTTTAGAGGGAAAATGAAAGCAAGCACATACATGATGTTAAAACTCGATAAAAACTCGATTATTTTGGTTTGGAAAATCTTATTTTGAATAAAGATGTCCCTCCTCAATTGATTATACCCTATTGATTATACCCTATAATGTGAAAATTTCACCGCATAGCACAACTATGGAGGTTTTTGATTAATAAAAAACAATGAGTTGTTAAAACTCCACTGGAACCAAGCTCAAGGGAGGTATTGAGAGACCGCCTTGAGTCTGATTCCACCCCTTAGAATAAATGGTGAATTTCGGTTAATGGAACCGAGTTGTTACCATCGGATGAAACTTGCTCGAAATGAACTGCCATCTGGAACTCTGGGTCGTGGCTCGAACCTTCTTCCCACTTCAGATTCTGCTCGGATTGCAGCAGCAAGGTTGCCTTGTTCTGGGTTGTCGGGATGGATTGTGGCTAGAACACGGTTTGTACCGGAAAATGGGTATCGGAGATTTCGGGTTTCTACTGGGTTTATTTTGAGAAAGTGTAGGATTAATTTATGGAAATTGTGGGTAGTAGAAATAAATGAATCACAACAAGGGTGGAATTTGACAGAGCTTAGAGAAGGATTTTCATGGTGTTCTTCATTGTTGGAGAGGGAGAGAGACTCGTAATCCTTCAAAAATGGAAGAGGAGCATCCAATTTATAGCCAAAGTTCACTTGGGGAGCAAGTAGACGTGATTAGGAAGGGAATAAGTCGGTTATGCCAGTCAAAACGCTTCAGGGCGAAGTAAATTTGGTAACCAAGGCTGCTTGACAGTGCCGTGCGGCACTGCGACTGTGCCCTGCAGTACTGAAACTGTGCCGCGCGGCACTTTCCACCGCCATTGCAAGAAAAGAACGCCGTGCGTGACTGAGGGAGCACCGTGCGGTGTAGTTGAGTGCCGTACGACACTGTTGACCATGTTCCTTTGGCTTGGAGGGTATCGTTCCGAGAAGCTTTTCCGCGTGTTTCATTTCATCATCGGGGATTAAAAAGTGTACGAGGGTTCAATTTTGGGGTGTCTACAACATGTGAGTAACACTCAAGTGTGACTGAGTGACAATGTGAAGTGTCTTTGAGTGGTGTCTTACGTAAAAGTCAGTGTACTTGTGTAATTTTCTACTCCCTCTGTCCCAAATTGCTAGCCCCTCGTGGGAGTGCGTGCATTTTGCACGCAAAAAATAACATGTTTATGAAAACTTTTTTGGAAAAAAAATTACACCAAATTTTTCTTCTCAATGAGATATTTTAATTGGTGTAAAGTTTGTTAAAAAAATTAATGCTGATACATTATTTTTTGCATGCAAAATGCACCCACTCCCATGAGGGCAAGCAAATTGGGACGGAGGGAGTATTAAATAAAAGTGAGCATATTCAATACAAGTGTATAGTTTGGGGTGTCTCATGCTATTAATCTTAATTCAGGCTTCTAGCTTCCGCCTACCGATATCCCTGTAGGCCAGATCAATAAGATTGCTTTGCATCTTTGTCCGAATTGTTATTCATGCATTTAATCTTAATTCATTGAATCTTTGCTCATTTTAATCTTAATTTAGGCTCTTGCTACTGCTTGCGACCTTGGATTGTATCGTAGATGATGTCACCCCAAGCGTAGGGCTAGGTATCGCATAGCATAATAACTGGTAAGACCGGGTCGAATCCACAGAGACCGAATGCACCCGGCGTGAGAGTTGTCTTGCAAGTGTAGGTTTTTTAGCCTTAAAGCGGAAAACTTGGCTTTTGGAGTTTGGGGGTGGAATTCACTTAACTTCGTGAATGACGCGAGATTTAAAAGACTTATTAAAACAAGGCTAAGTCAAGGGGTTCACAACACCCATGCCTTAGGCCGATTCGTTCTCCTCTAAGATAACCGGCTCGGGGACGTCGTTAAACAACCCCGAACGAAAGGTTTGGAATTTAAACTCATTCAACTAGAAATGGTGTTTATCAAAGATTAGGATTTTTTTGGTTAATTTGGCAAACGGCCGAATTGACATCGCCCTAAGCATCACACGTGTCAAGTAGATAAACCCTTGGCTACGTGTGATCAAAGAGATTAACAAACCCGAGCTTTGGTACGTAAAATAAATCCTATCTCTTTGTTCAACAACCGATGTTTGCATTATGGCGAGGAGAGCGAATAAACCTAAGTCACGGGGTGCTAATCACCCCATGACCGAGCCTATAACGACTACTCAATCATAACTAAGAAAGACATGCCTAATTTTGCAAAGGAAATAAAGAACATGACAAATAACTTAATAAACTGATTTTTAAGGTGTATCCTAGATTAGCCTACAACTTTAAGTCTTAAGAAAATCACCAACAACACTTACTAACTTGAGTTTTATGAAGGAAATGACTAGAACAACACAAACACTAAAAACTTGATGAAAATGCAAATTAACTAGATTACTAGGAAGGTCTAAGCAAGAGCTACAAGATTAATAAACATGAAATTAATGTAAGACAATAACTTACATGGGAAAAACTAGAGAGAGAAAGCTTCAAAAATCCTCCAATGGAGGAGCAAAAACTAACTAAGGAGGAAGAAGTAGGAGAGAGGAGAGAGGAGAGTATTTATACTAAAAGCCATTTACATTGGCTAATTATCTCAAAAACATACTATAAGTGGAAAGTTTCCATAAATGGAAGATATTAAAGCAACCAAAAATCTGTTAAAAATCGCCAAGGATGAGTCTGGATCGATCCAACCCTTCTTTGGATCGATCCAAAGTGGTCTGGTGAGATTTTGATGAAGTTGGATCGATCCAACTTCATCATGGATCGATCCATAAGTGTCTGTTCGGGCAGATTTTTAACCCAACTTCGCGGGCACGCCCCGGCTTCGTCCGAACTCGGAATGAGGTGATTCTTGAACCGTTGGAAAGTTCTATGAGTCTACTTTCAAACCCAATTGACCTCATCTTCATAGCCTTTGTATCTTGATAGAAATGAGCCTTTTTCTATCGGTTGGTCATATTTTCTCGAGGCTCATAACTCCAAATTTCTTGGTCCTTTGTTCCGGGCCTTCCTTGAACCTTCCAAAGCTCCTTGAATCGACTTTTAAGCTTCGGCGATTGTCCTCCACGGCATTGCGGGACCTTGGGTACTTCCGGATACAACCGGGGATTATTTGGAGCTTAAGGATACGCCTTTTGCTCCATTTTACCTAAAACTTGGAAAACACACCAAACGCGCAATATCAAACAATTCAAAGTATTTTAAATGCGAAAGTGTATGCAAAATGAGAGAGATAAGCCCGGATTATATGCAACATTTGGGGCTTATCAGCTAAGAGCAGAGTACATTGCTCCCATTGCTCCCGTTCATCCACGCTCCTCACAACCCCCACCACCGCCACCGGGCTTCTTCTTCGAGCCGGTCAAGGATGACGAGATTCTAGTTGGTGCAGCCAACAAGCTTGGCCTTGAAATTGATAACATTGACCTGGCCTTGAGTTTGGCCCTGCGAAAATTCACCTGATAATAATACTTGTTTAAACACACAAAGATAGCATCAACACACTTGATGGTATGAAACTATGCCCACCCATTGTTAATCCTTATTATATCCACCAAGATATGCACAACCATGATTTTCGCAAGGCCAAACTCAAGGCCAGGTCGATATTATCAATTGCAAGGCCAAACTCATTGGATGCACCAACTAGAATCTCGTCATCCTTGACCGGCTCGAAGAAGAAGCCCGGTGGCGGTGGTGGGGGTTGTGAGGAGCGTGGATGAACGGGAGCAATGTGAGCAATGTAGTCTGCTCTTAGACTGTCAACTTCCCTTCATGGGAAGTGGACCTGCTCTGACCGGGGGCTTCGAAGTCGCCTAGGATATTTTGGACGAATATCAATGGGCAAGAGAGGGTAGCAGTCCGCAGCAAGAGCCTGAATTAAGATTAAAATGAGCAGAGATTCAATGAATTAAGATTAAAAGCATGAATAACAATTCGGACAAAGATGCAAAGCAATCGTACCGATCTAGCCTGCAGGGATATCAATAGGTGGAAGCGAGAGGCCTGAATTAAGATTAATAGCATGAGACACAAAACACCACTCAAAGACACTTCACTTTGTCACTCACTCACACTTGAGTGTTACTCACATGCACACACTTTATGCTTTCACAACACTTGGTGGTCTCTCCAACACCCACACTTGGTGTTCCTAACACACACTTACAAATGAGCTCCCACTCCTATTTATAGGGGGCAATGGAACTATTTAGAATAGGAATATCCTAGAATAATTCTACAAGCTTCTGGAGAAGCCTAAATAATTCTATTATACTCTAGAAGATTTTAGAGCAACCTGGAAGAGGGGGAGTGTTGAGAGTCATCACCAACTCTCCGGAAGTCTCCGGATGCTTTCAGAATGTTCTGGATTTTACTAGATTATTCCATAAAGTTTCAGAATGTTTCGGACTCTCGTAGAAGGTTCTATATCCTATATATTAGAATGCCCCAGGTTATTCTAGATGAATGAACGGTCCAGATTCACCTTTTGAAACCCACAATGAGGTCACCAATGCCGGTCGGTACCCTCTAGTCGGTACCTCTGGATTAATCATACTCTTAGCCATCGCAAGTGTTCTCCACATTATTGAAGGTCACATTCACCACTTTCCATGCATGGAAAGCACCCAGTACTCCACCAGATGGGACTTATTCTATGACTAATTAAATAATGTAAGCATCAACTGAACACATCTCAGCGCTCCATTTGTTTTGACCAACAAAAATGCTACTTGTACAACCATTTCAGCTCCAACCATTTACAACCCCCTCACGTACACGTGGGGCCTACCCATAATTGTGTGTGGGTCCCACATGTATGTGAGGAGGTTGAAAATGGTTGGAGCCAGTGGCGTAGCCAGGATTTCGTATGAGTGAGGGCACTATGCAACAAGAGTTCCGATAACAACTCATACTCCCACGAGTTGGTGGTTTTTGACAATACGATTGTCGCTTGTGTCTTGCATGCCGTGTGAGAAAGAAATGAGAGTTTTAGGTTTGTGTGGAGTGTTATTTAGTTCACCCACCAAAAATATAGATGAACATTACTCAAATTTTCTTTTTCCACCCTAAGTTATTACTTCAATAATAAAAAACTATTCATTTTGTAGGGCTTGATTTGTGAACAATTCAAGGAAAAAAATAATTACTTCATCCTATCGCTATGTATTTGACCGAAACGCATCTTACTTTATAATTTGGGTTCAAATTTTACACAAAAATATTGTATCCTCCGATCAAAAATTCTCAAATATGCAAATGATTTCCTCTAGATTAAGATGACTCCTATATAAAAAACGGTTCCGATTAAAGTGGGACGAATATGAATCGCTCATAAATTAGGTAATCTTCATCATTTTGTTGAGAGCGAAGAAAATATCATTGGGTATATGCAGGCCTGGCCATGAGATTTTCGTGGCCCCAGATGAGGGCCCAATGTTTTTCTAGAGAAGGAAAAAAAAATTAAAGAACCAACATTTATTTCAAATGATAAATATCGTGTTCCATATTTTGTCTTTTTTGTAATTCGTGTCTTCATATTAATAAATAATAGTTTTCGGTCAAAATTTTCTATTCTTATTGAAAGAATTAGAAAATTAATTGAAATAGAAAAATTGATGCGAACATTTGATGAATATGCACATAGTGTTATTTATTTTTTTCCCTAATTACGGCACCGGATTTTTTTTTAAAAAAGTCAAAAAATGATAAAGATGTAGTGGAAGCATATGTCACACAATTGAAGAAAAAAAAAAAACTAGTTCGTTCAGTCGTTGCACTAACTCATATATGGTAAGAAAGGAAAAAAAAATGAAGTGAAGGTAGAAACTGACTCATGGTAAGAAAAAATAAAGGAAGAGAAGGTAAAAAAAAGGAAAACTGACTATGGTAAGAAAAAAGAAAGGAGAAGACTGAGTCATATATGGTAAGAAAGAAAAAAAAGAAAGAAAAGGAAGAGAAGGTAGAAACTGACTCATGGTAAGAAAAATAAAGGAAGAGAAGGTAGAAAGGGAAAACTGACTATGGCAAGAAAAAAGAAAATGGAAGAGAAGGTAGAAAAGGAAAAGAAGGGTCATGAGAATTGAACCTTGGCATTTATCAAGAAACACACAAGCCTTTCCACTTTACCAAATGCTTCTCTATTTCTTATAATGCAACATTATATATTTATTACTTAATATGAATATATATATATATATACGAAATCTTTCCCATCAGGGACTCCTATTTCCCGATCAAATTTTCACGATCCGAACCGTCCAATATGTTTAAAAGGTGTTTTTAAGGGTCCCCGTGAAAAATCAGTGAAAAAAAAATACCGGGAAGGGCTTGATCCGATCAGTTTTCGATAAAAACTGGACGGTTCGGATCGTGAAAATTTGATCGGGAAATAGGAGAATTGGAGGGCTCCCTGATGGGAAGCCCATCAGGGAGTCCTGATGGGAAGCTCACTGTATATATATATACCTAATTGGGGACCTAAAAATGAGCTATTTTTGGTGGGCCCTAGACCCAGGCCTACCCAGTCTGCTCTCAGGGCCGGCCTTGGGTATATGGTTTTGTGAGTTAAGAATTGTCTAAATAATATTAATTGTTTGTTCTAGTAACAACTACAACTTATGAAATACCGAGACATCCTAAGATCAAAACTTAGCATCCACTTGGGGTTAGGCCTCAAACGAGAAATATCTTGTTAATCGCTAATCCAAGCATGGATTGTAATATCCCAAATTTTCAAAAAAATAAAATTTGTGATATTTGTAAATATTAATTTTCCTAATTTAATTTTACCCAATTTTGACTTTAGATGACCATTTGCGGGTCTCTTATTTATTTATTTATTTAGTTATTTATTTATTTATTTATTTTCCTTTAGACGAGTTAGTGCTCGAGGTGCACAGAATGATTTCAACCGACTTGTCACCAGTGGGCCCGGACGAACGGCCAGAATAATGTGCGTAATGCAGAGGATGATTTTGAGCTACCCAGATGACACTAGCACGACTACTATAGTTGTGGGACCCGAGTCAACCAGCTACGCTCACCTGGCGAGTGCATCGTAATGCGTGTTCTACTTTCAAGATTTTTCCAAACGATTCTGAGCACACGGTGACGTTGCCCACGATTTTCCAAGTTCGCACGAATATTTTGGTAATGTTTTGAGACCGAAACCCGGACAGTTCGAACACTGCTCAGAGTAAATTGTACTGCATTGTGCCGCATCGCGTGCCGCGTCCCATGCTGCCCCCGCCCCCCAAATTACTCCCACACTCCACCCATCACCTCCACTCACCAACTCACCTTCCACACTCCACCTCCTACCACACTTCACTCCACCTCTCTCATCACACCAAACCAACACTCCACCACCACCCCATTTCCCCTACATAAACCCATCACCCATTCCCCTCATTATTTTCGGCAGAAAAAGAGGAGAGAGATTGAGAGATTCTGGAAAAGAAGAAGAAAGGAGGAGAAGAAGAGAAAAAGAGGAGAGAGATCACCACCACGTTTTCCTATTCTCGTCCATAACACGCATCCATTTTCATGGCCAATTTCCTCCTAGGTAAAGTCGGTTTTAGGCTTAAGTTTCTAAACAAAAGTTGTAGAAGGCGTCAAGTACTTTGATTTCGGTATAAGAATCACCCAAATCGGTTGAGTTTTGAGTGAGTTATAGCCATCCAAAGTTCAGTAAAATTCTTTCGGCTACATTTTCCAGACAGCTCACTGACCTTTCACAAATCTCCATTTTTCTCCTCGTTAAAGTGGATTTCGGGTTTAGATTCCTTCACGAAGATTGTAGATCACTTCAAGCCCTTCGTTTTAGGTTCAAGAATCACTCAAAACGGTTGAGAAATGACCACGTTATTATGGCCCGAAGTTTCTGGTCTAGTCAAACCGAGCAGCTCACTGAACCTTTACAAATCTTCATTTTTCTCATTGTTGGAGTGCGTTTTAGGCTTAGACTTCTTCATGAACGTTGTAGAACACTTCGAGAGCTTCGTTTTAGACGTAAGAATTGCTGGAAACGGACGAGGTTTGAACCCGATATCGCAGCCCAAAGATTCTGTTCGCAATGGAGTTCTTCATTGCCACTCGAAATACCACCGGACTTTACCGTCGAGCTTTTCATCCGGACCAAAGGTAGAAACCTCTTATCCATTAACCCTAAGTATATTTAGTAGCCTTAGACTTGATATTGTGGCTTGCAATGAGCCCGAACGAAATGAAATCAAAATGTGAAATGGGTTGAGAATCCCACCAAACCGATTATGGCCGTAAGGCCTAAAGATGGTTAAAGTTGATTTGTTTAACAAGTGATGATGTGTATGGTTATGTTGTTTGACTAATTATTCATGTCCATTATGATTTGTTGTGTTGTCATAATTAAAATCTATAATATTGATGTTTGTTTCGATGTACTCTGTCGATTAAATTGTAGAATGTTATGTATTTCATTTAGATTAGTAAAGTGAATCTTTGTTAGTGAACTTGATCATAATCTATTATGACATGTTTATATTTATGATACTAGTAAATATATATCATCTATTATTGATACGTTAGTTTTGGTAAATTACTAAAATGTCCTCCATTGACGAATTACCAATTTGCCCTCGTGCATAGTTTTACCTTACAAAAAGTCCCGAGCCTAATGAAGCTACTAGATTTCGTCTCTACACTTGAATAAAATACGACATCGACCCTATATTTTTATGAATCACATTTATGACCCTTAAACTCTTTTTACTCAAACTTGTGTATTATTGTTTACATATAAAATTAGCAAATCCAATAGTTGATTGACACGTAATCAGAAATGCCAAACGTTGGCAATTACTTGTCAATAGAGATACATTGGATTATTGAAGAAGAATTGAATTAATACGGTGTCGTATTGTTCCTCAAATCAAATTAGCAGTTATTGGCAGTTACAAGTCAAGGACGAAATAGAAATTGACTTCGAAGCCACGATATTTATTGCTAGACACATAAACTCCACGTGTAAATCTATAAAATGGGATAGTTGATAGTTAGAGTACGTGGAGTACTTCTCAAAAAAGCAGTTATTCTTTTAAACGTGTAATCATTTGGATTAGTTGAGCAGTTATGCAGATTTCAAATCAAAGCTTCAGGAGGAAGGATCTGAAGAAATTCAAATTCAGACGTGGGGAAAGAAAGAAACTGCCAACTCAAAGAGCAGAAGTTAGAGTTCGAAGCAAGCCAAGTTCAAATTCATTGAGCGGGAAGTTCAAACTACAAGCAGCGTCTATAAATAGAAGAAATTGAAGAGTGAAAAGCCCCGAACAAATCTTCAACAAACAGCTATCAAAAAATGATGCTTGGTTTGTTCATTGGCAAGTAGTTTTAGGATTTTGAACTCAGTTCGAAATAGATTAGGAAGTAGATTAGGAAGTAGTTAGGATTATTCTCGATTGTTTCATAACAATCACCCATTTTCGGTTGTTCTTGTAACAATCACCTAGTTCGAAGTTCTGTTACATTTGTATTTGAAGTTGAAGACAATTTCGAAGTAAGTTTATCTTTGATTCATCAATCGAAGTACCTTGTTTCTTTATTGTTTCTTTAATTTCCTGAGTTATTGGTTTGCATTTCTTCACTTATAAAGAAAAATCCTCTTAATTGAGGTAATTGAACCAATAAAACACAATCGCCTGATTAGACTTGGTTTTTCCAAAGTTAATCTGAGGGAGGAGATTGAAACTCTCTCTGGCACGCTCGCACACGATTATTTTATCACAAAGAAGTAAAAGAACCAGTAAACATTTTTTGGCACGCCCGGTGGGACACTTGAAAGTGTTGAATGGCTCCAAAACTTAGGAAGCAAACAGATGATTCTCAAATTGGCCAAATGCCAGAAGATGAGAATAACATTAATCCTAGAGAGAATGAACAGGTTGAAAGACCACAAATAGGTCAGGAAACTTATATTGGTCAAGATACAAATGTTGGAATTGGCCAAAATTCTCGTATGAACACTAGGAACAATAGAACAGTGCAAATTGATGACCCAAAGAATCCAGATATTGGAGGAAGTGTGTTGTCTAGCCAATTTGCTGAAATGATTGCTACATTTAAGGAACTGGCTCAAACCCAGAAGCTTATGTTACAAAAATTAGAAGAGCAATCAGGACTTAAAAGTAATCCTCTGCCTTCATTTGAGAAGGACAAAGAAGAGGCTAGCACAAGCAAATTTAAATCAAGACCTGGAAAAGAGCCTATCAATGTAGATGAAATACCAGAATCTTGGTATGAACCTGCAAATGTTTATAACTCTCAAGTCCCCAAGCCTAGGAGAACATACAAACAAACCACTCATATCCCATTCGAACCTAGTTTTGATGGTGTAAATGAGGATAAAGGTTATAAAAATGATGACTACGGGTTTGAAGGATATGGTCATTCTACAGGAAATCATTTTTTTGATAGGGCTAGTTCAAAAAGGCCTAATGTAGAATTTGGAGTTCCTAAGCATCCAGGAATACCAGAAATGGGAAGAGTGCATTCGAATCACCTTTATGAGCCTTTTACAAGGCAAGAAGGAGATTACAGACAGCCCCAACCTTTTGAAAACCCTCCTGATAGGTTTCCAGAAGATCATATTACAAGAAATGTGAATAGGGAACCACACATTAACTCAAATGTTCATTTTAAAGGAAATCCCACCCTTAGAGATGAAATATTGGGCCTTATGCAAGAAGTTTATGGACCTCTGAACCGAGGAATACAAACTCAAGCTTATAGAAAACCTTATCCAGAATGGATAGATAGGCAGTTCGAAGTCCCTAGGGGGTTTAAAATTCCTGATTTTACACTGTTTCATGGGGATGGGAAACAATCAACCACATAACACATTGCTAGATTTACTGCTCGGGTTTAAAATTCCTGATTTTACACTGTTTCATGGGGATGGGAAACAATCAACCACATAACACATTGCTAGATTTACTGCTCAGTGTAAGGAATTAGGTAATAATGGTTTCAGTAAGTTGAAATTATTCTCTAATTCTTTGACAGGAACTGCCTTCGAATGGTATTCGAATTTACCACCAGAGTCAGTTCCAAGTTGGCAAAGGATGGAAGAATTATTCCATGCACAATTTTACCTAACTGAGCCTGAAGTCACTATGGCTGATTTAGCAAGGTTAAAAGAAAAACCTGATGAAAAGGCTGCCCAATTCATTACTAGGTTTAAAAGGGCTAGAAACAAATGTAAACTTCAATTACCAGAAGTGGAATTTGTTAGGATAGCACAAGATGGTTTAAGTAGAGAACTTAGAAAGAAGTTCGATTCTACTGAATTTAGGGATTTGGTTGATTTAACCTACAAAGCATCTAGATATGAATCTTTGTTAGAAGAAGATGTTGATAGGAACAATTCTTCTTATTCTACTTATTACAAAGAGCCCACTTACGAAATTGATGCTGCTGAAATTATTGAACATGATCCTTGTGTGTGTGATTGTTTGGTTCGAAAAGATTCTTCTATAGCACCAAGGAATAATAAGAAAGCCATTAGCAAAGTATATTCATTTGATGTTTCCAAAGCAGATGAAATTTTTGATTACCTTTTGAAGAAAAAGTTTATCAAATTTCCTGATAATGTTAGACTTACAACTTTGGAAGAAATCAAAGGGAAGAATTATTGTAAATGGCATGCTTCTTGGACTCATTCAACTAAAAATTGTAATGTTTTCCGTGATAGGGTTCAAGAACAGATCAAGAAAGGAAGGATCATGTTTCCAGAAAAGGCTATGGGAATTGATACTGATCCATTTCCAAAGATTGAAGAAGTAACTGCTAACACTAATGTGCCAACATCATTGGCTAAAACTGTTCGAGAAGTGTGGCAGAATAAACAAGTTCATGTTGAAATGAATTCCGTGCAAATTGGTAGAGGAAGGCCAAATGTTGGTCAACTTCGAAATGGGCTTACGGAAACAATAAGCCAAGACACACACCAGAGAGTTCATTTCAAAGGGGATTCAAGCAGTCTCATCTTCCTATGCTCGAAGCTTCCTTTTTGGAATGTTTATGCATGGAATGCAGAGCCAATTATTTGGTTTTTAAAGACTTGGATCGACAGGGGGTAGATTTCTTTCCAAAAAGGATGGAAAGAAAGGCCTTAGATCGAAATAATGAAAGAAGACCTTGGGTAAGCCCAAGTCAAGGAAGAAATGAGAAGCCTTGGTTGGTTTCTAAAAGAAATGTACCTTCTAGCCCAGTTCCACCAACTTCGAAGAGAGATTATCCTCCTTTGAAGAAGGTTAACACTGGGAAGGCCCCTATGGGTCAGGAAAATGAAGGGCAGGGTGAACAATTTTCCTTGGTAAAGGGGGTTCCTGATTGGTTTTTAAAGAAAATTAAACCAGAACTCTTCCAGGGATACAAAGCTCCTTCTAAGGTTGGAAACAAAATGGTCAAACCTCCAAATACCTCTGTTGGTCAATGGGTAGTGGTTCGAGATCCAAAGACCAAAACACCTCAAATGATTCCTATGTTGACAAGAACTCAGAAGAGGAAATTGCAAAGGAGGTATACTAGTTTCCAAATGGAAGAATATGCCTCTAAGGAAGATCCTAATGAGGGTGATAAGATCAACCCAAGATTTAACAGACTTCGAAGAGAAGACTCTGAGGAATCTCTTCGAAGAGAGTTTACTCAAGCCGAAATAGAAACATTGGAGAGTTTGGCTGCAAGGATGGATAGTGACATGCCTCAGAATAGCCCAACTTCACCAAATTCCTTGGCAAGCTATCAATCTGGTTTTGTAGAAGCCATGATAGTGGAACAGGAAGGAGGTGAAGGCATAAGTTCATCACCTGTTGAAACATCCTCTCCCATGGAAACTTCTGCAACAGAACTGTCTGAAAAAGTGGGTATAACAGAAGAAGAATCAGATATACCATTGCAGGAAAAAAAGACCATCCAGTTTGGGACTTTACCTGAAGTTCAAATTAACATGGTTTCTCCTTCGTTCATTAATTTTGGACCTTTTGGACGGACTACTCACCGATTCGAAAGGCATTACGACCAACTTGATTTGCTCCTATGGAGGTCATTGATGTATCAAGTGATGATGAATATGATCTTACGTATGACAATGGTTGGAATGATGGTTGGGGAGCTTTGATTTCAAAGATTCAAAAGGAGGAAGAAGAGGAAGACTTCATGGTCATGGTTAATGCTTTAGAGGAACCAGAAGTAACATCAAAGGAAAGAGCAATTTTTGCTCTAAACTGAAAATGATTCTAAGTATCCTTTGATTGTTGATTTGAATTGTGCTAATCTTTCTTATCCTTTCAGATCACCTTCAAGTGATATGAGGCACCATTTGAAACCACTTTGTACATCTCTGCGAGAATTCGATGGGATTTTGTTAAACAGGGTTTTGGTTGATAATGGTGCAGCAGTAAACATTCTGCCTTCAAGGACTTTGAAAAAGTTGGGGAAAGAAAAGGTTCGATTGATCCCAACAAGCACATCTATTGCTGGCTTTCTTGGTGAAAGTAAAAGTCCTAAAGGAATTGTTTCTATACGCTTTGAAAGTTGGCCAAGTGGAAAGCGATCTGACCTTTTTGTGGTGGATACATTCACAAGTAAGTACAATGCTTTGCTTGGTAGGGATTGGATTCATGTCAATGGTTGTATTCCATCTTCGATGCACCAAACTCGATGATTGTGAAGTATGAAAATGGGAAAGAAGTGGGGGTCGAAGAGGTGAAAGCAGACCCACATCCTTTCAAGATTACTTGACAAATTGTGCAGAGGCTGAAATGTATAAACTGAAATCATTCCTCTAAGTGAAATTGCACAACTCGCCACCCTCCATCCAATGTATTGGAAATTGGAGAATTGTGAGTTAAAATCTAAGCTTAAACAAGCGTTGATTATGAATCGGACAATTCACGAGATGAGGTCGCTTGGATGTGAGTCCAAGACAGAGTTCGAAGAGGCCAACTCATTGGCCTTAGTTAAGTTTATGGCTCTAGAAATAGAGCAGAGATTCTGAGAAGCAGATGATTGGGAAGAATTCTTGAAAAATCTGATTTGGGGTTAAAGCCATTTGAATTCGAAAAAGCCTTTGTTGGTTATGTCGATTCCCAAGATCCTTTAGAAGAAGTGGAATTGGGAGAAGGGATTGTTCCAAACACTGTTCAAATCAACAGAGAACTTGATCTTTTCTTGAGGCAAGGTTGATCACGGTGCTTAAAGAGAACAAAGAATGCTTTGCTTGGAGCTATAAAGAATTGTGAGTTTGAATAGAGATTTGGTTGAACATAGATTGCCTATTAAATCTAATTTCAAACCTTTCAAACAACTTCCAAGAAAAATGTCTCTGAAACCATCTTATTGGTTAAAAAGGAAATTCAAAATGTTTTAAATCTTTGGTTTTATTAGAACAAACAAGATATGTGGAATGGCTATCAAATATTGTTCTGTTATCAAGAAAAATGGGAAGATTAGGGTTTGCATTGATTTTAGAAACCTAAACATTGCAACTCCTAAGGATGAATACCCAATGCCCGTAGTAGACATCTTTGGTGGATAGTTCGAGGCCATAAAATCATGTCTATTATGGATGGACATTGAGGATATAATCAAATTTGTATAGCCGAGGAAGATGTTCATAAAACTGCATTTAGAGCCCCTGGCAATCTTGGGACCTTCGAATGGGTCAAAATGCCTTTTGGGTGAAAAATCTTTGGTGCTACTTATCAAAGAGCAATGAACACTATTTTTCATGAAATAGTTGGGGGTTTTCTAGAGTGTTACATAGATGACATTATTGTCAAATCAAAATCTATGGATGAGCATGTAGAACATTTGAAAATAGCTTTTTCAAAGATGAAACATTATCAATCGAAGTTGAATCTGCTAAATGTGCTTTTGGAGTAATAAGCGGGTAACTTTTTAGGATATCTAGTCCACAAAGACAAAGGTATTCAAGTTGATAGCAATAAAGCTAAAGCTATTATTGAAGTAAAACCTCCTTCGAATAAGAAAGAGCTTCAAAAGTTTCTTGGTCGAGTTAAATTTTCTTGAAGATTTATATCCAATCTTTGCGGGAAAAACTAAAGTCTTTTTTCTCTGCTAAAATTGAAGGATGGAGAAGACTTTGAATGGACAAAGGAGCATGATGATGCTTTCAAGGCCATCAAGGAGTATTTGATCAATCCACGGTGCTTGTTCCACCTTCAAAAGGAAGGCTGTCAAGTTATATTTAGCAGCAAATTATGACTCAATAGGAGTTCTATTGGCTCAAGACAATGAAGAAGGAAAAGAACAAGCTATCTACTATTTAAGTAGGTTTCTTAATGATTGTGAAAGTAGATATTCTGCAGTAGAAAAATTATGTTTAACTTTGTTTTTTGCTTCGAAGAAACTCAGGTACTATATGATGCCTAGAGTAACCTATGTAATTTCCCAGACTGATGTTATGAAGTATATGTTGTCTCAACCTGTACTTAGTGGCAGAATTGAGAAATGGATTGTGTCCTTAATTGAATTTAACCTAGAGTATGTTCCTCAGAAATCAATTAAAGGACAAGTTTTAGCTAATTTCTTGGCTGATCATCCAAATGGAATTGAGACTCCTGAAATAGCAGATGTTGATACAGTGACAATAAAGCCATGGAAAATGTGGTTCGATGGTTCAAAAACATCTCAAATGGCTGGGATTGGGATTGTATTGGAATCTCCACAAGGCTTGAAAACCAAATTTGGATTTCAGATAAATGAAGGAGAATGTACAAACAACCAAGCAGAATATGAAGCCTTAATTATGGGGTTAGAGCTTTTGCTTACTTTAAAAGTTGACATAATTGAGGTATTTGGAGATTCTCAATTAGTTATAAATCAGGTGAATGGAGAGTTTGGTTGCCATAGTAGTGGTTTAAAACCTTCTCACCAATATGTGAAGTTATTAATTGAGCAATTTCATATGATTACTTTGACTTATGTTCCAAGATTCTTTAATGGAGAAGCGGATGCAGTAGCTCAAAGAGCATCAGGATTTAAATGTATCACTGATGAAAGCAGAGAATTTTGTCAATTGACTTTAAGGAAATATTTACCAATGCTTAAAGATAGGTATACTGATTTCGAAGTGTGTGAAATCACCACTCCACCTGGTTCGAATGACTGGAGACAATCATTGATTGATTATTTGACAAAACCTGATGCTAAAACAGATAGAGCAACAAGACTAAGATCTGTTAATTATATCATGTATAATGGAGAATTGTTCAAAAGAGGAGCAGATGGACTTTTACTCAAATGCTTGAATAAAGTTGATGCATTTAAAATTATGGCAGAAGTCCATGAAGGTATCTGTGGTGCTCATCAAGCAGGAATTAAGATGAGATGGCTAATTCGAAGGTATGAATATTATTGGCCTTCTATTCTTAAGGATTGTATTGATTATGCAAAGGGTTGCCAAGCTTGTCAAAAGACAGAGCCTCTTAAACGATTGCCAGTTACTGAATTACAATACGTAGTTAAACCTTGGCCATTCAGAGGATGGGCAATGGATATGATTGGTATGATTTATCCTGCTTCTAGAAAAGGAGATAGATTCATTTTAGTAGCCACTGATTACTTTACTAAATGGGTTGAAGCTCAAGCCTTTGAGAGCGTGTCTCAAGAACAAGTCATGGAATTTATCAAAGGCATTATTTATAGATTTGGATCTCCAGAAACTATAACGGTAGATAATGGATCCATTTTTGAAGGAAGAGCAGTAAAAGCTTTTGCAGCTACCCATGGAGTTTCTTTAATTAATTCTACTCCTTATTATGATCAATCAAATGGCCAAGCAGAATCAACCAATAAGATTATCAAAAGAGGTATTCAAAGAATGGTTGATAAAAATCCAGAAGAATGGCCAAGCTTACTTTTAAATGTGTTATGGGCATATCGAACCACCAAAAGGACCAGTATAGGGACTACTCCTTTTGCTCTGACTTATGGACATGATGCTGTTTTGCCTATGGAGATTGTGGTAAGGTCACAGAGAGTTGCTTCTCAAAACGACCTAAACATGGGAGCATACCACCAAGCAATGCACATGGAGCTTGAAGAAATAGATGAGGAAAGAATTAAAGCTCTGAATCAAATTTTATTACAGAAATTGAGGGTAGCCAGAAGTTATAATAAAAAAGTGGCTATTCGAAGCTTTGATATAGGTGATTTAGTCTGGAAAGTGGTGTTGCCTATCAAGGAAAGAAAACAGGGACTTGGAAAATGGGCTCCAAATTGGGAAGGACCTTTCCAAATCTATAGAGTTCTTAAAAGAGGGGCATACCATTTGAAAGATTTGAATGGTTATGTTCATAGAAGAAAGATTAATGGAAGATATTTAAAGGCTTATGTCCCAACCATTTGGGAATCCTTTAGTAAAAGGTAAAACTTAAAGAGCAGTGTATCTTCCATTGTTTGAGCTGTTCAAGATAAGTCATAACAACAAGCAAGTTATATAGTTGAACTCATAGTTCAATTGATGAGATCAGCATTTCAAAGCAGCTCAAACAATCATGAAATTGGAATATCACAAGCATTTCATTCATTGATCAAAAGATTGTACAATTGTATCTTTTAGGTCACTCAGTACATGAGCACCTCTGGTACAAACAAAGTTATAAATTTCTTCTTGATCAGTAGTTCGCTGCAATTGACTTTTAAGGTCTCTTATGTTTACAACATAAGAAGAAGCTTTGTTCAAAGAAGCTTGCATGTTGGTAGTTGTTTGAGAAATTTCCCCTTTAAACTTAAGCAAGGCTTCCTCTAAGTAAGTTTCTTCCTCCTTCAATTGATGTAACTTGATAGCATCTTGTTCATAGGAAGAGATTACACTTTGTGCTTCATCCTCTACGCTTGACAATGCTACCCTCAGATTTTGCCTTTGTAAATGTCTCTCTTGAACTTCACAAAGTTGAAAAGCTTTTATCTGAAATTCGGTGACTTTAGTCAAAAGTTGCTTATGTAGGTCGTGAGCAGCAGGTTTTAACACCCAAGCTGCTTGACAGCAAGTCTCTAACTGCACCTTTAAATCTCCTTCAGCCAATTTCTCAAAGTCCAATATTGAGAATTGTTGGAGGATTTCCTTCAATTCTTGAATCTCTCCAGGAGTAAAAGTAGGCTTGACCAACTCAGGAAGAGAGGAACAATGTTGAGTTTTGAGTTGGATAATAGGAGACTCCGAAGAAAGAATTGGAGCTTTGGGATTAGTGATTCTCTGACAAAAATCATTCACTCTTAATTTGAATTGCTCTAAAGAGAGATCATCAACAGTTGTGCTTGAAGAGGCATCAGTTTTCTGACAAAGGGAAATACATAAACATAGGTAAACTTAATTACTAATAAGAAGGAAGCTTTAATGTCTAAATATTATGAGACACAATACCTCAATTGGATGGGTTTGCTCTAGAGAGATTTGTTGTACAGGAATGTCAATTCTTGGTGATTGATCAAGAATAGCCTTTTCAATCACCACTTCAACAGGTTCAGAAGTTTTGATGGTAGAAGTATTAAGAGCAATCTCAGGAAATAAACTTCTGTCATCCTTTGGGACAGAAATATCAACATGTTGAATATGAATGTCAGCCTCAGTAGTCTTTGCAGTCTCAATGTCTGAAAGATTTTCAGAATCCATCTTCGAAATAGACTGATTGAGCTGACCTTGATCTGACACTTCTACATTTAAGGAAACATATTCCTGTAAAAGCTCTTTGTCAAGAGGCTCTTCAGGAATATTTTCTTTGGTTATCATTTCAGGAGTCGAAGAACCTGCAGCAAGATCAGCAACATTTGATATTGATTCTTCAGTCTGTCCTTTTCGAATACTTTCTAAAACTAAGGCTCTTGCAATAGTATTGATAACAGGAGGAGACATGTCTTGTATTATCACTTGTGGTGGAAACTTAAGGATTTTTCTTTTAGTAATTTTCCCCATGGCAGTGAAGGTAGTATCATGCATTACAGCAGTATCAGACTTCGAAGCTTTAGTGTGTCCAGACGTTGCCTTCTTCACTGAGATATAATGATTAAAAATCAGAAAATATGAAAGAAGAATTCAAGGACCATGGTAAAAGTGAAGTTAAAAGGCTTGCCTTTTACAAATTGGCCTATTGGAACATCTTCTGCTTCCTCTTCTTCAGGTTCTTCTACCAGTATCTTCTTTCTTCTTTTCGAAGCCTCATAGACTTTAGTAAATTTTGCTTTATCATGACTTGTCTCTTGTTCGATGTCCCCTTTTCTTTTATTACCTATTTAAAAGAAAGATAGAGATAAATTATCTTGTATAAGAGAGTTAGAAGGTCTGTATAGGCTTTAAAGAATTAAGAATCACCTGATGGGGGAGAAGGAGTAGTGCTATGTCTTTGAGATCTAGTCATCATCTGAGGTACAGATTGAAGAGGCTTAACATTCAAAGCAACAGACACCAAAGCAGAAGATTGTACTTCTGATGTTTCCTTCTCTTCTTCCTGTTGGGTTTTGTTTTTCTTTTGAACACCAAAACCATCATCTGATACTGAAAGAGAATTGGATTGGGCTTCACCTCCAATTATAGCAGGGCATTCAATATGGCTTGCAAATCTTTGAACTAAGACATTCTGATTGTGTAGTTCAATAAGATTGTGCCACCATTGTGAGAACCCAGTGAAAATGGGACTGTCAATAGCAAATTTCAAAGGTATGAAAGCCTTCCTGAATCTCCTAAATTCGACATTAATACGTGAAAGGTGATTCTTATCAACCTTTTTCCTTTCATAAAGGGGAACATTAGTGTCTCCAGGAAAAGGACATGGTATGGCTTGTACCATCCCAAACTGTCTAGCAAATTGAGCGGGACAATATGTTTCAGCATGAGTCTGTTTGCAACCACCAATGATTCCCCCTATAAAGATTTCCCTTGGTGAAAGGATACTTCCCCAAGCATCAGCGAAGGACTTCGAACCTCTATTCTCCATCATGTCCTTTATCCAGGAGGGCCCAATACTCCAGTCTGTGAAAGGACGAAATTCTGCTTCTTCCTTATCTTCCCTCATTTGGAAGAAATATTGAAGATACCCAACCAATGATAAGGGATTGGAAGCCAAAACTTTAAACTTGTCCCCATAAACATTAACAGGCTCTGAAATGGCAACTTTGAAAACAGGAAAATATGCCACAATCCAGAGTTGTAAGAACCAAAGAGGGCCTCCTATGTTATACATGAGTGGTTTTGACTGACTGTCAGACCCTATTTTGTAGACATAACCCAAGAAATATGAGGCCAAATCAAATCTCTCACCTTTAGAGAGGCAATATGCCAAAGGGGCGAATTCGTGCATAATTTTCTTGCCACTGTGACAGAAGACCATTTTGCATAGAGTATATAAAAGATATGCAAAGAATTCCTTGTCAGATACTGGGTCTTCGAATTTTGCTTCAGAACGGAAAAAGTTCCCATATGATGCATACGAACCAGAGGTTTTCATGTCTTTCAATGGCGGAACTTCGATGGATTTGGAAATATCAAACATTGGGCCAAATGGGGGAAGTCCAGTCAGAAATGACACATCTAAAACTATGGGTCCCATCATCCCACAATTGAAACGAAAATAATTGAATGATTAATCCCAAAAAGCTAGGGCAGCATGTATGAGAGCAGGGTTTTGTTGAATACCATATCGAAGCAATGTGATGATATGCCAAAGCCCAGTTTGTTCCAATTCTGTTTTCTTATACTTCAGCATGTGTTCGGTCCACTTACCCCAGTCTTTATCTTGAACAGGCCAGCATACAAAATTCTTAGTAGACCAATCTACAAAATTTAATGCTTGATCTTTGATGAGCTGACTTTCTTCTAATATCGGGTAACATGGCGTAAATTTGAGTGGAAGATCAAAGAATGCAGGGCCTAGGATATGAGTATCGACCTTATTAGGGTTCACGATGAAGGTTTGATCATGTAAGGATTCATCCGTGGGTTTCGATTTGGCTTCATAAACTAATTTTCTTAGGGCAAAGGAAGAAGTGCCTATTGGGTTTGAAGTTTCAGAGGCCATGGTTGCAGAAGTACAAGAGAGAAAGCAAAAGAGCAAAGTGTTTTGAAAATTTTTGATCACACAGCGAAAATTCTAAGCCCTAGATTTATACGTTGCGATGAAACAGTGCGTCGTTTCGGGTCAGGTGTTTATTAAGGGTAATTGGGCCCAAATCATTATTGAGCCCAAGTTTTGAATTTAGACTTTGAAATGGTGTTTTGCTTTAATTATTTCAAAATTATCATGTTTCTAAAACCATTTTATTGGTTTAATACTATAAAAACACATTTTTATAAGTTCGGACTGGTTTAAAAACATTTTTTATTGCTTCAAAAAGCACTGAAAGGTGTAAAATTAAGCCATAAAGAGAACTAAGTCTTCGAAGACATTTTTTGGTATTGGGAATGTTAGCCATGATTTAATTAAAGAATTCGAAGCAGCAAAAGGCACATCAACACTCATTCAAATCCCTTGAACAACGATGTTAATGTGGGGGGTATGTTTACATATAAAATTAGCAAATCCAATAGTTGATTGACACGTAATCAGAAATGCCAAATGTTGGCAATTACTTGTCAATAGAGATACATTGGATTATTGAAGAAGAATTGAATTAATACGGTGTCGTATTGTTCCTCAAATCAAATTAGCAGTTATTGGCAGTTACAAGTCAAGGACGAAATAGAAATTGACTTCGAAGCCACGATATTTATTGCTAGACACATAAACTCCACGTGTAAATCTATAAAATGGGATAGTTGACAGTTAGAGTTCGTGGAGTACTTCTCAAAAAAGCAGTTATTCTTTTAAACGTGTAATCATTTGGATTAGTTGAGCAGTTATGCAGATTTCCAATCAAAGCTTCAGGAGGAAGGATCTGAAGAAATTCAAATTCAGACGTGGGGAAAGAAAGAAACTGCCAACTCAAAGAGCAGAAGTTAGAGTTCGAAGCAAGCCAAGTTCAAATTCATTGAGCGGGAAGTTCAAACTACAAGCAGCGTCTATAAATAGAAGAAATTGAAGAGTGAAAAGCCCGAACAAATCTTCAACAAACAGCTATCAAAAAATGATGCTTGGTTTGTTCATTGGCAAGTAGTTTTAGGATTTTGAACTCAGTTCGAAATAGATTAGGAAGTAGATTAGGAAGTAGTTAGGATTATTCTCGATTGTTTCATAACAATCACCCATTTTCGGTTGTTCTTGTAACAATCACCTAGTTCGAAGTTCTGTTACATTTGTATTTGAAGTTGAAGACAATTTCGAAGTAAGTTTATCTTTGATTCATCAATCGAAGTACCTTGTTTCTTTATTGTTTCTTTAATTTCCTGAGTTATTGGTTTGCATTTCTTCACTTATAAAGAAAAATCCTCTTAATTGAGGTAATTGAACCAATAAAACACAATCGCCTGATTAGACTTGGTTTTTCCAAAGTTAATCTGAGGGAGGAGATTGAAACTCTCTCTGGCACGCTCGCACACGATTATTTTATCACAAAGAAGTAAAAGAACCAGTAAACAATTACCTTCGATATGCGTAGTGACGCGGGAACACCATAAGTCGTGTATTTCGCCATGGATTTATTATGTGGTTATGTGAACCCTTGAAATGTCATTATCGCCTTATTTTTCTTGTTAAGATATTGTTATTGCTTTGTTTCGCTTGTGGTATTACATTATCGGCAAATTGTTGGATTGTTAGAATGGACAACTAGGTTCCCGGGTTGGGTGATCGTGCACGGATATCACATAGACGATAAGGTTAATGGAAAAGTGAATTGGAATCGATTATTGGGGAGTCACCCCGAGATTTGTTGAATGACAGTCAGCCAAGTGATGAATTGATTATGGGGAGTCACCCCGAGATTTGTTGAATGGCAGTCAGCCAAGTGATTTCGTTTTGGAGGAATATTTGGTAGCCTGCCAGGATTTCGAAACCCTAGGATATGACAATCTGTGATTACTTCATTTGAATTCTAAGGCGTTAAAAGGGTGGATGTATTATAGACCGTTCACGGCTATATACCTACAGGAGCTGACAGTTGTCACTCGTAGCCCAGTGGTACAGTCAGTCCCTGGGAAATTCATCCTTGCGAGGCGGCTGACGGTTGGATTAAGTAAGTAACTTATACCTTCCGTCGGGGCTCCCAGTCAGGGCAAGCAAGGGGGGAGTATATCACAGATTGGTCATAGTCCTTAATGGTTACTTGGGAGGAAAGTTCTCTAGGTTGAGAACTTAGATGAATATGTAAGTTAATGACTAGTAATGAAATCAGTTATGTGTTTATTTTGTGCTTTATGATTAATTACCTACTTGTTCCTTTAATTACTGCTTTTCAATCATATATGTTATACTTGTATGTTAAGCAAGGGTTGGTGGGTAAGAGTTAGCTATTGAGTGATTTATCGCTCACGGTGTTACACTTCGTGTGACCCTGGTATAATACTATGATGTTGCTTCGCGACTCGGACGTATTATGCCAGACTGTGATCAAGCAGGTACTGTTGGTGTCGAAGGGGACGGATATTTCGGAACCGAGGGTTTTCCGGCAGACCAGGCTCAGGAGGAGCCGTGGAATCCAGAGTTGAACTTTAATCTATAGAACCCACCCCTTTATTTTTAATGTTGGATCTGTAATATTAATTTCTCAAACCGTACTAAGTATTTTGTAATGGGTTGCACTTCACGTTTTCCAACGTGTACTCTGATTGGAACTCTTTTTATTAAATTAATCATAATTAGTTGTCTTAATTAATGCTTCCGAAAAGTCGGGGCGTTACATGGATGGCTTGCCTTTAACTGGACTGGAAAGAGAAGGGAAATTGAGATGCACCTAAATTGGCCCAAATTTCTGACTGAAAAAAAAAAAAAATACACTCACGAATTTAAAAATGGCAGTGAGGGCACGTGCCCACACTGGCCATAGCTTGCCTCCGCCACTGATTAGAGTCAAAATGGTTGTACATGTAGCATGATTCTTTGACCAAACCACAAACCCTCGACATATACGAAAACAATGTCGTCACAAGCGTCCACCCACTGATTCACAAAGTAGAAAGTGATTGTGCTACTTATGAATCAAACTATGGGGGAGAAAATGGAGTGTGCAACGATGTCTTGGAAAATTCAAAAGACAACTTGGCAGTTGAAGATGTGCCCATACTGCTAATTAATGAGGCGGCTGAAGTAGTTGGAACAAATAGCTCCTCCTTGGAGTTTGACAAATCAGCAGTGGGAAGTGAGATTGTGGCAGATAGTGTGGGAGCAAATTCAAATAGTAGCCAATCACAAAGCAGGAGCCCAAAAGACTCAGAGCACAATGAAGCAAACAAAAAAGATTTGGAGGAAAGCAGAGATATTATTGACTCAGACATAGAAGAGTACAATAATGAAGGAAACAATGATGATGATAACAACCTAGACAACACATCTGGGAGAAACGAGGTAACAGAACCCAACAAAGATCTGGCTGAAGAAAATTGTAATCCCATCTATGCTGCAGTTAAAAGTGTTCAAGGGAAAAGAAACAGAAAAAACATAAATGAGATTCTGGGATTCTCAAAGGTCAATACAGGTTACAAAGGAAAGAAGAACAAAAAGTGTGTGGTCCTAAGGTCTGCGGTTGCCACGGCTGCACTGTCTGCTTCAATCTCATCAGAAGGTATAAACAACAGGAATAAAATTCTTTTAAATGAAGCACAAGCAATATGGGCAGTGGATAAGATTATGGGGCTTAGTTATGATGGAAAGGAAGAAGAGGTGATTAGCAAGATAGCATAAATAGAAGCCCTCAATAAGCAAAGGGCTAATTGTCAACCGTGATCCTAGTCTGCATACACCTTACTTAGGCCTGAACTATGAAGATCTTGTCATGGAATGTTAGAGGTCTAAGTAAAGTGGAGAAAAGGGGGAGAATCAAAAAGCTACTAAAAGACAAAAGGGTGGATATGGTGTTATTCCAAGAAACTAAACAAGGGGCAGTTTCTGAAGAATTTATCAAATCTTTATGGTGGGATGTCAACTTTGATTATCAGGAGGTCGAAGCAAATGGCTCTGCTGGGGGTCTATTGTGCATTTGGAATCCAAAAAACTTCTCACTAATGGAAACGGCTGGCACAAGAAACTTTATCTTGCTGAAAGGTACTTTTCTGAACTCATTCAACTGTGTCTTACTCAATATTTACTGTCCATGTTGCATTATGGGTAGAAGATTAGTGTGGAATGCATTGCTTAATCTCAGAACATTTTTCACTGAACCTTGGTGTATGGGGGGGGGGATTTAAATGAAGTGAGGAATATGTCCGAAAGGCAGGGTTGTGTTAGTAGGAATTATGGAATGAATGATTTGAACAACTTCATAGAGAATATGGAGTTATTAGACTTTTCAATGATAGGCAGAAAATTCACTTGGTCCAACTGCCAAGATGGGGAAAAATGGAGTAGAATTGATAGATTCCTGGCACATCAAGAATGGGTTGAACGTTATAAATTGAAACTTTGGGGATTGCCTAGAACCCTCTCTGACCACTGCCCTATACTTCTTATGGAGGATGAAAGTGACTGGGGTCCAAAACCATTCAAGTTCTATAACTTTTGGTTCTCTAATCCCAGCTGTAGTAAAGTTATGAATTGTGCTTGGGATAGTTATAATGATCAAGGTTGGGCTGCCCTCAGAATTGTTAAAAAACTTCAATGCATGAAAGAAGCCTTAAAAGTTTGGAGTAAAGAGGTTTTTGGTAACCTCCAATGGAAATTGGATAACACCATAGATCAACTACACTCACTTGATTTGCAAGCTGAAAATGGAACACTTCAACCTGATGGGAATTGTAGAAGGAAAACCCTCAAAACTGAAATGTGGAGCTTAAGTAGGCAGATAGAAAGAATGTGGATCCAAAAGTCTAGAGTCCAATGGCATCTCAAAGGAGATAAAAACACTAAATTCTTTCATTTAGTGGCAAAATCAAGAGAAAGGAGGAACTCAATTAACTCTGTTATCATTAACAATCAGATTGTTAATGACCCTCAACAAGTGAAATTTGAAGTGTTTAATTACTTTCAGAATCTTTTTACTGAATCATGGGAAGTCAGACCTTTCTTTAGTACCAACAGGGGGAACACCATAGATGAAGGCATGAGTGAAATTCTCATCTCCACATTTTCTGAGGAGGAAATTTGGAATGCAATCAGGAATTGTGATGGTAACAAGTCCCCTGGACCTGATGGTTTTAACCTTGCAAGTATTAAAAAGGGTTGGGCTTTCATGAAAAATGATATTCTGAAATTTATGGAGGAGTTTCATACCAACTGCAACCTGCCCATTGGAATTAACACCTCCTTTATCACTTTGATCCCCAAATGTGATAGTCCAGTTAAACTCTCAGATTACAGACCCATAAGCCTGATTGGCTGCATGTACAAAATCCTATCCAAAGTGCTTGCAACAAGGCTTAAATCTACACTCAACTCTGTCATTGGTGAAGTCCAATCTGCCTTTACTGGGGGTAGGAATATTCAGGATAGCATTCTAATTGCCAATGAAATTGTGGATGGGTGGAAGAGGAGGAAAATTAAAGGCTTAATCATCAAGCTGGATTTAGAAAAAGCTTTTGACAACATCAACTGGGTATTCCTGTTTAGGATGATGAGGATGATGGGATACCCTGATAAGTGGATAATCTGGATACATGAATGTCTTTCCTCTGCCAGGATTTCTGTTCTAGTCAATGGCTCTCCTACTAGGAGATTCCAAATGCAAAAGGGAATTAGGCAAGGGGATCCTTTATCCCCTTTCCTGTTTATCTTAGCTGCAGAAAGTCTAAATCATCTCTTTCTTGAAGCAGTTGCACAGGGCTCTATTAAGGGATTAAATCTTTATGATAATGGTCCCCTTCTTACTCACTTACAATTTGCTGATGACACTCTTATATTCTGTGGGGCTGACTCTAATGATATCATTGGCATTAAGAATTTGTTGAAGGCTTTTGAAGTTATGTCTGGCCTAAAAGTCAACTTCCATAAAACTGTGGTGTGTGGGGTTGGAGTAGATCAGTCTCATTTGGAAAGCTTTGCTAGTATTCTTGGCTGCAAAACCCAATCCCTCCCTATCAGTTATTTAGGTTTGCCCCTTGGAGCCAATCCAAAACTTAAATCCACTTGGTCTCCAGTTATTGAAAAATTTCAGTCTAGATTGTCTTCATGGAAGCACAGATCTCTGTCTTTTGGTGGGAGGCTTACTTTAGTCAAATCAGTCCTTAGTAGTCTCCCAATCTACTACTTGTCACTCTTTAAAATGCCAGAGGGGGTTGCCAAGAAAATAGAAGGAATACAATCAAGATTTCTTTGGGGCAGTTGTGACCTGAAGAGGAAAATTCATATGGTCAGCTGGGAAAAAATTAAACAAACCAAGGAGGTTGGTGGTCTTGGGGTGAAAGGAATTAGGGAAATGAATGATGCCCTCCTGATAAAGTGGTGGTGGAGATTTGGAAGTGAGAAAAATGCTTTATGGAGAAAGATTATTTGCTCAAAGTATAAAATGAACCCAAATTCCTGGTTGCCAAACATGGAGATAAACAGAAATGTGTCAATGGTTTGGAAAGACATTATGCAAATCCAGAACAGAAACCCCCTTGTCTTCTCCAAATTCATTGATAACATCAGAATTTCCATTGGTAATGGAGAGGATACTCAATTTTGGAATGATCCTTGGGTGAATGGAAAAGCACTTTGCTATCTGTACCCTAGGATTTTCAGCATCATAGTCAACAAAAATGAATCAGTGGCAGAGGTATATCAAAGAAAAGAAGAGCTTCTAAGTTGGCAATTCCAATTCAGAAGAAGCATCTTCATATGGGAAAATGAAGAATTGGAAAGGATGCTATTACTGCTTGATGGGCTTCATATCAATATCCAGGTCAGTTCTGATCATTTTATCTGGAATAGCTGCAACTCCAAGTCATATTCTGTCTCCTCTATGTATAACCTTTCCCTTATTCCTATCTCTAACTATGACATTGAGGAAAGGAAATCTTTTAAATGGTTATGGAAGAATACTGCCCCATTTAGAGTTCAGTGTTTCTCTTGGATGGTTATGTTAGGGAAACTCAAAACTGGTGATTTTCTCCTGAATATTGGAGTTATTCAGAACCCAAATCTTGCTTTGTGTAAATTTTGTGGTGAGTCAGTTGAATCTATAAACCATTCTCTGCTACTTTGCTCCCCTATTTGGAATGTCTGGTGTAAGATTTTAATGTGGTGGGGTATTCTATGGGTTACCCCTCTGAATGTGGAGGCTCTGTTCTTATGGTGGAGGAACACCAAGCTCAATCCTAAAATCAGGTTGATCTGGAATTGTATCCCCTGTGCAACGCTGTGGTCAATATGGAAGCTAAGAAATGAACATATTTTTCAGGATAAGGATATTTGCTGGGAAGAATTGGTAGATCTCATAAAGATCAGAGTAGCCTTTTGGGTTAAATCCAAAGGTAATCATGATGGCTACTCAGTCAATGACTTTATATTCAATCTGAAGAGCATTATTGAAGCCTCCTAATCTCTGATATTGAGTTGTTCTTCTCTTGTTGGGTCTGGGGTTGGGTGTGGGGGCTGGGTGGTGGTCTTTGTTTTCTGGCTGTCTTGGGTTTTGTTTGTTCTGGTTTGGTTTGGGTTTTTATTTTGGGCCTTGTTTGGTGTCTTGTGGGTTGGGTCTTGTTTGTGTCGTTTGTTTTGGGTCTTGTCTGGGCTGGGTTGGGTGGTGTTTTGCTGGGGTTTGCTTCAGGTTTGCTTCAGGTTTGCTTGTCTCCTTTTGTCTGGGCTGAGGTGAGGGTGTTGGGGTGGGGTGTTGTCTAGGTAGGTGTGTGAGTCTTATTTGTGGTGTTGCTTCTCTGTCTTGGGGTGTTGAATTTGCTGGGTTTTGATGGATCTTCATCTGCTGGTGATTTGCTGCTGCTCTTTAGCTGATGGTTCTGATGGTATTGTTTGCTGCTAATTATGATTATTCTGCTACTGTATGGCGCATCTGGATAACCTTCTGCTCCTGCTACCTCTTTGATCTGCTACCTTGGATCTGGCTTTTGGATGTTATAATATGGCTGGCACTTCTATTTGATGGCAATTCTATTGAGGACCATTATGATGCATTGGTGATGAATTGGCTCGGTGCCTCATTCTCTGGGCTTTTTGAAATGGTTTGCTCTGTACCTCATCCGCTTGGCTTCTTGGAATCCGATTGGTATTTGCCTTGAAGTTTGATTGAAGTTGAAGTCTGGCTGTTCATCCAGCGTTTTGGTGTTGCTCTGCTGGATGTTTATGTTCCTTTTTTGGTTTCATCTGGTGTAATTGTTTCTTTATTTGGGCTGCCCTCTTATCAGCCTTGTTATTTTCCCTCTCTTGGGTCCGAGGTGGCATATGATTGTCGCTTTGAGGGGTGCCAACCTAGTTGGGATGCCTCTTTTGCGTTGTGATGCCTTTCCCCTTGGATCCTTTTAACCTTTGTAATACGTTTTCAAAGGTTAATAAATCTTTTTTGCCGTGCAAAAAAAAAGAGGTAGGAACAAGGAGAAACTCCTTGGGAAAATTTTAAATCTTGATTGATTGACCTCGAGCCTAAATTTTTTGCCTCAGGTCTTTTTCCAAAAAGAAAAAAAGAAGAAAGAAAAAAAGAAGGAAGACTTGGAAGAAACAACCTCTCCAATAAGTAGAATCGTAAACTGCACCCTACTGTTGAAAGAATTAAAACTTAGAACAAAAAGAATAACTCTTATTAAAGAAAAACACCAAAACTTTATTTCATAATATACAGAAGAAATTGTAGTATTTATAGGGATCTTTCATCATTTACCTAGTCAAGTACGCAAACCTAGATAATCATAAAATCATGAATGATGTCCCTTAGACAACGTCTCTTTGGTGCTATTGGTATTTACTATTATTCTTGTGGTAACAACTTCACGCAGTGAGTTGTAACTAGGGGCGCTCACGGTCCGAATTGGCATGAATCTAATCCTAATTCACGAGTCGGGTTTTTGAAAAAAAAATCCGTTTCCAATCAAAAGTCTCACTGTTCGGTTCAAATCCAATCCGCGAGTCACGGATCAGTTCTGAATTTGTCCACAGATTTTCATCTCATTCTAAAAAAAAATCATCAACTCATGTCAAAACCCACACTCAACATTGAAACCGGAAAACAAACACTTTAGTAGTTCATCATCTAATTCACAAACTGGAGGGAGGCGGATTAGTGAGATTAGGTTTAGAATTCTTCAAGTTAACGAGTATATATAGTAGAAGACTTCTACATAACAGTTTACCCCTTACATTTTATAGGAGATAATAGTATAATCCTTAATATCCAAATATCAAATTGACAATATTTATAAAAGTGGTAAAATTATTTATGTATACATATATATTTATTTTTTTTAAAAATATATATAATAAAAATCTCATGGTCCGGATCGGTTAATCTACGGATTCAAAATAAAAATCCGTGTCCGGACCGCGAATCACGGTTTTTTATTTTTTGAATCTGTGTCCGGACTATTAATCTACCGTTAAAATCCAAAACGTGCCGATCGGTTCGGTCCGGACCTGATTTACGGTTCACCGGTGTTTTTGAACAATCCTAGTTGTAACCTTGTTCTTACTAATTTATATATATTTCTCGCCACTTCCACCAAAGAAAAGCACGAAAAAAAACCCCAGTAAACACTCTGAACATTTTCGATTTTCTTATTCCATCAGGGTAGTTTTTGAAGTCTTCCCCTACATTTTGAATCTTCTTTTCTCTTTGGATATGAGTGTCGAGCTCTGTTATTTTTAAACACTTAGTAAAGTAAATAAAGCACCAACATCACCAATGTTTCTTAATAATACATGCCAAGATGTACACGGAAGAAATATTAATAATCGACGTAGTTTCAAACGTTTACCATTTCCACATATATAACATAAGTTTAACGACCGGCCAAATTTATTCCATCTTATTTCTACATAACAATGATAACATAAGTTTAACGACCGGCCAAACTCCATCGCATTTCCACTTCTTTTATCTCGTCATCCTTTCGTTAGCCATCGGTGCCATCGCCACTCCTTGAGGCTGGTTCCCTACATTTCCATGCCATCATGTGCATTTCAGATGAGATTGTTTAAGGTTTACTGTAAAAATCATTACATATTGTTGGGCCCATTTCCGTACCATAGTCAGATACATGAATCATGGTGAAAGATAAAATTTTGTATCGCTGTTAAATTGGTCTAAATGGTCGGGTATGGTGGTCGCCAAGGTCAGAGCTTTTTTTGATGCGGTCTGGTTTGGATGGGGGAATGGTGATTTTTTGTTGTTTTGAATGGCATCTCGTCAATCTTGGTGTGTTGTTATTTCCTTTTTCGGAGTGCGGGGGCGAGTTCTTTTGGTTTTGGTTTTGCTCCGTTATGATGCCTCTTTCTTATGATCTTTTTAATTTTTATAATTTATTTCAAAGATTAATAAAATCTTGTTTTGCTGTTCCAAAAAAACAAGAGATTCAATAAATTGAAGAGCATTGGTTTACACGACAACTCTATACTTAAATCCTTGGAGTATGTATGTCTATGGTGAGAAGGTGATCCGAGAAATATTACCGGACATGTAGACACCGCGGTTTTTGAGCTCACGGTACTCTTGGCACAAGGCGCACGTCTCACAACAGAAATGGACACAGCAATCGGCACAAGGGCTTTCATGCAAAGAGTATTGCTGTCTCAACTTGGAACGATAGCAGCACGAGTATACGCATGCCAAACCAGTCACCGACATTAATAACACGTATATGGCTCCACTTGTAATGCATGCTGCAATATTCCTCACCATATAACTAAAATCACCACAACATCTACCTCACTGTAGCGATAAATACTACATTTACATCAGGCAATACACAAAATTACACTTAAAAAAAGACGGAGAGAGTAATCATGAGACTTCAAGCGCATATTGGGACATGGTAGTCATTTTTGCCATGCGAAAAATCGTTGTCCGCGATCTAATCATTGACGAGTTTTTTATCAACAAAAATATAATCATGCCAGCTGCTTTTTTATTCCACTAATAGAATTTTACTAATAAGGTAATAGGAAATAAAGTTAACGGGGACACCTTTTAAACACACGCTAAACTAGAAAAAAATTGTGATAAGGAACGCCAAATAACAATAAAAGTATTTTGTGCTACAAATAATATAACACTAACATATTAACTAATCAGGGCCTATCCAAAAGAGAATCCAATACTGAAGCCATGCTTTAGCCAGTTTTGAATTTGGTCATTGTGTGTTGGAGAGTTTGAAACGGTAAGTGGTAACTATTTTTCACAATATACGTTTCATTTTATGTGGAATTGTTCTAATATTTGGTATAAAAAGTTGAGAATGAAATCAGTGGAGACCCCCCCCCCCCTAGATTTTAGATAAACTTGATTAGGTATGTACTCTACAATTTTACCATGTAACAAGTAATTTATAGGCTTGATGATTTGACAGATACTTGAACCCAATAAAAAGGATTTTTTTTTTTTTTGGCGTTACCTCCTAATGAAATGATATATAAAATATGATAAAGTGATTTAAAGTATAATAATCTACTAAACTCAATTTATAAGTAAGAAAACATGAAAGAAAGAGGAATTCAGTGGGGCTACTGAGGATAAAAAGAAAGTGATAAAAAAAATCAATAAAGACCAACCAAAATGAGGGTCTGGAATTAGTCAAGGTGCCACCGGTTATTACTTCCAGGGTTCGGAATTAATCGAGATGAGTGCAAAATGTCCCGGATATCCGATATAAAAAAATATGATATTCCTCCATTACAATTGTGGGAGTTTCTTTTTCTAGCACTTACATGTTTGTCCTTTGTCAACTGCCTCGGCAATGCGTCCGAAAGTAATGCACGGACAACACCATGTAATGCAACCTGCAAATTGAGTCAAGTGCGTAGTAATCAATTAATCTTCTTAACTCAAAGCTTGTCAAGCCCGTGCGTAAAATGCACTTTGTAACCCCAAGTTAACGGCAGATTCAAGTGCATATATAAAATTAAGTTATTATATATATAGCTTACTCTGCTTTAAATAACAAAAATAAGGTATTAGCTTACAGTTGGGGACGTCGTCGAAGCAGTCGAAGAGACCCGTGGACCATGGTACCTGTGAGTTCATGATTAGGAGGTGACTAATCGATATATATGTTTTCAAGGAAAGCTAATGGGTACGGGGGAGCTATTTTGAAGATATATATAGGGAGGAGCGGGGGAGAAGGAGGAGGAGGGAGGATATTATTGAAAAGCGAAAAAGGGAATTAAATACTCTTAAAAAAAATTACAGAGATTAAAAAGGCCGGATATATGGCATCATGACAAGGGCCGGAATATGTAGGTATTTGTTTATTAACTAGTCTTCGTTCGAAATATTTGACTTTTTCAATATGTCTTGACGAGAGAAAATTAATAAAATAAAAAAATGTAATTGAAACTTAGAAAGAATTTAGAAAAGACAAAAAAAACTAAACCAAATTGTCAATTACTCCATCCGTCTCATAAAATTGGTCCTCTATTCCATTTTGAAATGTCCCAAAATGTTAATTAGTTCTGTTTGAAAGTTAGTAGAAAATGTGTATGGAAAGATAAACAAATTAAACAATTTTTGTGGTGGGAATACAAGGTAGAAATGGAAACCAATGCTCAATTTGAAAGGAGACATGCATTTAATGCATGTTCCCTAACAAAGTTGAAACCCCTAAAAAAGACCAACACTATGGGACGGAGGGAGTACATGACATGCATAAGTGGATCGAGGTCTAATGTAAATTTTCAATCATTCTCTGCATCCTTGCTTACGATTTATTTCGTATAGATGTTTGAATTTCGTAGATTGCATAAACATAAATGTTCTCCTTAAAATGGATTCTAAATTAAATCAAACAATATGACTTATAGAAGTGGATTTTAGGAATTGTTTATTACATATAAATATCTCCTCAAATCTTTTTCCACTTCTTTTCCAACCCCGAATTCTCTGCCGTTTGGCACTGCGCGCAACAGTTTGATTAGGGGGCTGCGGCGAAGAATATCGGAAAGGCTGACAAAATAGCATACGTGTTGAAGCGGGCTTGGTTCTCCAAAGGAACCATTGTGACTCGACCTCCATGCTGGGCCTTCTTTTAGTACTTTTTGAGATCGTGAACCCTAGCTTGCTGTTTTTTTTTTTTTTGGTTAATCGGAATTGGAATAAAACTTAGAGAACAAAGTTAGGGTACATCATAAGGTTTGGCAACATAAACAAACCACAAGCAAAGAAAAACAGATCCAGCAAGGCAGGGGTAATGCTAATCTAGGATTTGCCGAATATTGAGTCTATCCCTTGTCATGAACTCCCTTATTCCCTGGGGAGGATTGGCTGTCACGACTAGCTCCTCATCTTGTTCAGCACCTAAACGGGCCAGGAAGTCAGCACATTGATTTGCTTCTCGGTACGTGTGAGTAAGAGTGCATCCAGTTCGACCAAGTAAGTACTTCCCATCATTAAGGATATTACTCTGGGGGTGATTTGGATTGGCTCCTTCATTGAATAAAATCACAGCAGTTTGGGAATCGCTTTCAATGCTCATGTTAGCCCATCCTTTCTCAAGTATGATGGTCAACCCTCTGCAAATACTCCAAATTTCAGTTTGCAAGCTTGAGTTGGCTGTCATTCTTCCGAAATAACCCAGCTCCCATCCTCCTTGTTCATTTATGAAAATCCCTCCAAATCCAGCTTTCCGGTTGCTCTCGTACCAGCTACCATCCGTATTGAGTTTAAGTGTACCTCATCGGGGAGGAGACCAATGCATTAGTTTATGATTTGGTGAGTCAATAATGAGAGGAGATTTAAAGGCTGTAACTATCTCTGACGCATAGGAACGTAAAGTTTTGGAACTCACTTCTGGCACCACCTCCACATAATCAAAGCTTTTTTTTATTTCTGTCTTTCCAAATTTGCCAAATCGTGGTGCAAAAAAGTATGTTCCAAGGGACTTCCATTCCTATGAAAAGATGTTTCTTTTTCAAATTCCAAGTGATCCAATCCGAGAAAGTTACTGCCAATCTCTCTCTCATTATTCGACCCGAGGGTATAATGTCCCAAAGCATCCTAGCTTGCTGTTTGCCGTTCGGGCGGAGTCACAAAATTCCAAAATTGAAGAATCAAGACTTCTTCAAATAAGTTTATCAAATCCAATATTATTTTACTACGACATGACCTGATTCCCCCTTTAAGTAGACCGATGAGGGTTCGGCTAAGACTTTTTCAAAATCTTTTAATCGACGTCATATTATCATGAAATCTTCAGACATCATATTATCATCATATTCCATCAAGGCAGTGTGAAGTCTTCCCCTACATTTTCAATATTCTTATATCTCTTTGGATGTGAGTGTCGAGGTATGTTATTTTTAAGAATTGCGAGATTATATTTACTCATAAAAAAGGTACGGGAAGATCACATCAATGCTGTCAAGAAATGCATCTCATATCACTAAAACGATTTAAAAGATCGGTTACATCCAATAAGCTATAAGATATGCTAGATGAGGAAGAGCTTCCCATCCAAACCACAAAATCCGGACCTAACATCCGGACCCCACTTTCCAGACAAAATTTTGACGATCCAAACCGTTAGATGTGTTTAAAAAGTGTTTTTAAGGTCTAACGCGAGGATTCGTAAAAAAAACAAGTACCGTGAAGGGCTTGATCAGTTCAGTTTTTCATAAAACGTGTATATGTGCAATTTTATGAAAAACTGTTTGGATCAAACCCTTTCCGGTATTTGTCTTTTACGAATCCGCGCTTTGGGACCTTAAAAGAACATTTTAAATACATTGAGTGATTTGGATCGTCGAAATTTGGGAAGGAACTATAAGGTCCGGATTTTAGTGGTGTGGATGGGAAGCTCTTCCTGCTAGATGGAACCTCAAGTATTTATTCCAGAACATATAATTATTCAAGTAGGAAGCGTAAGCACTTAATAAAGTAAATAAAGCACCAACATCACTTATGTTATTAATAATACATGCCGTGATGTACACGGAATAAATATTAATAATTGACGTGTAGTTTCAAACGTTTAATTACCATTTCCACATAACAAAAGTTCGGGGACTGGCCAAATACATTCCATCTCATTTTCACATAAAAAAAGTCTAAACGACCGGCCAAACTCCATCGCATTTTCCACTTCTTTTATCTTGTCATCCCTCGGAGAGCCATTGGTACCATCACCACTCCATGACGCTGTTTCCCTACATTTCAATGGACTGGGGGAGGCACACAGCAGCTGCTGTGCAACCAAAAGTGACGTCGTTTTTTGCTCTAATCCAACAAAACCCTCAAAACATTTCAATCAGGGAGAAAAGTGAAACCCTTCACAGCCGACACCCATGGATTCTCTCTCCTCCCGTTCAAAGCCGCTTGCTCTCTCGCCTAAAACAATCTCTCCAGTGATTTGGGAAGGGTTACTCAAAAATTGATTGTGTTTTGTGTGTTGTTCTTGGAGAAGTTAGCGATTGAAATCCAACCCAAATTCTGAAATTTTGGTTTTTGCCATCTGGGTTTCAGAAATTTGCTGCTTTTCTCAATAGGGTATTCAACGAATTTGCGTTTTAATCTTAAGTTTCTTCTTTTCATCTAGTGATTCATCTCCAATTCGCTCAACCCAGGTTCGAAAATTTGGCTCCGTCTTTTCACGTCAGGACCATATTAGGATCTGGGTTTTTTCCAAATTTTCCAGTTTTTTCAATTGGGTTATCAACCAATTTCAGTCTAGCGTTCAAAATTCTTATCATTTCTTTATCGAGAGAGCATGCGGCGTTAAAATCGGTTGACATATAAATGGAAAATCAAAGAAGGCAATTGAAGAATCAGAAAAGATACCCCAGATGGAATGGGAGAGGCAACAATGGATTAGAGCCAAAACGACGTCGTTTTGGCTCTATATTTTTTACCTCGTTTTGGGCATCAAAACGCCATCGTTTTTGGCTGCACAGCAGCTGCTGTGCACACTGTGCACAGCAGCCTCCCCAGGGTCCCATTTCAATGCGCGTGTCTCACTTGATTTTCAATGTCCATTATCGATCCTTCCTGACCGAGTTCACAGCCGTTAAGACTATTAGTTTATTACCGCTGTGAAAGAATTCAGTTGCTCTTATAGCATTTTATGATCTGAGGATTTTAAAAATTCACGGCCATAACGCTTAATTCCCAACAAGCGTGTTACTCTTAAGTCTTAACCGTGCATTCACCACTAAAGTATATATGAACTAAAGTCTCGGGAATCATATGTGTAGACACCCCAATTTTAATCCCTATGTATCCCCAATGATGAAAGAAACACGCGGCGGTACCTTAGAACAACAATTCCAGACTTCAGAATTTTTGGACGAAAATAGCCCTAGCCGTACGGTTCTCAATCTAAGCCGTACGTTTCATCCATAAAAGCCCAAACCGTACGGTTCACTCCTGTGAGCCGTGCGGCTAACCTCCATAAACCGTGCGGCTATGTGTTAGAAAATATTCGAAAATTTATGGCAGAGGCATCTCATCATTTCGGAAGGATTTTATGCCGATTTTATTCCGTTTCTCCGCCTATAAATTGCCTCCATCTCTCCCATTTTTCACACCCAGTAATTTCCGTACCACCCCGATACGCCGGCAAATTCTCCGGTCATTTCTCCGTTAAAAAATCTCATCCGAAACTCTTGTCAAAACCACAACACGTTCTCTACTTCTCTACTTACATTGCTAGTAACCCACCATCCATCTGAGAAATCCTTCGTCCAAAGTTTACGTCCAAGAATTTCTGAGGTTTGCAAGCGGTTCAAAGTTTCTGCAAATGTACGAACCGTACTTCTTGAGCCGGGTTCGAAACCTTGGTTCATTGAGGGGACCCCCGGGTCTAGGATGACTCTAATAGTCATTTCTAGGCTCGGATGGTTGAATCTTTCATAAAAATCAAGTTTTAGAAGCAAAAACAAGTTTCTGTCGGAAAACTAAAATTTCGAAAAATTCTTCAAAAAGTGAACCGTGCGGCTCACCTAAGTGAACCGTACGGTCAACTTAGGTAAGCCGTACGGCACACCTTTGCAGCACAAAAAATTTCCTCTGTTTTCCCCTGTTCACGCTCTGTTTTTCTGATTTTCTGTAAAATGTTTATTACACTTTTCCCCCATCTACTTCTCTGTTATTATTATTAAGTCCTTTTATTTAATTTTATTTCCGTTATGGTTTTATTATTATTTCTCGCTGTTTATCTATTTATTCGTCAAGATTTTCAATAAAATATTTTCCAAAATCCCACAAAAATTTAGTAAAGACCGGGAATTTCCCGGGTGAGCGGGGTGCTTTTCAACAAAACCTTCCCCGTTCGTAACCTGGCTTCCGAATCCAAGAATCGTTTCGCAGATCAAATCTTTTCCAAAAACGGCGCAAGAGGCATCAATTATTTTTCAATGGTTTCTCGGGTACCAAAATCGCTTTCTAAGTAAATCCCGGGTGGCGACTCACATTTTTCTGTTTTCCCGAAACGCCCGCGTGGATCTCACCGTCCACAATATGCTACACACAGAAATATATTTGCCGTGAATTTTTTTCTTGTTTTGGGTGTTGGATCTTTGGGTTTCTGTCTATTTTGGAGGTCGCCAAGGTCCTAGTTTTTATTTTTATTTTTTGGTGCCTGGTTCGGATGGAAGGAATGGGAGATTTTTCGGTGTTTCGTTGGCATCTTCACAATCTCACCTTGTTATTTCCTCGTTGTGTCCTAGCGGCTTATGAACTTCAGAAAGTGGGGACCAGTTCTTTTGGTTTGCTTTTGCTCCACTATGATGCATCTTGCTTAGGATTCCTTTAATTTTTATAATTTGTTTCAAGATTAATAAAATATTTTTTTTTGGCTGAAAAACAACAGATTCAATAAATTGAGAAGCATTGGTTTACACAATTACTTTAGTCTATACTTAAATCCTTGAAATATGTATGTCTATGGTGAGAGGGTGAGAAGGTGATCAGAGAATTAAATATTACCGGACATGTCGAAACCGTGGTTTTTGTGCTCACGGTACTCTTGGCACAGGGCGCATGTCTCGCAACAGAAATGGACACAACAATCGGCACAAGGGCTTTCTTGCAATGAGTATTGCTTTCTCAACTTGGAACGATAGCAGCACGAGTATAAGCATGCCAAACCAGTAACCGACTGTAATAACGCGTATATGGCTCCACTTGTATTGCATGCTCAAATATTCCTCACCATAAAAGTGTATAGTTTGGGGTGTCTCATGCTATTAATCTTAATTCAGGCCTCTAGCTTCCGCCTACCGATATCCGTGCAGGCCAGATCGATAAGATTGCTTTGCATATTTGTCCGAATTGTTATTCATGCTTTTAATCTTAATTCATTGAATCTTTGCTCATTTTAATCTTAATTTATGCTCTTGCTACAGACTACTACCCTCTCTTCCCCATTGATATTCGTCCAAAATATCCAAGGCACCTTTGAGGCCCCCGGTCAGAGTAGGTCCACTTCCCACGAAGGGAAGTTGGTGATCTAAGAGCAGAGTACATTGCTCCTGTTCATCCACGCTCCTCACAACCCCCACCACCTCCACCGGGCTTCTTCTTCTTCTTTGAGCTGGTCGAGGATGACGAGATTCAAGTTGGTGCAACCAATGAGTTTGGCCTTGCAATTGATAATATCGACCTGGCCTTGAGTTTGACCTTGCGAAAATTCACCTGGTAATAATACTTGTTTAAACACACAACGATAGCATCAACACACTTGATGGTATGAAACTATGCCCACCCATTGTTAATTGATAGGCGCATGGAAAGCTTGCTTTTGAGCGCCTAAGTATGGTGGTTTAGCGCGTTAGAAGTGCGGATTAATGTTTATTTTCTGGTTAATGCGTGCACAGTGGTGTTCTTGTTATTTCTGTGAGTTTTCCAGGTATTTTGGCTTTTGGCATTTTGTGTGTGCATGGCTTGAAGTGGAAGCGCGGGAAAGCGAGGCTTGAGAGATGGATTTTGAAAAGTGCAGTCGAAGGATCTCGGTATCGATACCCTTCTTAGGGGTATCGATACTAATCGCTTAAGAAGGGGCCAGTTGAGATCCAGAATGTTTGGTATCGATACCCTTCTTAGGGGTATCGATACCGAAGTCTTACGCCAGTCAAGAAGTCAACGCAAGAGGTTAGGTATCGATACCCTTTTAAGCCGTATCGATACCGAAAGCCTACTGACGACGACAAACGAAGGCGTTTTAATGTATTTCAAGGAGGCCACTATAAAAACAGATCTCTAATCATTAATTAGGGTCGAAACCTTTCATAATTTTCTGCACTTTAGATTTTGGCGGCTACGGTTTTCAGAGCTTTTTCATTCATCGTTTCCGGATTCAAGTTTCGCTTCGAGATTTTCTACTTGTGGATTCTTTGTTGCGTATTAATAACCAAGTTCGATTTTTCCATTGCAATCTACGGTATCGTTTGCTTTTGTTTTTATATTTAATTCTTCGAGCATGTTTAGATCTAGTTTTAATTTGTTTTCTGAAATTTCTATAATCATGAGTGAGTAGTCGTTTAGAGTGCGGCTGCGGGGCGAAAGCGCCCACGCCTAGCCTCATCTATGTTTCACCTCGTGGCCGAATTCACAATTTTCAAGCAATCTTTGAGAACTAGAAACTTTTCTAACGAACAAACCCAGGCATTACCGGAATTCAAATGCGCATGGAATCTGGTGACAGGTGGTGCGCATTTGTTAGGAAATCTTCCTCGTTTTCTAAAATCAGTAAAAAGGTAAATTGTGGCCCGAGTAAATATCGGTGAAATTAGGCGTGGATGCTAGGTTCCCTCAGCTGTACTCTCTTGTTTATTTGCATTCAGTCAATTTAGCTTAATTTTCTAGTTAATCAAATCTCATCAAATCAAAGGGTGGCTACCTAAGAGCCAGTTAAAACTGCAATTTCACACTTTTGAGTCAAGCACTTAAGCCGTCTCAGTGGTTCGACTCCGGTACTTCCGGAATTATTGTGCTACACTGGTCGAGAGTCCTACGCTTGGGACGCGTCTTTATTCGTCTTATTTTTAGTCACCTGGTCGGTCAAGCATTTTTGGCGCCGTTGCCGGGGACGGCAGCGAGTGTTTTAAAAGTGTAGAGTCGTAGTTAATTTTGTCTTGTAGTCGAGTCACCATAGGTCGGAAACAGGACCCTCTCTATTATCGCGACCCGACACATCGGTTAGTGAGAAGAGAGCTGGAGTCAAGTCAGCCTGTGTTGTCTAGTTCTTTATTTTCCAGTTCGGGGTCAGACTCAGATCAGTCAGAGTCTATTCCCATTAGTGATCTCTTCATAGAATTACCTTTTGAGTCAGTAAGTGTCAGTAATCCACTTTACCAGTCAGAGTCAGAGGTAGGTGATATGGCTGAGCAGCAGGTTGTGCAACAGCCATCTTTGCGGCAACATCTTTATCCAGAGAGGTCCACTCCTGAAGGACCCATTGTGTTTCCGCGTGAGACACAAGAGGCACGTAATGCTTTTACGGTTAAACCCGGTGTCCTGAACAGCCTCCCGAATTTCCATGGGAGGGAGTGCGATGACCCATACGAACATGTGCGTACATTCGAGGGATTGGTGCGCAACCTCGCGTCCAATACCCAATACGAGAATGCATGCCTCAAGCTGTTTGAGGCAACATTAAAAGATGGCGCACTAATGTGGTTTAGGATGCAAAAGTCTCAATCCCTTACCACCTGGGCGCAAGTGCGCGACGCTTTCTACAGAAAGTATTTCTCTGAGGCTAAGTCTGTGAGTTTTAGGCGTCAGATCCAAGGTTTTAGGCAGGAGAGAGGTGAGTCGTTTCTCAAGGCTTGGGAGCGATTTAAGGAGTTGATCCTCAGATTACCACACCATGGTTTTGAGAGGATTCAACTGGTGGAGTTTTTCCATCTGGGCCTTAATGCAGAGACCGTCCAGCACATAGAGTATTCTTGCAAGGGGGACGACTTTTTGTCCAAAACAGCCGATGAGGGGTGGGATTTCTTAGATAACCTAGCTGATAGGCAGAGGGCTTTAGAGCCATCTGATTTTGATCGAGCCGGACCTTCGGGGTCCAACGTTATTCCTGTCACCATTCGTGACCAGCGACTCCAGGCTCAGGTTGAGAAAATGGCTCAGAGGTTAGAAGAGTTAGAAGTGAGACAGACTCGTCCAGTCCATGAGGTTAATATCGAGGAAGTCTGTGTGTGGTGCGAATGTAAAGGGCACACCGCAACCGTTTGCCCTGGTTTCCTAGCAGCCAAGGGGGCAAGTCAGTTCACTCAGGAAGAGGTAAATGCAGTTAGGACTTGGGATCCATTTTCAAATACATACAATCCAGGATGGAGGGATCACCCCAACTTTGGGTGGTCAGATTCCAGAACTGGAGGTGGAGGTCAAGCGCAACCCCTTGCGTTGCCTCCGCCGCAGCAATTCCCACAGTCCCAATCGTTCAGGCCCCCGCAGGGCCAAGTCATTCCATACCAATACCAGCAACAGTCTGGTAGGGGGACAGGGACATCCACTCGTGGTCCACCCCGGGTTATTCACAGATGACTGCACGCGACCATAAGCTAGAGGATAATGTTAATTCCATGATGCAGTCACAGATGTCATTTCTGACTGAGACAAGGCAGCAAATTGGCGCCCTTACCACTCAGATGTCCCAACTCACTGCGATTATTAGTCACATGCAGCAGGAGAAGGGCAAGTTTCCAGCTCAGGGTAGTACAGCTGGCGCCCATTATTTGGGAAATTCTTCAGGTCCGAATATTCAGAGTCCAAATCAGGAGGAGGCCAAAGCGGTCACCATTCTCAGAAATGGGAAGGAGATCGACAAGACCATCCCACCAAAGCGAAACTAACTCCACCACGGAGGGAGCCAGTTGATGCACCGAGGAAAACCCCGAGAGTGTTGAGGAGTCACCCGAGGTGGTGGAGAGCTCGCTTGCGGCCCCCACGACTCAAATGCCGCCAGCAATACCGTTAGCCCCATTTCCCCAAAGGCTGGCGGTGAAGCCTAAACAGAACATGAACCATAAAATGTTAGAACTTTTTAAGAGGGTGCAATTCCCTATTACTTTGATGGAGGCAATAGAGTCTTTCCCACAGTGTGCGAAGGTGCTGAAGGACCTTTGCACGACTAAGCGCAAGAATCAGAACAACGTAGTTCTGACAGAGCAAGTGAGTTCCATCCTTCAGACTGAGATTCCTGCCAAGTGCAAGGATCCAGGTTGTCCCACCATACCCATAGAAATTGCGGGGCAGACGTTTGATAAGGCATTGTTGGATTTGGGAGCGAGTGTCAATTTGCTCCCATATTCAGCATTTTTGAGATTGGGTCTTAGGGATCTTAGAGAGACCCCCGTCACACTCCAGTTGGCAGACCGGAGTGTTAGGGTTCCGAAAGGGGTGGTGGAAGATGTATTAATTCGGGTGGGTGAGTTCCAATTTCCCGCGGACTTCATTGTCCTTGATATTAACCCAGGTCCCGAGGTTTTAGAAAAGACTCCCATCATTCTAGGTCGTCCTTTCTTAGCCACCTCCAATGCCGTCATGAACTGCAAAACTGGCAAGGTCCAGTTATCTGTTGGCGAGGATAGGATGGAGGTGGATGTTTAGGAGGTGGATGTTTACAGTGTTAGCACTTTGGGTGAGGATGATGAGGAGTCAGAGGAGCTGTGTCTTATAGACACACTCATTCAGGAGCATATCGATACAGTCCTGTATAAGGACCCTCTGGAGGTGGCTCTTACCACTGAGGAGGTATCATTCTTAGAGTCAGCAGAGGTGGGCACTTTTCGTGATCTGTTAGAGGTTGAGGATGAGTTTGAGGAGGTGTATGGGGTCACTCATGACCTAAGGTTCGAACCATTGGGCAATCCTCCGCCCAAGGTTCTTCCATCTTTAGACCAACCACCTAAACTAGAGTTGAAACCTCTCCCGGACACGCTCAAGTATGTCTTTTTGAAGGACAATGATACTTATCCGGTAGTGATCTCCTCCACCCTTGAGGAAGATCAAGAGAGGAAGCTGCTTGACCTGTTGAGAGAGCACATAGGCGCGCTTGGTTGGACCATAGCTGATCTGCATGGTATAAGCCCCACGGTGTGTACACACCGAATCATTCTTGAGGATAGTGTTAAGCCGTCTAGACAGCCCCAGAGGCGCTTGAACCCAAACATGAAAGAGGTAGTAAGGGCTGAAGTGCTTAAGCTTTTAGATGCGGGTATTATATACCCGATTGCCCATAGTGAGTGGGTGAGCCCAGTACAGGTTGTGCCTAAGAAGGCTGGGGTCACGGTGGTGACCAATGAGCAAGGTGAGTTAGTGCCGACTAGGATTCCTACAGGTTGGCGAGTTTGCATCGATTACCGGAAGCTCAATGCGAGCACCCGGAAAGACCACTTCCCTCTCCCTTTCATTGATCAAATTCTGGAGAGGGTGGCTTGTCGAGCGTTTTACTGTTTCCTAGATGGGTACTCGGGGTATAACCAGATAGAGGTCGCATTAGAGGACCAGGAGAAGACCACGTTCACATGTCCGTATGGTACGTATGCTTACCGTCGCATGCCCTTTGGGTTGTGCAATGCACCTGGTACCTTTTCCAGGTGTATGATGGGGATTTTTAGTGACATGATTGAGCAGATTGTAGAGGTGTTTATGGATGATTTCTCGGTCTTCGGGGACTCATTCGATGGATGCCTCGAAAATTTAGGCAAGGTCTTGCAGAGGTGCGAGGAGAAGCACTTAGTGTTGAATTGGGAAAAGTGCCACTTCATGGTGACCCAAGGGATTGTGTTAGGACACATTGTGTCCTCCAAGGGTATTGAGGTAGATAAGGCTAAGATAGACTTGATCCGTAATCTTCCTACTCCTAAGTCTGTCAAGGATGTGCGTTCATTTCTTGGACACGCTGGTTTTTACCGGCGGTTCATTAAAGATTTTAGTGCTATATCCCGTCCATTGTGTCAACTGTTGGCAAAGGACGCACCATTTGAGTGGTCTGAGGCATGTGAGGGGACATTCTTAAAGTTAAAGCGGAGTCTTACTACTCTGCCAATCGTGCAATCCCCTGATTGGAGTCTTCCCTTCGAGTTGATGTGTGATGCTTCTGACTATGCAGTCGGAGCTGTTTTAGGACAGAGGAGAGGGAAAGACCCATGTGTGATCTACTACGCGAGCAAGACGCTCAATGCGGCACAGATGAATTACACCACTACCGAGAAGGAACTGTTAGCGGTGGTGTTTGCCGTAGATAAGTTTCGGTCCTATCTAGTGGGCTCGCAGATCACGGTGTTTACCGATCATGCAACCCTTAAGTACTTGATGACCAAACAGGATGCGAAAGCACGCCTTATCCGGTGGATTCTGCTTCTGCAGGAATTCCACCTTGTCATTAAGGATAAGAAGGGGGTCGAGAATGTAGTAGCAGACCATTTGTCTCGCTGTCTAGAGTTTGAGGACCCCACCTCCGACCTTCCCATTAGAGATTCTTTTCCGGATGAGCGATTTGTTGTTTGTTAACAAGTGCCCATGGTATGCTGATATCGCCAATTATTTGGTGACTGGGCAGATTCCTTCTCATTGGTCTACCCAAGAGAAGCAGCGATTTTTGAGGAGTGTCCGCCAGTACATATTTGATGACCCTTACTTGTTCAAATACTGTGCGGACCAGATTGTGCGTAGATGTGTCCCCGAGTCTGACCAGCAGGGGGTCATAGAGTTTTGCCATAGTGAGGCGTGTGGGGGTCACTTCTCTGCGAAGAAGACCACCGCTAAGATTCTGCAATGCGGGTTCTGGTGGCCCGATATATTTAAGGTTGTGCATTTGTTTTGTAGGTCATGTGACCGTTGCCAAAAGCTTGGCAAGTTATCTGCGCGTAATGAGATGCCCCTTAGGCCTATTCTTGTGCTAGAAGTATTTGATTGTTGGGGCATCGACTTTATGGGTCCATTTCCTATGTCTCATGGTTATGAGTACATCCTGTTGGCGGTGGACTATGTGTCGAAGTGGGTGGAAGCGATTCCCACTAGGTCTATGGAGTCGAAAGTCGTGCTCGAGTTTCTTAAGGCTAACATTCTGTCGAGGTTTGGCGTACCACGCGCCATTATCTCGGATCAGGGCACGCATTTCACTAGTCGGTCTTTTGAGAAGTTAATGGGGGAGTTTCACGTTACTCATAAGGTATCCACGTCATACCACCCCCAGACTAATGGGCAGGCCGAGTTAGCAAATAGGGAAATCAAGCGAATTCTAGAAAAGACCGTAGGTGTGACTAGGAAGGATTGGTCCACTAGGTTAAATAACGCGTTGTGGGCTTACCGCACTGCTTACAAGACCGTGTTGGGTGCCTCACCCTATCGGCTCGTTTACGGTAAGGCCTGTCACCTGCCTGTTGAGTTAGAGAAGAAGGCCTATTGGGCCATTCAGAAAGTCAACTCTAGTTTGATTGAGGCGGGTGAGCATCGAAAATTGCAATTGAGTGAACTAGAGGAGCTTAGGAATGACGCGTATGAGAACGCTAGTATTTATAAGGCGAAGGTTAAGGCGTACCATGATAAGAATATTCAGCGCAAAACCTTTAGGGCCGGTCAAGAAAGTGTTACTTTATAATTCGCGTCTTCATATTTTCCCAGGCAAGTTGAGGTCCCGTTGGGATGGTCCCTACTTAGTAATCAATGTTTACCCTAATGGTTCAGTCGATGTCCGTGACCCTAAAGATGATAATGTGTTCAAAGTTAACGGGCAACGTCTAAAACCTTATTTGGAATTTTTGGAGGTAGGCGAACCTGATGAGGAGTTGGTCGATCCTGTTTATTCGGACGACCCAGTTGTGTAGGCGGTTTTCCGCCTTGTTTTGACGGGTAGCTCACGCGTACCATGCTCTTAATTGAGTGTGGACCCGACCCCTGAATAGGGGTACCCATCATTGACTTGGGTTTCCATAGCTTCGCACGCCGCTATTAAAAGAAGGATCGTGTGCCCAGCCCCGGTTAGTAAGGGTGCTTGTGTCTTGTCATGTTTGTTTGCTATATATATATATATAAAAAAAAAAAAAAGGTCCGGTATAGCCACCTAATTTCTAGCCTTAAATATGCGTATCTGGGTTTCTAACAATCTTATTGCCGTGTCTCGGATAGTCATAAAAGACGATTGGCTCTGATTTCTTTAAGGAAAAACCTTGAGAAATTTAACCTGTTGAGTCATGACTTACCCGGGATTGTTATGATGACTTTCTCTACGCATATTTAAGTGAGAAATTAGGAAGAAAAGTAGTACCCGTACCTTTCACGTGACGAAAGTGGGGGTGTTCATTATTTCTTTTATTTTATTTGTTGTGGCCCGGCTTTCAAACGCGGGCGATACTGACATCATTTGTTGCCTAGTAGGTAGTTGGTTCTTGCGTCTTGTGCGGTATAGATCCGGGGAGCGGTTACATTGATGACCGTGACATTGATGGCAAATTCCCCATAAATCGGCCGGGGTCCTAATGGTTGGGCCATCCATCCGTCGGTCCATCTCTTTTCCCTTGTTATTCCATATTACGGCTTTGTCTTCATGCTCTGGGGGACAAGAGCAATTTTCAAGTTGGGGGATGGGGTGTACCTTGTACACGTTTGAGCGGTGCTAGTAGTTTAAATTTAAAATTTTTGGTTAATTTTTGAGTCTGGGGATACGATTGTTATGCTTGGTTGTATGAGTTAGATGAGCATGCTAGATTCTTTTCTCGTTGATTGCCTATTTAACTTGTTCACATGCATATATCTGACATCCATTTTGAATATTTTCCACACCATAAGCAGATTTGAGTGGGTGTTCCCACGTTGTGCACAACATGTCCTTAAAGCATCCCATGTTTCTTTGTTTTCACTTTCCGCATTCGCATAAAATAGTAGGCGTTTGAACCTCATATCACGATTTGAATATTGCATATGCATGCGTGAGAGTTGGTGACGTGTTTAGGGGATGAAACAAGGCCATTTTTGCATGATTAGACCAGTACACGTGTCCCATTGATCCCACGGTTAACCAGTCTATGTCAGTTCCTGTGTCAAACTTAGGAAACCGGTGTTTGGGTGGTGTGTCAGCGTGGTGGTCCAACTCTGTGTACATCTGTAGAGACCTGAATCAATGAATGTTGTGGTAAAAGGAAGAATTGGAATGTTGCTTGTGGATGCCATGGTGTTGAGAAGCCTTTAACCGTAAACCATAAGCCCGAACCCCTAATCTGAAAACCAAATTTCGGTTCCCACGAATGAATGCCCATTTACGAAAGAGAGAATGAGTTTGGGTGATTTTTCCATTGCAAAAAAAAAAAAAAAAAAAAAAAAAGCATTATCAGTTAGGTATCGATACCCCTTATAAGGGTATCGATACCGGTTGGCTTCGGAAAAAAAAATAAAAGAGGCCGATCGGCTCTCTCTCTCTCTCTCTTCTTCCAATCTTCTTCTTCTTCTTTCTCTCCTTCTCTCTCTTCTCCTCCATAACCACCCCAAACCCTACCAACAAACCTTCCCAAAAACCATCTAAATCACCACCATTCTCTACCAAAATTCAACCACAACACCCTCTCTTCATCCTCTACCTTTCTATCCGAACCAAAATTCTTCTAACCCACTAAATTTCCAGATCAAAAAAAACCCAAAAACCCATTTTTCTTCAAACCTTTAACCCTCAAACTATGGCATCCAAAAGGCAAGATACGGGCAAGGCAAAGGCTGGGACTACTTCTAGTACAGCGGGAAATGTTCCGGGGGGTTCTTCGGGAGGCCCTTATCCGGGCCGGAAACCGAGACGGGACCGGGCCCAAATCGATAGGGACGAAGCAATACAGTGGAGGGAGTCGATCATAGGCAGAGGGGTTAAGAATGAGAGACATATAGAGTTAGATGGTGGGTGGCCGGAGCATCACTTGGTGATCGATGCAATAAATAATCAAGGTATGTCTTTCTGGTTTGAACTGAATCCGAGTTACAATAATGCCTTAGTGGAAGAATTTTATAAATGCATGGTTGTGCCTGAAGCTGGAGCTTTTATGAATCCGGGGGCTCGGATTACTTCGGTAATAGGAAGAACCCCCGTGTTTATTGATGTTGATAAAATTGCTGCTGCATTGAATTATGTGAGGCCCGCAGGAGAGATAAATTTTCCTAGGCCAGTTGATAACCCCATTAACCAGGATTGGGTGAAAGGAGAGATTTATGGAAATAGGAGGGATGCGAGGGTCCCTCACTGGCCAGGAAAATTTAAACCGTCATATAGGTTCCTCAACCAGGTTGTATGTTATAACATTTATCCGAGGGGGACTGAGAACAAGCCCCAAGAAAAGGTTGGGAATATTATGTGGGCGTTCACTGGGGTGGACACGGTGTGTGACTGGGCTTTGTTTATCTTTGGGGAAATGATTGATTTCAGGGCTGCATCGAAAAATCTCAGAATGCCTTTCCCGTGCCTAGTGACCACGATCCTTAGGAGGGACGGCGTTCCTGGAGCTAAATTTTATACGAATGACAAGTTGGATCCGGGGAACTTGGATTCTACTATTCTAACTCGGAGTAAGGCTCAGATTAAGGGTGGTGGGGAATCAATGCTTACCCCACCATCATCAGAGGCTCCTATTAAGGATTGGATCAAGAAGATTTTCTGTCAGAATGTGGCTACTATTAAGTGTCTCAAGAAGCTTAAACGGGAGCAGAGACAGATGGCTAGGAAACAGGTGGACTTTGATCATGAGCTGACTTATGTGAGGAAGCATGTTACAGGGGAGACTTCTGCTCCTTATGTTCCCCGTCGATGGCCGGAGTTGGAGGTGAGTGACGACTTTGAGGAGCCGGATGAACCGGAGGAACCAGAGGAGGATTGGGATGAGTAGAACTGAAGCACGGAGTTGGACACGGGTTGGATTGGTGATGATGGTTTTATATTTTACTATGTTTAAGTTGATTAGGAACTATGACATTTTATGTGTTTGTTGGAGGTGCGACCGTATGTGCGGTCGGTGGGTGTGTTAAAACTTAATTCGAAATTTTTAGGGTAGTATGATGTTATGATATTATGTGTTAGTATGTGATGTCCGTATTGTGTTATCTGTGTTGGTGACGGCCAGTCTGGGTAGATTGACCATGAGCTTGTATAGGCCGTCACCCTTTTGCATGTTGCCCTTTATTTTGTTAACCACGGTCATTACAAGCCTAACAAAGCCCTTAGTTGACCCGATGCACGTCGTTTAACTCTCTGCATGCATGTGTTATATTGAATCATGAATGTGTGGTATCTTGATTCGTGAGTTTTCGTTGAATATTTTGGCGTTGCGTTGACTGGCACGTGGTGATTTTTCAATCCACGGTGTTCGCCAGGCGCCTCACATGGGATGTAGAGTGTTCGGTGAGTATGAGTGATTTTGTGTCACGTGGGAGCATTCTAATTTAAATTTTTGTGGAGAAATGGAATTATTCGAGTTTTGGTTGGAGCATGCATGTGACCGAGTTGTGGGTAATAGCGAGATGATACTCGAATTGTTCATCTAATTTTGTACAGGTTGCATAACCCTCGTATCCCTTTTTGAGTCACTATGTTAGTTCTATTCTTTTCGTTTCGTTCGTTACTAGGGACTAGCAACGCTCAAGTTGGGGGATGTGATAGGCGCATGGAAAGCTTGCTTTTGAGCGCCTAAGTAGGGTGGTTTAGCGCGTTAGAAGTGCGGATTAATGTTTATTTTCTGGTTAATGCGTGCACAGTGGTGTTCTTGTTATTTCTGTGAGTTTTCCAGGTATTTTGGCTTTTGGCATTGTGTGTGTGCATGGCTTGAAGTGGAAGCGCGGGAAAGCGAGGTTTGAGAGATGGATTTTGAAAAGTGCAGTCGAAGGATCTCGGTATCGATACCCTTCTTAGGGGTATCGATACTAATCGCTTAAGAAGGGGCCAGTTGAGATCCAGAATGTTTGGTATCGATACCCTTCTTAGGGGTATCGATACCGAAGTCTTACGCCAGGTCAAGAAGTCAACGCAAGAGGTTAGGTATCGATACCCTTTTAAGCCGTATCGATACCGAGCAGCTACGGACGACAAAACGAAGGCGTTTTAATGTATTTCGAAGGAGGCCACTATAAAAACAGATCTCTAATCATTAATTAGGGTTCGAAACCTTTCATAATTTTCTGCACTTTAGATTTTGGCGGCTACGGTTTTCAGAGCTTTTTCATTCATCGTTTCCGGATTCAAGTTTCGCTTCGAGATTTTCTACTCGTGGATTGCTGTTGCGTATTAATAACCAAGTTCGATTTTTCCATTGCAATCTACGGTATCGTTTGCTTTTGTTTTTATATTTAATTCTTCGAGCATGTTTAGATCTAGTTTTAATTTGTTTTCTGAAATTTCTATAATCATGAGTGAGTAGTCGTTTAGAGTGCGGCTGCGGGGCGAAAGCGCCCACGCCTAGCCTCATCTATGTTTCACCTCGTGGCCGAATTCACAATTTTCAAGCAATCTTTGAGAACTAGAAACTTTTCTAACGAACAAACCCAGGCATTACCGGAATTCAAATGCGCATGGAATCGGGTGACAGGTGGTGCGCATTTGTTAGGAAATCTTCCTCGTTTTCTAAAATCAGTAAAAAGGTAAATTGTGGCCCGAGTAAATATCGGTGAAATTAGGCGTGGATGCTAGGTTCCCTCAGCTGTACTCTCTTGTTTATTTGCATTCAGTCAATTTAGCTTAATTTTCTAGTTAATCAAATCTCATCAAATCAAAGGGTGGCTACCTAAGAGCCAGTTAAAACTGCAATTTCACACTTTTGAGTCAAGCACTTAAGCCGTCTCAGTGGTTCGACTCCGGTACTTCCGGAATTATTGTGCTACACTGGTCGAGAGTCCTACGCTTGGGACGCGTCTTTATTCGTCTTATTTTTAGTCACCTGGTCGGTCAAGCATTAATCCTTGTTATATCCACCAAGATATGCACATCCAGGATTTTCGCAAGGCCAAACTCAAGGCCAGGTCGATATTATCAATTGCAAGGCCAAACTCATTGGCTGCACCAACTAAAATCTCGTCATCCTTGACCGGCTCGAAGAAGAAGAAGCCTGGTGGCGGTGGTGGGGGTTGTGAGGAGCGTGGATGAACGGGAGCAATGGGAGCAATGTACTCTGCTCTTAGATTGTCAACTTCCCTTCATGGGAAGTGGACCTGCTCTGACCGAGGGCTTCGAAGGCGCCTCAGATATTTTGGACGAATATCAATGGGCAAAGGAGGGTAGCAGTCCGCAGCAAGAGCCTGAATTAAGATTAAAATGACCAGAGATTCAATGAATTAAGATTAAAAGCATGAATAACAATTCAGACAAAGATGCAGAGCAATCGTACCGATCTAGCCTGGAGGGATATCAATAGGCGGAAGCGAGAGGCCTGAATTAAGATTAATAGCATGGGACACCCTAAACTATACATGCACTTGTATTGAATATTCTCACTTTTATTCAATACAAAATTACACAAGTACACTGACTTGTACACAAAACACCACTCAAAGACACTTCACTTTGTCACTCACTCACACTTGAGTGTTACTCACATGCACACACTTTATGCTTTCACAACACTTGGTGGTCTCTCCAACACCCACACTTGGTGTTCCTAACACACACTTACAAATGAGCTCCCACTCCTATTTATAGGGGGCAATGGAACTATTTAGAATAGGAATATCCTAGAATAATTCTACAAGCTTCTGGAGAAGCCTAATAATTCTATTATACTCTAGAAGATTTTAGAGCAACCTGGAAGAGGGGGAGTGTTGAGAAGTCATCACCAACTCTCCAGATGCTTTCAGAATGTTCTGGATTTTACTAGATTATTGCATAAAGTTCCGGAATGTTTCGGACTCTCGTAAAAGGTTCTGTATCCTATATATTAGAATGCCCCAGGTTATTCTAGATGAATGAACGGTTCAGATTCACCATTTAAAACCCACAATGAGGTCACCAATGCTGGTTGGTACCCTCCAGTCGGTACCTCTGGATTAATCATACTCTTAGCCATCGCAAGTGTTCTCCACATTATTGAAGATCACATTCACCACTTTCCATGCATGGAAAGCACCCAGTACTCCACCGGATGGGACTTATTCTATGACTAATTAAATAATGTAAGCATCAACTGAACACATCTCAGCGCTCCATTTGTTTTGACCAACAAAAATGCTACTTGTACAACCATTTCGGCTCCAACCATTTACAACCCCCTCACGTTTTTTTTTTGATCAGCAAAGAAGAATAATATAGATCAATAAGGGAAAAACAACAATACAATTCAAGGCTGCCGAGGAGAGAGTAGTGAGACCCAAAAGAGTGACACCATAGCAAACCAGCCTAGAAAGGAAAACAAACTGAAAAGTTGAAAAGGATTCAACTTAACAAGAGCCTCAAAAGGAATCTAGAACTAAACAAAAGCAAATCACCCAACAGAGAATCATTATAGAACCCCCACACTTCCTACCCCAAGGACTGAATTAATGCTGGAAGTCTCAAGTAAGATATCATTTGTCGAGAAGACTCTTGAACATTGGAAGGCTTTAAACCAAGTTGCAACTCTGAACTTTATAATTTCTCCCATCTCCTCCCATTTTGGGATTACTCCCCGGAATATAAGATCGTTCCTAACTTTCCATATGCTCCATAAAGTTGCAAAACTAATGGGTTCCCACAACACCTTTTTTGTTTTCTTGAATCTCCAGCTTTGCCACCAAATGAACAGACTTTTAATGGAAGATGGAACCACCCATTTTATGCCCCACCATCTAAGGGCTATGCACCACACCTCCCAAACCACCTCGCAATGAAGGAATAAGTGATTAACAGACTCCGGAGCTTCACCACAGAATTTGCACAAACAATCATTGAAATCCGGAAGCACACCCAATGAAAATAACAGATCAGCTGTTTTAACTCTCTCCAGAACTGCCAGCCAACCCAGAAATTGAGCTTTAGGTGGGGCAAAGTTTTTCCACAAAAGCATTAGTTCCCTTCTGACATTTCCCATGCGGGCTTCTATGCACTTATACATAGATTTGACTGAGTAGGATCTAGAGACATCAACCTCCCAAATAAGAGAATCATTCCTCTGTGGATGTAACACGTACACGTGGGGCCTACCCATAATTGTGTGTGGGTCCCACATGTATGTGAGGAGGTTGTAAATGGTTGGAGCCAGTGGCGTAGCCAGGATTTCGTATGAGTGAGGGCACAATGGAACAAGAGTTCCGATAACAACTCATACTCCCACGAGTTGGTGGTTTTTGACAATACGATTGTCGCTTGTGTCTTGCATGCCGTGTGAGAAAGAAATGAGAGTTTTAGGTTTGTGTGGAGTGTTATTTAGTTCACCCACCAAAAATATAGATGAACATTACTCAAATTTTCTTTTTCCACCCTAAGTTATTAATTCAATAATAAAAAAACTATTCATTTTGTAGGGCTTGATTTGTGAACAATTCAAGGAAAAAAATAATTACGTCATCCTATTGCTATGTATTTGACCGAAACGCATCTTACTTTATAATTAGGGTTCAAATTTTACACAAAAATATTGTATCCTCCGATAAAAAATTCTCAAATATGCAAATGATTTCCTCTAGATTAAGACGACTCCTATATAAAAAACGGTTCCGATTAAAGTGGGACGAATATGAATCGCTCATAAATTAGGTAATCTTCATCATTTTGTTGAGCGAGCGAAGAAAATATCATTGGGTATATGCAGGCCTGGCCTTGAGATTTCCGTGGCCCCAGATGAGGGCCCTATGTTTTTCTAGAGAAGGAAAAAAAATTAAAGAACCAACATTTATTTCAAATGATAAATATCGTGTTCCATATTTTGTCTTTTTTGTAATTCGTGTCTTCATGTTAATAAATAATAGTTTTCGGTCAAAATTGTCTATTCTTATTGGAAGAATTAACAAATTAATTGAAATAGAAAAATTGATGCGAACATTTGATTAATACGCACATAGTGTTTTATTTATTTTTTTCCCTAATTACGGCACCGGATTTTTTTTAAAAAAAGTCAAAAAATGATAAGGATGTAGTGGAAGCATATGTCACACAATTGAAGAGAAAAAAAAAAACTACTTCGTTCAGTCGTTGCACTAACTCATATATGGTAAGAAAGGAAAAAAAAATGAAGAGAAGGTAGAAATTGACTCATGGTAAGAAAACATAAAGGAAGAGAAGGTAAAAAAAGGAAAACTGACTATGGTAAGAAAAAAGAAAGGAGAAGACTGACTCATATATGGTAAGAAATAAAAAAAAGAAAGAAAAGGAAGAAAAGGAAGAGAAGGTAGAAACTGACTCATGGTAAGAAAAATAAAGGAAGAGAAGGTAGAAAGGGAAAACTGACTATGGCAAGAAAAATGAAATAGGAAGAGAAGGTAGAAAAGGAAAAGAAGGTCATGGGAATTGAACCTTGGCATTTATCAAGAAACACACAAGCCTTTCCACTTTACCAAATGCTTCTCTATTTCTTTTAATGCAACATTATATATATAATTGAAAACACCTTCTGAACACATTGGACGGATCGGATTTTCCAAAAATAATTTGCAACACAAAAAAAACCATTTTTTTCTTATTTCCGGGAGGTGTGGATTAGAAGTTTTTCGTATATATATATAATTGGGGACCTAAAAATGAGCTATTTTTAGTGGGCCCTAGACCCAGGCCTACCCAGCTTGCCCTCAGGGCCGGCCTTGGGTATATGGTTTTGTGAGTTAAGAATTGTCTAAATAATATTAATTGTTTGTTCTAGTAACAGCTACAACTTATGAAATACCGAGACATCCTAAGATCAAAACTTAGCATCCACTTGGGGTTAGGCCTCAAACGAGAAATATCTTGTTAATCGCTAATCCAAGCATGGATGACTTGCCTTTAACTGGACTGGAAAGAGAAGGGAAATTGAGATGCACCTAAATTGGCCCAAATTTCTGACTGAAAAAAAAAAATTACACTCACGAATTTAAAAATGGCAGTGAGGGCACGTGCCCACACTGGCCATAGCTTGCCTCCGCCACTGGTTAGAGCCGAAATGGTTGTACATGTAGCATGATTCTTTGACCAAACCACAAACCCTCGACATATACGAAAACAATGTCGTCACAAGCGTCCACCCACTGATTCACAAAGTAGAAAGTGAATGTGCTACTTATAAGAGGTAGGAACAAGGAGAAACTCCTTGGGAAAATTTTAAATCTTGATTGATTGACCTCGAGCCTAAATTTTTTGCCTCAGGTCTTTTTCCAAAAAAAAAAAAAAAAAAAAGAAAAAAAGAAGGAAGACTTGGAAGAAACAACCTCTCCAATATGTAGAATCGTAAACTGCACCCTACTGTTGAAAGAATTAAAACTTAGAACAAAAAGAATAACTCTTATTAAAGAAAAACACCAAAACTTTATTTCATATTATACAGAAGAAATTGTAGTATTTATAGGGCTCTTTCATCATTTACCTAGTCAAGTACGCAAACCTAGATAATCTTAATATCATGAATGATGTCCCTTAGAGAACGTCTCTTTGGTGCTATTGGTATTTACTATTATTCTTGTCGTAACAACTTCACGCAGTGTGTTGTAACTAGGGGTCCTCACGGTCCGAATTGGCATGAATCTTATCCTAATTCACGAGTGGGGTTTTTGAAAAAAAAAAATCCGTTTCCGATCAAAAGTCTCACTGTTTGGTTCCAATCCAATCCACGAGTCACGGATCAGTTCTGAATTTGTCCACAGATTTTCATCTTTTTCTAAAAAAAAATCATCAACTCATGTCAAAACCCACACTCAACATTGAAACTGGAAAACAAACACTTTAGTAGTAATATAGTGAGCAACAAAGATAGTTCATCATCTAATTCACAAACTGGAGGGAGGCGGATTAGTGAGATTAGATTTAGAATTCTTCAAGTTAACGAGTGTATATATAGTAAAAGACTTCTACATAACATTTTACCCCCTACATTTTATAGGAGATAATAGTATAACCCTTAATATCCAAATATCAAATTGACAATATTTATAAAAGTGGTAAAATTATTTATGTATACATATATATTTATTTAAAAAAAAAATTATATATAATAAAAATCTCATGGTCCGGATCGGTTAATCTACGGATTCAAAATAAAAATCCGTGTCCGGACCGCGAATCACGGTTTTTTATTTTTTGAATGTGTCCGGACTATTAATCTACAGTTAAAATCCAAAACGTGCCGATCGATTCGGTCCGGACTGGATTTACGGTTCACCGGTGTTTTTGAACAATCCTAGTTGTAACCTTGTTCTTACTAATTTATATATATATTTCTCGCCACTTCCACCAAAGAAAAGCACGAGAAAAAACCCCAGTAAACACTCTGAACATTTTCGATTTTCTTATTCCATCAGGGCAGTTTTTGAAGTCTTCCCCTACATTTTCAATCTTCTTTTCTCTTTGGATATGAGTGTCGAGCTTTGTTATTTTTAAGATTGGCGAGATTACATTTACATTTCACTAAACGATTTATAAGTACTAAGTAAATAAAGCACCAACATCACCAATGTTCTTAATAATACATGCCATGATTAATAATCGACGTAGTTTCAAACGTTTACCATTTCCACGTAGTTTCATTTTTATATAACAGAAGTTTAACGACCGGCCAAACTATGTCGCATTTCCACTTCTTTTATCTTGTCATCCCTTTGTGAACCATTGGTTCCATCTCCACTCCTTGAGGCTGTTTCCCTACATTTCCATGCCATCATGTGCATTTCAGATGAAATTGTTTAAGGTGTACGGTAAAAATTAACCATTGCATATTGTTGGGCTCATTTCCATACCGTAGTCAGATACATGAATCATGCATGGTGAAAGATAAAATTTTGTATCGCTGTTGAATTGGAATGGGAGATGGTTTTTTTTTTTTTTTTTGCTTTGAATGGCATCTTGTCAATCTTGGCTTGTTGTTATTCCCTCTTTGGGTCCTAGCGGCATATGATTGTCGGAGTGCGGGGGCCAATTGTTTTGGTTTTGGTTTTGCTCCGTTATGCTGCGTCTTTCTTAGGATCTTTTTAATCTTTATAATTTGTCAAAGATTAATAAAATCTTGTTTTGCTGTTAAAAAAACAAGAGATTCAATAAATTTTGAAGCATTGGATCACACGATGACTTTATTCTATACTTAAATCCTTGGAATGTGTATGTCTATGGTGAGAAGGTGATCAGAGACAGAAATATTACCGGACATGTCGAGACCGCGGTTTTTGAGCTCACGGTACTCTTGACACAGAGCACACGTCTCGCAACAGAAATGGACACAGCAATCGGCACAAGGGCTTTCGTGCAATGAGTATTGCTGTCTCAACTTGGAACGATAGCAGCACGAGTATATGCATGCCAAACCAGTCACCGACTGCAATAACGCGTATATGGCTCCACTTGTAATGCATGCTGCAATATTCCTCACCATAATCAATCATATAACTAAAATCACCACAACATGTTCCTTACTGTAGCGATAAATACCACATTTACAAAGCGTATATTGCGACATGGTAGTCATTTTTGCCATGGGAAATATCGTTGTCTGCGATCTAATCGTTGATGAGTTTTTCATAAACAAAAATATAATCATGCCTGCTTGTGTATTCCACTAATAAAATTTTAGTTATAAGGTATAATAGGAATTAAGATTAATGGGGACACCTTTTAAACACAATTTGTGATAAGCAACGCCAAATAACAATAAAAACAATTTGTGATAATATATAATAAAGTGATTTAAAGGATAATATTCTACTAAGCTTAATTTATAAGTAAGAAAAAATGAAAGAAAGAGGAATTCAGTGGGGCTACCGATGATTAAAATCAATAAAGACTGAAGATAAAAGCAAACAATACTAAAGACCAACCAAAATGTACAGGGCCCCGGAATTAGTCAAGATGCTACTGGAGGTTATGCCCAATCATTACCTCCAGGGTCGCGGAATTAATCGGTGAGCGAAAGTTGGCTCGGATATCCGATATAAAAAAAATATGATAATCCTCCGTTACAATTGGGGGTTTCTTTTTCTAGCACTTACATGTTTGTCCTTTGTCAACTGCCTCGGCAATGCGTCCGAAAGTAATGCACGGACAAAAACATGTAATGCAACCTGCAAATTGAGTCAAGTGCATAGTGATTAATCTTCTTAACTCAAAGCTTGTTAAGCCGGTGCGTAAAATGCACTTGTAACCCCGGCCCAAGTTAACGGCAGATTCAAGTGCATATATAAAATTAAGTTATTATATAGCTTACTCTGTTTTAAATAACAAAAATAAGGTAGTATTAGCTTACAGTTGGGGACGTCGTCGAAGCAGTCGCCGAGACCGGTAGACCATGGTACCTGTGAGTTCATGATTAGGAGGTAACTAATCGATATATATGTTTTCAAGGAAAGCTAATGGGTACGGGGGAGCTATTTTGAAGATATATACAGGGAGGAATGGGGGAGAAGGAGGAGGAGGGAGGATATTATTAAAAAGCGAAAAAGGGAATTAAATACTCTTAAAAAAAATTACAGAGATTAAAAAGACCGGATATATGGCATCATGACAAGGGCCGGAATATGTAGGTATTTGTTTATTAACTAGTCTTCGTTCGAAATATTTGACTTTTTCAGTATGTCTTGATGAGAGAAAATCAATAAAATAAAAAAATGTAATTGAAACTTAGAAAGAATTTAGAAAAGACAAAAATAACTAAACCAAATTGTCAATTACTCCATCCGTCTCATAAAATTGGTCATCTATTCCATTTTGAAATGTCCCGAAATGTTAGTTAGTTCTGCTTGAAAGTTAGTAGAAAATGTGTATGGAAAGATAAACAAATTAGACAATTTTTGTGGTGGGAATACAAGGTAGAAATGGAAACCAATGCTCAATTTGAAAGGAGACATGCATTTAATGCATGTCCCCTAACAAAGTTGAAACTCCTAAAAAAGACCAACGCTATGGGACGGAGGGAGTACATGACAGGCATAAGTGGATCGAGGTCTAATGTAAATTTTCAATCATTCTCTGCATCCTTGCTTACGATTTATTTCGTATAGATGTTTGAATTTCGTAGATTGCATAAAAATAAATGTTCTCCTTAAAATGGATTCTAAATTAAATCAAACAATATGACTTATAGAAGTGGATTTTAGGAATTGTTTATTACATATAAAAATCTCCTCAAATCTTTTTCCACTTCTTTTCCAACCCCGAATTCTCTGCTGTTTTTGGCACTGCGCGCAACAGTTTGATTAGGGGGCTGCGGCGAAGAACATCGGAAAGGCTGACAAAATAGCATAAGTGCTGAAGCGGGCTTGGTTCTCCAAAGGAACTGTAGGTTCGGTTTGTCGTTTTAGTTAATACGTTAACTTGGAGAGGCAAACAATAGCTAACAATTGAATCAGGAATAAGAGAGTGTGTAAAGGGGTAAAGGATTAAGCCAAAATATACAGAAAGAGAAGGCAGCAACGTTCAGTTCATTCCCATTTGGATCATCATCGTCCTCGAATCACAGCCTTAGAAGAAAGATGTGCTCGCGAGCACTAGCAAGAACAGAGTCCTTGTTTCCAGAGCTCTGAGTCACTTTCTCTCTCTAAGATTTCCGTGTTCCTTAGACGACTGAATCTCTCAATCTGTCCCCCTGATTTATGAATGAATGTCTCATATTTATAGGGATCTACACCCAATCATGGGGCTGCAGACATTTCCCTAATAACATGATGACACGTGCTCTCTCCGTATATTCGGGCGACGTGGGTGATGTCACTGGCCGTTAGGAAGCTTCCATTAAACCATGCCAGTGCATCGTTTTCCCTTCGTCGCGACCCTTAATCCCTTAAAGCCACCAAGCCACTTGTTTCTCCCCTATTCCCGCTGTGTTGGGTATGGTCGCGAGCCCTTTAGCTCGCGCCAAGACTTCTTTCGAGCTCGCATCGACTTCCCCATCCCTGCCTTTTGGTCAGGTACAGTCGCGAGCTCGGTTCGCGTACTTGTGTGAGTGTTCACTCTTTCCCGTCGTGTTGATCCTCCTCTCGGAGGTCCTCGCGAGGGGTGAACTTCTCCTTAGTAGCACTTCCCTTGTACAGGGCATCCCTTGCTTGGATGTCTTTAGTTCTGTTATGTCCTCCCGCGAGGTCATCTCCTCGCGGTGGGGCTTTCCCTCAGTCCTCATTTTAGTTGACTGATGACGTGTCCGCTGAATTTCACCGAGCCACGTGGATAGCTATTACTGGTTGGTCAACTGCCCCGTCATCCTACGCGCTGACCTTTCCTACAGGAACCATTGTGACTCGACCTCCATGCTGGGCCTTCTTTTAGTACTTTTTGAGATCACGAACCCTAGCTTGCTGTTTGCCTTTCGGTCGGAGTCACAAAATTCCAAATTAAAATTAAAGAATCAAGATTTCTTCAAATAAGTTTATCAAAATCCAATATTATTTTACTATGACATGACCTGATTACCGATGAGGGTTCGGCTAAGACATTTTCGAAATCTTTTATTCGACATCATATTATCATGAAATCTTCAGACATCATATTATCATCATATTCCATCAAGGCAGTGTGAAGTCTTCCCCTACATTTTCAATATTCTTATATCTCTTTGGATGTGAGTGTCGAGGTATGTTATTTTTAAGAATTGCGAGATTATATTTACTCATAAAAAAGATACGGGAAGATCACATCAATGCTGTCAAGAAATGGATCTTATATCACTAAAACGATTTAAAAGATCGGTTACATATCCAATAAGCTATAAGATATGCTAGATGAGGAAAAGCTTCCCATCTAAATCACAAAATCTGGACCTAACATCCGGACCCCACTTTTCGGACAAAATTTTGACGATCCGAATCGTTAGATGTGTTTAAAACGTGTTTTTAAGGTCTAACGCAAAGATTCTTAAAAAAAAAAAAATTACCGGGAAGCTTTTGATTGGATCAGTTTTTCATAAAACGTGTATATATGCAGTTTTATGAAAAACTACTTGGATCAAGCCCATACCGGTAATTTTTTTTTTTTACGAATTCTTACGTTGGACCTTAAAAACACATTTTAAATACATTGAACGGTTCGGATCGTCGAAATTTGATTCGGAACTATATATGAGGTCCGGATGGGTCCGGATTTTAGTGGTGTGGATGAGAAGCTCTTCCTGCTAGATGGAACATCAAGTATTTATTCCAGAACATATAATTAATCAAGTAGGAAGCGTAAGCACTTAATAAAGTAAATAAAGCACCAACATCACCAATGTTATTAATAATACATGCCGTGATGTACACGGAATAAATATTAATAATTGACGTGTAGTTTCAAACGATTTAATTACCATTTCCACATAACAAAAGTTCGGCGACTGGCCAAATATATTCCATCTCATTTTAACATAAAAAAAGTCTAAACGACCGGCCAAACTCCATCGCATTTTCCACTTCTTTTATCTCGTTATCCCTCGGAGAGCCATTGGTACCATCACCACTCCATGACGCTGTTTCCCTACATTTCAATGCCATCACGTAAATTTCAGACATGATTGTTTAAGGTTTAACGTACGTAAAAACCTTTACATATTGTTGGGCTCATTTTCGTACTGTAATCAGATACATTAGTGAGAGTGAAAATTACGTACGCGTGTCTCACTTGATTTTCAATGTCCATTTGTTCGTATCCTTCCTGACCGAGTTCACAGCCGCTAAGAGCCTAAGACTAATAGTTTATTACCACTGTGAAGGATTCAGTTGCTCTTATAGCATTTTATGATCCGAGGACTTTAAAAATTCACGGCCATAACGCTTAATTCCCAACAAGTGCGTTACTATTAACCATGCATTCACCACTGAATTATATATGAACTAATGTCTCGGGAATCGTATGCTACACACATAAATGTCCCGGGAATCGTATGCTACACACATAAATATCTTTGTGGGTGAATTTTTTCTTGTTTTGGGTGTTGAATCTTTGGGTTTCTGTCTATTTTGGAGGTCGCCAAGGCCCAAGGTCCTAGCTTTTTTTTTTGGTGTCTGGTTCGGAATCACCGGTGCTGAAAGGAAGCCCCAAGTCATTCATTGGTATCCAACTATCCATTTTTCTCCTGATTTCCTCACCCAAAATCAGCCATGGGTATCCATTTTTCTCACCTAACATCAACATCAGGTTTTCGCTATGAAAATGATGATGAGGATAAATGGGGGAAAGAGTTAAATACCCATCTGGTTGTGCTTTTTTAGAGACCCAGATCTACCAAATTGGGGATGAAAGCTGAGAAGGCTTCTGCAGCTCTTTTTTGTGTTGAACCGGCTCGCTACAGATTGAACCGGGAACCGTCTCGGCCGGTACACCGATACGTACCGGGAATCGGGCGGTACGTATGCGATTTTCTACTCACACCGCTATATCGGGGTGTATCCGTATCGGAGGCCTAAAATTCCTGTACGAACCGGCCGATACGGTACGTATCGGCCGATATTTAAAAGTATGGTTCGGATGGAAGGAATGGGGGATTTTTCGGTGTTTTGGTTGGCATCTTCACAATGTCACCTTGTTATTTCCTCGTTGTGTCCTAGCGGCATATGAATTTCAGAAAGTGGGAACCAGTTCTTTTGGTTTGCTTTTGCTCCACTATGATGCATCTTGCTTAGGATTCCTTTAATTTTTATAATTTGTTTCAAGATTAATAAAATATATTTTTTTGGCTGAAAAACAACAGATTCAATAAATTGAGAAGCACTGGTTTACACGATAACTTTAGTCTATACTTAAATCCTTGGAATATGTATGTCTATGGTGAGAGGGTGAGAAGGTGATCAGAGAAATATTACCAGACATGTCGAAACCGCGATTTTTGAGCTCACGGTACTCTTGGCATAGGGCGCATGTCTCGCAACAGAAATGGACACAGCAATCGGCACAAGGGCTTTCATGCAATGAGTATTGCTTTCTCAACTTGGAACGATAGCATCACGAGTATAAGCATGCCAAACCAGTAACCGACTGTAATAACGCGTATATGGCTCCACTTGTAATGCATGCTGCAATATTCCTCACCATAATCAATCATATAATTAAAATCACCACAACATCTTCCTCACTATAGTGATAAATACCACATTGACATCAAGCAATACACGGAGTTACTCTTGATTCTCTTTAGTTTTTCCATTTGTTTTGAACGGCTCATTCTTTTCGATCCCCTTGTATAGACAAAATTCCTACTCTGAAAGGGAGTTGATCTTTGGGATGGAACCCAACCCCAACAATTGGAGCATGAATAGCCAGGATTCTTTATTAAGGGATTAGTAACCAAAAAAGCAAGAAGGCACATTTTTGTCATCGGAAATGTCTTTGCCTGCAATCTATTCGTTGATGAATATAATCATTACTGCTTTTGTAATCAACTAATAAAATTTTAGTTGTAATGCAACAGGAATTAACGTTAGCGAGGACATCTTTTAAACAGACCTCAACCCAGAAAAATTTGTGGTAAGCAATGCCAAATAACAATAAAAACATTTGTGCTACAAATGCTAACACATTAACTAATCAGGGCCTATTTCAAAAGATAATCCAATACTTTTTAGTCGTCAACATCTGAAGGTAGCTTTTGAATTACAGAAACTATCAAAACAAATCAATTGCTTGAATTGCTTCAAGGCATAAGGTTTAAAGAGAAATTCAATACACGATAACTAAAATGTCCATATTTAACAATTAATCTGTTGTTTCAAATGTTAACCTTAAACCTGCAAATTCGTATTGCTTTGGGGGTTCTATCGGGATAGTGAAAGAAACAATACTATTGTAAATAATTAATAATTAATACAGAATAATGCATATATGGTTTAGCCAGTTTTGAATAGCGATTTTTGTTAACTTTTTCTGAAAACTACTGAGTGTACTACGTGGCTACTCTCCCTCCCTCCAAGTTCTATAGTACTCTTTTAAAAAAGGAACAATTCAAATAATGTAGAAGTAATTTATAGGCATATATTGATCCCATTTCTCTATCTCTAAAAATAACACAATTTTATTTTTTAGAGTATTTGTATGATTGTAAGATTTGAACCCATTAAAAGGATTTTCTTGGTGTCGTCTCCGAATGAAATGATGTATAAAATATAATAAAGTGATTGAAAGGATAATAATCTACGAAACCCAATTTAAAAGTAAGAAAAAAAGAAAGAAAGAGGAATTCAGTCGGGCTACCGGCTACCACTGCCTCCGCTGCTGCATTCTTGTAGGTTTCATTTTATAGTACTTACATGTTTGTCCTTTGTCAACAATCTCGGCAATGCGTCCGAACGTAATGCACGGACACCAACATGTAATGCAACCTGCAAATTGAGTCAAATGCGTAGTTATTAATCTTCTTGACTCAAAGTTTGTTTAGGCGGTGCGTAAAATGCACTTGTCACCCAAAGTTACGGCAGATACAAATTTATTGAATGGGTGTTTGGGGCAGTTAAAAAAAAGTGGGTGTTTCATAGACTCATTTTCATCTTTTCAGTTTTAAATTTTTGGTTTTTTGGCTTTTTAGATTCTGGTTAAAATGTATTTTAAATATAGTAGAATGTTTAAGATAAATGTTTAGAATGTATTTTTCAACAGGAGAAGTGTTTGAGAGATATGAGTAAAAAAAATTCTATACGTTTTATTGTTAACCAAAATAGGAGAAATGGAACTCAGAAGTCAAAAAGCCTCAATAAGTTATTAGCTTACTTTGTTTAAATAAAAAAGGAAGAAGTTATTAGCTTACAGTTGGGCACGTCATGGAAGCAGTCGCAGAGACCGGTGGACCATGGTACAGGTGAGTTTGTCAAGGCGTTCTTGATTCGATTGATCATGATTAGGAGGTAATTAACTGATACTCCCTCCGTCCCAATTTTATAGTCCCTCGTTCTATCCTAACCGGATAAAAAAACGATTATATCTTTCAATCGGTAATACATTTTGTATGCAATATGGATCTTGTTTGATAGATCTTGATTTAATCTAATAAACAAAGTGTTCAAAATCACCTAAAACATTGTAGATTATAAGATATAACACTTTGAAAAGTGGCACGAAATCCCAAAAGGGACTATAAAATTGGGACGGAGGGAGTATTTGTTTTCAGGATATATAAGCTATGGGGTCGGGTGAGCTATTTTAAAGATACATATATGGAGGAGGTGGAGGAGGAGGAGGGTATTTTTGAGCAGCAAAAAAGAGAAATAATTAATCTCACAAACAAACAGATTACAGAGATTCAAAGGGCCGGAGATATGGCATCACGAGCTATTTTGAAGATATATATATGGAGGAGGAGGAGGAGGATGAGGAGGAGGAGCTCGAGCTGGAGGAAAGATTTTTTTTAATAGCGAAAAAGAGAATTAATTAATCTCAAAAACAGATTACAGAGATTCAAAGGGCCTCAGATATGACATCACAAGAAGGGCCCGAGAAATGTAGGTATTTGTTTATTAACTAGTCTTCGTTCAAAATATTTGACTTTTTCAATTGTCTCAATGAGAGAAAATTAATAAAATAAAAAGTGTAATTGAAACTTAGAAAGAATTTAGAAATGACAAAGTAAGTGAAACAAATTGTCAATTACATGATGGTCATTAGTGGAGTTCCAATGTAAGTTTTCATCATTCTCTGCATCCTTACTTGAGATTTACTTTGTATAGGTATTTAAATTTCGTAGATTTCATAAAAATAAATAAGTACATGGAGAAAACATAACAAATGGATAAAGTGGTTTTGGTTGAACGAAGTAAAGACTGGTCGTAAGACCGGGCGGAGAGGGGTGCCTAACACCTTCCCCGCACTGTACCTTTGGCTCCTGAACATGGAATCTCGATTAAAAGTTTATTGGTGAACCATAAACCAAGTGGCGACCCTATCGAGCTTACAAAGGTGTGCTGCAACAGGCACCTCGACGCTATACGAATGCCAAGTTCCATAAAGATAGAACCATCCTGTGTGGCAACGCCATTTTAATTTGCTTCAAAACGTGGGCATCCACATAGGGCTTTCACCCTAAATGTAGCCCTTTCTTCGAGTCAATCACTCAAGAATCGAGAGGGGGAGACGGAGAATTAAAATAGATGATGATAGATGGATTTCAACATCACATTTGAGACCTTTGAGGCCGGAACATTGAAGTACATATGGACAGTCACTAAAGAACAGCAGCAGAGCATCAACCAAATAATATCTAGGAACAGCAGTAATGCAACATTCACAAAAGAACAACAATAGTGCAACAGTAGTGCAACAATCTGGGAATAACTATCAACTGTCTGATCAACAAACCTAATTAGAAACAAGGTCTTTTAGAATAGGTTGCAACCCACAAAAAAGGACTTACAACCCACAAAAAAGGCATTGCAACCCATTACCATTTAACATAGTTTAACATAGTTTTTTTTGTTCCAACTAGCCTAGAAGTTGCACAATTTCTTCACCATTACCATTTTCTCCTCATTCGAACTAAGGCTAAAAAAATAATCAACCCTTTGAGCTTCTTCGGTTATCGCCATACCAGTTGTGACCCTTTGCTCAACCTTGAATGAGACAACCCCCCAACAGTTTGAACTAGGTTACATAGACGCATGAAGCACATCCTATCCATTCGAAGTTGGTCCACACAAATTGTGTCGCTACGCCGCACTAACCGATTGATGTGATCAATTTGTTCTTGGAACGGGTTTGGTTCAGTAAACCTAGATTGGAGTCGAGAGTAATACCTCTCAATAGCAACTTGTACCACAAGTACAACCATAATACACGTGATTTGCATTTGCCTGAAAAAATGTGTCACTATGTTGAACACCTCGATCTCCTCCTCCATACAATCCAACTCATTTTCAGTGTTGTTTTCCATCTATTAACACAATGTCAAAGCCATGAGTAATATATAAATTTCAACAAAACAGAGTATAAAGAATGAGACCTTCATTTACGGTAGGTGAGATGCTTAACACACTACCAATTCCACCTTATAAAAAAGCCCAATAAAAAAAAATACATGGTTAACAGAAGGGTAAACAACTCCCAATTTCCAACTATACATAAGGCTTATGAATGGAATGTTAAGCCAAAATAATGCAATCTCTATAGCATCAAAACTTGTGATTCTTGTTACCCCGTATATTCAAACCTTCGCCTTTTTCTTTACTAATATTTACTGCTGTCATTCCCATCTAGGTTTACTAATATTTACTGCTATCATTCCCATCTAAGTTTACTCAGAACATATCAATTCAAAATGGTTCATTTTTTCTGCAACTTCACTTAGTCCAGCGGCATGTTCTCATGGATTTTCCATTAGTCAGAGTTCTGAACACAAAACCATATGGACATTACCTAGTGTCCAGTGGAATCGAAATTCTAACTAGTTATTGTGCACGGTAATTGATTCTAGATAGCAAATCTACGAAATCAAGATTGCGTAAAGCCTGATCGAATTTTAACATTGGACCCAAGGTTAGCGCAGTCACATAAAACTAATCTATGGCAGGGACACAGACTAAGCACAAATAAGTATTGCCAATTTGCCAATACAACAGTTGTAGCATTGAGCATAGACAGAATCTACTCAAATCAGACAAGGATCCAGACCGCGGAAAAAAAACCAGACAAAATTTATAACCAAGTGATATTGGAATCCAAACACAATTTAATAGTGTGCACTACCGCTAAACACTCAGCAAGTCAATAAAAACAAAACATACCCAGTCATTATCTCTTGCTAATACGGAAAGGAATTTAGTACGTTCAAGAAAATTTTGTTACATCAGGCACGGTATCAACCCTAAAACTGTACCTAATGGAATGACAAACAAGGCGTACGCATAGTTCATCCATTTGAACACTTGTAAGTGGAGTTTTCAGATCTAAAAACCGAGAGAGAGGGTTGTAGTATTGAGATCTAAACAACAAGAGAGAAGGAGAAAACAAGGGGGAGAAAACGAGAAAGTGGAGATGATTACCTGCGTTTCGGAGTGAAGATCCATCTTCGAGAGAGAGCGAGAGAGCTAGGCATCGTCTGGTGCTAGAGAGAAGGAGGAGCGGCGGATGAAGTTTGAGAGGGAGAGAAGAAGACGATGATTTAGGTTTAGAAACATTTTAGTGGCATTTTTGTAATAACGAGCCGACAAAGTAGCGTGTGTTTTTAATCCTGGATTAACAGCCCCACCCCCTCCCCGGGATTACACAATACCCCCCATACAAGGATTATATTTGTCCTGGGATTGTTAATCCCACACGATTTTTTGGGAACCAAACGAGGGACTGCGCGGGATTAGGTGCGAATAGTCCTATCCCAGACACCTAATCCCCGAATCAAACGAGGCCTTAATGGAGAAACCATCCATAATAGCCATGAACATGTGTACAAAATGTTGGATGCTCATGATTTATTGACATTCGAATACTCTTGCAGGGAGAATATCATGAAAGAAGTGCAATAAAAATCCGGATGAACATGTTCATAAAATTAAATGATATTCAACTACTCACCAAAAACTATCATGCTCAATCCACAAAACAACTAATATAACACACACAAAAAAACATATTTTTTTATTTATCTTTTATATAGGAACTCAAAAATAAAATAATTACGAAAAAAACTATGTAACTCCATAACTCTTGGTATTAAGATATGTATCATCAATTAAGTCTAGGTTATGGAACCACGACGTAGCCTCAAAACACTACTACAAAAAGCTTAAAAGATCACGCTCAAAATATTAGAAAGATCTCAGTTTTTATAAACACGTGATAAAAAGGTGTAGACTATGAATTTAATCTCAGTTATATCTAAAAAGCGAGATGGAAAGAAGATTCAATCTTAGTCATCTAAAAACCGAGATTGTAAGTTAGAGAATCGATCACGGTACTTTGTTTAGACTGAGATGAAAAACCCTTACTTGAAAAAACCGGGATTATAAGTTAAGAGAAACAATCATGTTTAATCTGGACTGAGATGGATAACTAATTAACTTGGAAACAATTTTAAACAATTTTACCCCCTAAATCAATTCCGTGTATCTTGCCCTTAAAAAATTTTGAACTTTTTCTAACCCGCTAAAGTGAAAATTGAGAAGCTCCCTCCAAGCCAGCGATTTTTTTTTTGAAGTTCCCAATAAATCCTTTAGTTATGTTTCTTCCGTCTCCTTGGTAATCCTCCCAAACTCGGACGGCGGCGCTCTACCAGGCCAATGACAAAGTCTTCTACTTCTCCTGTTTCATAGACTATATCAATGGTGCTCTAATTTTCTCTCTCCTCCTTGAGCAATATGAGTACCTCTCGCCCGCAAACCCGTGCGGCTTCTCCGGTCACCACCGCCTTATTCTCTGGCCGTGATATGGATCGCGCGTGTGTACCTCTTTTTTCCCTTCTTTTTCACACAAAGAGGCCTATATTTTCGATTGTTCGTAGATCTGAATGTATATATGTGTGTATAGATGTGTTCCTATTTCAAGTAATAGATTGGGGAAGATGGCGAGAAAGCTGAAATTTTTGTCGGTAATTTATTTTAATATTGCAATTTGTTGTCAGGTTCTATTTCGAAATCGCTAGGATGAGTGTGTTGTGTTTTCTCGTTTCCATGGTCTTTCTAGTCAGGATATGGTAGGAATTCTAACATTGTTTTCTATTTTTTTTTAATTCTATATAATTGGATATAGGGTGTCACGCCCTCAAAATTTAAAGGAAAATTCATTAAGAAAATCCGCGTGGACGGTCAACAATTCCACGGGCCACGTCAAAGTCCAAATTTAATAGTCAAAGTCAACATCATAAAACACCATGGTCTATGGATACCCGAAAATCAAATTGAGAAAGTGTAAGTGTAAAGTTATTACAATTCCAAGTCAAAAATATAATATCAAATGGAGTTACAAGATCATCTCATTTCAAAGAGATAAGTCTAAAGATGACCCTATAACTCCTACTTTAAGCTTTTCAAAACATGCATGCAATCACTCCAAGCATATCCAAGTCATGCTCCGTGATGGGTACCTGAAATTGTAAGGATGAGCTCCCTAGCCCAGTAGAGAAATGTCTAACAGTCCTAAGTGCAATGAAATGCATGAGAGTGATAGACAAGGAGAGAACAAGTCACGCAAACAAGAGTTTAGAAAGTTACCACTCATGAGTTACTAGCTTCCATGTACAATCATTTCTCGTAGCCAACTCGTACCCGACGCATACCCGACACGCCACAAGTGTCTTACACATTTACCATATACACCTCATTCCTTTTAAACATTTGATTATCCTCCGAGCATGCCATATAGACCCCGTGTCACTACGGGCAAACCATAAAGGCCCCGTGTCACTCCGGGCATACCCTAGTGGGCCCCTTGTCACTCCGGGCATACCCTTTCGGGCCCCGTGTCAATCATCTTACATTCACATTACCACTTATCATATTATAAGTTCAACTTAGTGTCCAATATAACTCACGTGTCACCAAGTACTTTCACAAGTGTCTCAGACTCTCCACTCAACCCAAATGCACGCAAAGTGCCAATTTATGGACCGTGTCCTCACTAAATCATATAATGATCAAGCAGCACGAATCAAGCATTTCCTCAAACAATGTGATTAAAAGATGGGGTCCCAAGTGGGTGTCTTCCAATTACAAATAAGCTCATGGATTCAATACAAGATTAGGATATTGTAACACCCAAATGGAGGGGGGAATCATATATAAGCAAGGAAGTAGCACATTATGATTCAAATATGACTAGAACATGATTTTCCCAAAGAAATTCACAAGGCTTAAAAGATTGGTCATGCAAGAGCCTATACACACACAAACACTACGTTTACACTTAGAAGAGTTAGAAATTTCCCTACAAAGATTGGTTTTAAGCAAAACCCTAGAGTACCCAATTGATTTTGACCCCAAACTCCAAGAACAACCTCTACCGAAGCTCCACTACGCGATAAGAGACAAGATCAAGTAAAAAACGAGTTACAAGGGTGAGGTTACACTCACAATCAGAGAGAGAGAGGGAAAGAACGTGGGTGAAGCAAGAACAAGACCCAAATTAAGTATTCTTACCTCCTTGAGTGCAAAACCCGAAATCCAAGAGAGATTCACGAATCCAATGTGTAGATGTTGAAGTTTTGAGGTGGATTGAGGTTAAGATCACAAGATTTGAGATATGGGTGAAGAGAGAAGGTAGATAGAAGGTAGAGAGAAGGTATAGGGGTGATTTTAGGGTTAGAAATCGGGTTTCGAATGAAAAAGAACCCAATGACCCCTTTATTTATATAGTGTGCTGATCGCGCACAAAAATTCTGCAGAAAAATATACTAGATACCGGTAGTGAGAAAAATGGAATACCGGTATCTCCTGGAAAATACACTGGATACCGGTAGTGAGAAAAATGGGATACCGGTATCTCTATCAAAAATGTTTCTGATCGCTGGATACCGGTAGTGAAAAAAATGGGATACCGGTATCTCCTGGAAAATTCTGAAATTTCGTTCTACTACCACAATTTGATCCCCCAATCATTTCTAACACATTATAAACATCCTCAAGCCACGTTACCACATCATGACATGTATCTCCATCCTCCACCAAACCCCCAGTACAAAAACACACACTCGCCCATACAAACAATTCAACGAAACGTTACTAGAAAAGAATAAAATATAGAAGTGAATTTACGGGTCTTTACATTCTACCCTCCTTACAAAAATTTTGTCCTCAAAATTTGATCAACGATACTATCCGAGCAACCACATATAATCATGCATGATATGCAACATGTACTCAATATCATAAGCTCATAAATGCGATGTTTAAAACAAGGACTCATATAGATCAAATGAAAAATAAACTCGGATACTTCCCTTTCATCTCATCCTTTCTTTCCTCCGTCAACTCCTTATTACCGAAATTATTCCACAACGCCTGTACTAGTCACATGGTTTTACTCCTTAATACTTGTTGGTTCACGTCTAAACTGTGTATTGGTTTCCAACACAAACTCATATCATTCTAAGATATGAAACGATTAGATTCAACTTGTGTCCAAGTGCAAACAATAACTCTAAAATTCCATCTTCTACTCATAGATTTACTAGGCCCTCATAGAGTCACTAAGCTCACTATGCAAACTAGTTGCCTATTCAGTGCCTTCGCTATTGCTTTTTACTCAAAACCGCAATCAATTCATAACTTTCCAAACACTCTACCCCACGACCCTTTGTAAATCTTATACTCGAAGATGTAAAAATCTACTTACAGATGCCAAATTCTAAACCTTCTCCCATTAACATTGACAAGGAAAAATCAACGTTGTGTATTTGATCTAGATTCATCAACTACAACCACTCTAATTATAGTACCAAGACAAATCAATCCTCAAATGACGACAACAAGGCAAAGTTTCTAAAGTGTTTGATACCAAGCACACTCTATCTGTACCTAAATGCCCTAATAGACCCATATTGTAACAATAAGTTTTGTCTCACAAAACCCTACCATCATTCGCCAATCATTCAACAATCTAATTAACCAAACATTAAAGTTTTCCTCCCCTAGGTTATGACATTAACATTTTCCCTTGGCCACATTAGTTACTAGTACCTTTACAACCAATTTCATGTAACATTTTCTTATCACTAGTCAAGAAACCCAAACTCCTTGAAACACTATATCCTTTTTCACCAAGCAATGCACCATCTCAACTCCTCAAGACACATTACTAAGAATAACACTAGAAGTCGACATAATCTATCATCATTCCCTTGATCTCCATTGACATCCTATGTGTTTTAGTCCACCTCTACTTCCCACCATTTTATCGTGTGACTCTCTCATCTTTAAGTACTACTAAGTAACCCACTGGTTTCATTAAATATGAGCATAATTCCTCTCACCAATTCTCTCATCCATCGTCATGATTAACCCAAGTAGAGCAAACGCTCTATACCTCGCAACCGTCATCACCAAGGTCTAAAATTTAACTCAATCTTAGTTTAGGTTTATATAAACTCACATTACTAAGAATAGCCAAGATTTTTTTATCAAGGAATTAGTAACCAAGAAGCAAGAAGGCAGTGAAAATCTTGAAATTTAATATTGGGACATGGTAGACATTTTTGTCCTCGGAAATGTCTTTGTCTGCAATCTATTCGTTGATGAATTTTTTATCAACAAAAATATAATCATTACTGCTTTTGTAATCAACTAATAAAATTTTAGTTGTAATGCAACAGGAATTAACGTTAGCGAGGACACCTTTTAAACAGACGTCAACCCAGAAAAATTTGTGGTAAGCAATGCCAAATAACAATAAAATCATTTGTGCTACAAATGCTAACACATTAACTAATCAGGGCCTATTCGAAAGATAATCCAATACTTTTTAGTTGTCAACATCTGAAGTTCGCTTTTGAATTACAGAAACTATCAAAACAAATCAATTGCTTGAATTGCATTCTTGTAGGTTTCATTTTATAGTACTTACATGTTTGTCCTTTGTCAACAGTCTCGGCAATGCGTCCGAACGTAATGCACGGACACCAACATGTGGCTTCTCCGGTCACCACCGCCTTATTCTCTGGCCGTGATATGGATTGCGTCTACCTCTTTTTTCCCTTCTTTTTCACACAAAGAGGCCTATATTTTCGATTGTTCGTAGATCTGAATGTATATATGTGTGTATAGATGTGTTCCTATTTCAAGTAATAGATTGGGGAAGATGGCGAGAAAGCTGAAATTTCTGTCAGTAATTTATTTTAATATTATAATTTGTTGTCAGGTTCTATTTTGAAATCACTAGGATGAGTGTGTTGTGTTTTCTCGTTTCCATGGTCTTTCTAGTCAAGTTATGGTAGGAATTCTAACCTTGTTTTCTATTTTTTTTAATTCTATATAATTGGATATAGGGTGTCACGCCCTCAAAATTTAAAGGATAATTCATTAAGAAAATTCGCGTGGACGGTCAACAATTCTACGGGCCACGTCAAAGTCCAAATTTAATAGTCAAAGTCAACATCATAAAACACCATGGTCTATGGATACCTGAAAATCAAATTGAGAAAGTGTAAGTGTAAAGTTATTACAATTCCAAGTCAAAAATATAATATCAAATGGAGTTACAAGATCATCTCATTTCAAAGAGATAAGTCTAAAGATGACCCTATAACTCCTACTTTAAGCTTTTCAAAACATGCATGCAATCACTCCAAGCATATCCAAGTCATGCTCTGTGCTGGGTACTTGAAATTGTAAGGATGAACTCACTAGCTCAGTAGAGAAATGTCTAACAGTCCTAAGTGCAATGAAATGCATGAGAATGATAGACAAGGAGAGAACAAGTCACGAAAACAAGAGTTTAGAAAGTTACCACTCATGAGTTACTAGCTTCCATGTACAATCATTTCTCGTAGCCAACTCGTACCCGACGCATACCCGACACGCCACAAGTGTCCTACACGTTTACCATATACACCTCATTCCTTTTAAACATTTGATTATCCTCCGGGCATGCCATATAGGCCCCGTGTCACTCCGGGCAAACCATAAAGGCCCCGTGTCACTTCGGGCATACCCTAGTGGGCCTCGTGTCACTTCGGGCATACCCTAGTGGGCCCCGTGTCACTCCGGGTATACCCTTTCGGGCCCCGTGTCAATCATCTTACATTCACATTACCACTTATCATATTATAAGTTCAACTTAGTGTCCAATATAACTCACGTGTCACCAAGTACTTTCACAAGTGTCTCGGACTCTCCACTCAACCCAAATGCACGCAAAGTGCCAATTTATGGACCGTGTCCTCACTAAATCCTATAATGATCAAGCAACACGAATCAAGCATTTCCTCAAACAATGTGATTAAAAGATGGGGTCCCAAGTGGGTGTCTTCCAATTACAAATAAGCTCATGGATTCAATACAAGATTAGGATAATGTAACACCCAAATGGAGGGGGGAATCATATATAAGCAAGGAAGTAGCACATTATGATTCAAATATGACTAGAACATGATTTTCCCAAAGAAATTCACAAGGCTTAAGAAGATTGGTCATGCAAGAGCCTATCACACACAAACAATACGTTTACACTTAGAAGCGTTAGAAATTTCTCTACCAAGATGGGTTTTGAGCAAAACCCTAGAGTACCCAATTGATTTTGACCCCAAACTCCAAGAACAACCTCTACCGAAGCTCCACTACGCGTTCAAGAGACAAGATCAAGTAAAAAATGAGTTACAAGGGTGAGGTTACACTCACAATCAAAGAGAGAGAGAGAGAGAGAGAGGGAAAAAACGTGGGTGAAGCAAGAACAAGACCCAAATTAAGTATTCTTACCTCCTTGAGTGCAAAACCCGAAATCCAAGAGAGATTCACGAATCCAATGTGTAGATGTTGAAGTTTTGAGGTGGATTGAGGTTAAGATCACAAGATTTGAGATAGGGGTGAAAAGAGAAGGTAGAGGGGTGATTTTAGGGTTAGAAATCGGGTTTAGAATGAAAAAGAACCCAAGGACCCCTTTATTTATATAGTGTGCTGATCGCGCACAAAAATTCTGCAGAAAAATATACTAGATACCGGTAGTGAGAAAAATGGAATACCGGTATCTCCTGGAAAATACACTGGATACCGGTATCTCTATCAAAAATGTTTCTGATCACGGGATATCGGTAGTGAGAAAAATGGGCTACCAGTATCTCCTGGAAAATTCTGAAATTTCGTTCTACTACCACAATTTGATCCCCCAATCATTTCTAACACATTCTAAACATCCTCAAGCCACGTTACCACATCATGACATGTATCTCCATCCTCCACCAAACCCCCGGTACAAAAACACACACTCGCCCATACAAACAATTCAACGAAATGTTACTAGAAAAGAATAAAATATAGAAGTGAATTTACGGGTCTTTACATTCTACCCTCCTTACAAAAATTTGTCCTAAAAATTTGATCAACGATACTATCCGAGCAACCACAGATAATCATGCCTGATATGCAACATGTACTCAATATCATAAGCTCATAAATGCGATGTTTAAAACAAGGACTCGTATAGATCAAACGAAAAATAAACCCGGATACTTCCCTTTCATCTCATCCTTTCTTTCCTCCGTCAACTCCTTATTACCGAAATTATTCCACAACGCCTGTACTAGTCACATGGTTTTACTCCTTAATACTTGTTGGTTCACGTCTAAACTGTGTATTGGTTTCCAACACAAACTCATATCATTCTAAGATATGAAACGATTAGATTCAACTTGTCTCCAAGTGCAAACAATAACTCTAAAATTCCATCATCTTCTACTCATAGATTTACTAAGCCCTCATAGACTCACTAAGCTCACTATGCATACTAGTTGCCTATTCAGTGCCTTCGCTATTGCTTTTTACTCAAAACCGCAATCAATTCATAACTTTCCAAACACTCTACCCCACGACCCCTTGTAAATCTTGTACTCGAAGATGTAAAAATCTACTTACAGAAGCCAAATTCTAAACCTTCTCCCATTAACATTGACAAGGAAAATCAACATTCTGTATTTGATCTAGATTCATCAACTACAACCACTCTAATTATAGTACCAAGATAAATCAATCCTCAAATGACGACAACAAGACAAAGTTTTCAAAGTTTTTGATACCAAGCACACTCTATCTGTACCTAAATGCCCTAACAGACCCATATTGTAACAGTAAGCTTTGTCTCACAAAACCCTACCATCATTCGCCAATCATTCAACAATCTAATTAACCAAACATTAAAGTTTTCCTCTCCTAGGTTATGACATTAACATTTTCCCTTGGTCACATTAGTTACTAGTACCTTTACAACCAATTTCATGTAACATTTTCTTATCACTAGTCAAGAAACCCAAACTCCTTGAAACACTATATCCTTTTTCACCAAGCAATGCACCATCTCAACTCCTCAAGACACATTACTAAGAATAACACTAGAAGTCGACATAATCCATCATCATTCCCTTGATCTCCATTGACATCCTATGTGTTTTAGTCCACCTCTACTTCCCACCATTTTATCATGTGACTCTCTCATCTTTAAGTACTACTAAGTAACCCACTGGTTTCATTAAATATGAGCATAATTCCTCTCACCAATTCTCTCATCCATCGTCATGATTAACCCAAGTAGAGCAAACGCTTTATACCTCGCAACCGTCATCACCATGGTCTAAAATTTAACTCAATCTTACTTTAGGTTTATATAAACTCACAGTAGCATCAGTTTCTTGGAGGTGTAGGAATCCATCTACAGTATCTACGGGCTAAGGAACTTGAACATCAAAGAACTATGACCCATAAGTCTCACAACGCGTACAAGAAATAGCTTTTCCACAAGGTTGGATATGAATCCTCAAGTATCCCGTAAGTTCGTTCACTGAATTTCTCACAATATTACCCTCTACATACTACTCTAGCTTTCAAAACTAAATCCGTCTTGACCCGCGCCACCAATCGTCAACTCTAACTAGTTTATCTATTCCCATAGCTATTTGAATTCTTAACCATTTCAAATCTCTATTTCATTACTGTAGTGATCTCACACAAGCCATCCTAAATTGCTATATAGATCGACCCCACATGGCAATCTTTCGCCCAACACTCTACTCCATCCTATCAATGGGCAAGGAGACTACCCATCTCATCTTTCTGACAAAACCATACAAATGCGATATTTATCTATCATACATTACCCCACTTGAGTCTTAAAATTTATCTAGTCATTACATCTCACCATAAACAATAGAGTAATTAACCCCACATTCAAGCTATACACATCTTCAATTGGTCAACAACACTGCCACCGTGATTAGCTAGGATGATAAACAAGTATGCCATCCTATCATGTGTTCAATTGGTGCAAATCAATGAATAAGACAACTCTGCGATATAGTGTTCTGGAGTACAATTTTTCGAAATGCAATGTATTATTTTACTTGGACACATACCGGTCAAAACAGGCCATCGCAAATCAATGAATAAGGCACCTCTGCTATATAGTATTCTGGAGTACAATTTTTCAAAATGCAATGTACCATTCTATTCGAACACAAACCGATCAAAACAGGCCCTCCAATAAAATACTCAATTACCGGCATGAGCGCCTCAAAGATTTTTATCCAGCGCTGATCAAAATACATAGCATATTTATGATGAAAAGTTATATGCAAAGAAGTCGTCTGATTCTCCTCGACTTTTTAGTATTTCCACATTGAACCTAATGTCAGACCACCACTTTGGAGTAATGTTTATTATATGTGGACTCTCATAATTGGACTAGGGTTGTTTTGTTTTGTTGGGGTTATAACAATTTGGTTCAAATTTTGTTCGAAACATTTATTTTAACATAACACGAGTAACCTAGAATAGCAAAGAAAACTTAATTTATATCTAAATTTTAATTTTCAATGCATTTTTTGAAGACCTGTGGAGTCGTTGGTGATTACCGGTCATCTTTTAATTATTCCTTTTTGAAGTTGTCTCATTGAAAATTGGGCTAAAATTAAGATGTATAATGCAATGAGAATCATATTTGTACGTCAGTCATGGCCAAATTCTCATAACGGACAAATTGAGATTTCGCCATCCATTCGAAAAGGACAGAACGGAAAGAGTCTCGAACTAAATTGTTTAACCAAACCTTAAGGGGGTGTTCCACTAACAAAAAACTGTTTTTTTCAAATACCGAGACATGTCATCTTCTCACAACACATCACATAAAAAATCATGAAAAACCAATTTTTTCAAAAAACTGGTTGGTGAGTGGTGTGAGAGGTGTCTTTGTGAGTCTTTGGTCATAGTTTTGGATGAGTAAAGGGGGTTAGTGGTTTCTCTTGGTTGGGGCCTTGGGGGTTTTGTTCTTCTCTTTTCCTATATCTTTTTCTGTTCTTGGCTGAGTCTGTCTGGTCTCTGTTGTTGAGCTTTTGGAGTTTTTTTTTAGTCAGGTTCTGGTTTTTTATTCCTGTTGCTGCTATCACTTTTGGACTTTCTTGCTGCTGCTACTTGCTACTTCCTTTCCATTTTGCTTCACTTGGCATCATTGCTGCATCTCACACGCTGTCACGTGCTACTATTTTCTCACAACTGATATGCTATCAAAGTCTTTATTTGCTACTACCACATATGAGGTCCATGAGATGGATCATTACTTTTGGATGAGTTGCTCTGTCACATATGAATCTGCTGCTACTGCCACATGTTTCCTGTTGCCATTATCACTCAATTCCATTGAGATACTATACCACATTCCCATATGCTGAAATTTGTTGATATGTCTGCTGCTGCTATTGGAAGGAAAAGCTTCTCCAAGCAATGACACATGCTGCCATAACATACAGTGGTGGATTCTACTTTGGAATTGCCTACGGCAGAGTTTCTTATTTTGGTTGGTTTCTTGTATCAACTTGAGGTTGAGGGTATTGTCCTCAGTTGAGAATTAGAAGGATCTTTGGGACAACCTGGTGTTTTTCTCATTCCTCCGAAGGGCCTGTCCTTCTTGAGGCTCTGTACGTATCTTGTTTCTATTTTGGTTGGTTTCTTGTATCAACTTGAGGTTGAGGGTATTGTCCTCAGTTGAGAATTAGAAGGATCTTTGGGACAACCTGGTGTTTTTCTCATTCCTCCGAAGGGCCTGTCCTTCTTGAGGCTCTGTACGTATCTTGTTTTCTAGTTGGAACCTTGCCAACTATTTTGGTCGCGGAGTGGCATATGATCGTCCTCTAGAGGGATGCCAACCTTGTTGGGATGCCTCCTTAATTTAGTTGAGATGCTTTCTCTCCTCGTCCCTTTAATCTTTGTATTCGTCAAAGTTTAATAAAATTATTATTTTTGCCTTTCAAAAAACACGAATACTTAAAACTTAATAGACAAAGTAGAACTTCTGTCAAAATGCCCCACTGATGAGTTTCCCAAAATCTGATTTGTACGTGTACTGACCCAAACGGAAAATAACGCGATATGTATATGACATAGCGAGTTATGCATTAATGTAAATATCAATAACAAAACTCACTGGAAAATAACTTTTCTCAGAAAACAAAACCTGATCCAGAATCTAATTGGATGCAGTACGAGGCAAATGGTGAAAAAAAAAAATGTACTAGAATTCGAAAATCCCTTTACTGGTTTAAATACTACTCTACAGTGGCGGAGCCAGGATTTTGACCCGAGGGGGGCCGATTTAATAGGCATATTTTTTTTTATCTATATATTTGTTATATTATATTTTTTGTTTTTCAACATAACACATTGGTACATTGAAATTGTTCTAGCATAATGCATTAAAAGTATATGAATTGTTTTGCTCTATTCTTTCGGATCCGGGGATCCCGTAGTGCGGCCAAAACTATGTCGTTTTGGGTGTACAAAGAGAACACCACTACTTAATCCCTCAAAACTACGTCATTTTAACCTAGTTTTATTTGTTGAATTCCAAAATGTGAGCATTTTTAAGTGGGTGTTTATTTTCTTCAAAATCAAAATTGATTTTTGATTTCTTCTATACATGAACATAAAAGTCAGTTAATTGGTGTTGGTTTGTCATTTTTATTTTAGGAGTAGCTAATGTTGTCATGTACAAATTTAAAGTCACAAATAATTTTCTAGATTTTTAAAAGCCCCGCAAAAAAATAAAAATATTAATGTTAAACTTGACATAATCCTAAGAGATAGAAAATATTGTGATTCTAAACCTTTGCACACAAAAAATGACGTAGTTTTGGCCACCCTACAACCCCGTAGTGCAGAGGCGTACTACGGGATCCCCGAATCCCTTTCTTTGGGCTACTGCAACACTCACATCGTTATTTTTCACGCATGAAAGAATTGAGAAATCAAAATATAAAATGACTTGTTTTTTATTCATTCAAACAAAAATTATTAAGATAATAAGAAATAATTATATTGATAATACTTAAAATTAGTATTATATTAATAAAAAAGTTGAAAACCGGGGGTGGGGGCCACCCCCAACCCTAGGCTGGCCGCCAGTGCTACTCCATAGACTAGTATGTTTAAATACTAATACGTTTATCCTTGCTATATATAGCGTTTTTGTGAAAAACTGCCCCGATCAAGCCCTTCCGGGTATTTTTTTTTGCCAAATCTTCGCGTTGCGTTTTTAACAAAAATTGATCGGATGAAGCCCTTCTGGGTATTTTTTTTGGACGAATCCTCTCGGTGGATCTTAAAAACACATTTTAAACACATCTAACGGTTCGGATCGTCGAAATTCAGTTCGGAAAATGGAAAAATTGCTTGGTCCTCATGAAATTTAAAATGAGGGATCCCTCATTGGAAGTTGATCCTATATATATATATATATATATATATATATATATATATATAGATAGAGAGAGAGAGAGAGAGAGAGAGAGAGAGAGAGAGAGAGAAAATGGTAATAAATTAGAGATTCATGTAAAATATAGGTAATAATTGAGGTGGTATCTGTTGAAAAGTAATTAAGCTTGAGTTTTCTATTTCCCACATGGGAATTCAAAGTCAAATATCGGATATGCATTGGAAGATTTTGTGAAGACTTTGGAAGAGGAAGAGTTCAATTTGGAGTTAGTGTCGGCTACCAGTGTTCAAACCCATTTTGTATGCCTATATAAAGATGTACTTGTGAGTGTTGAAGAGTATGAGTGGTAGAGAGAAAAAGAACGCTAAAGTGTTCTTCAGAGATTGAGAGAACCCCAATGGGGTTTCTCCCCACACACAGTGGGAGAGAACAAATCATGAGTGAAGTGATTTGAGATTGAGGTTGAGTAGAACTCCCTCCATTGTATGTGTATCTACCCCTTATAGTGAAATACTCTCCTCCCGTGGATATACCTAATTTTGGAGAACCACTTAAAAATTCTTGTGTATGTGTGTGTGTGTTTGTGACGCTTCCGCTATTGTCAGTGCCTCTATACCATTCCAAGTTTACAACAGTATCTGAGGCTGCCACTCTAATTTGATGATGGTTTCTACTGATCTTTGGTTTCAAATTAAAGGCTTTTTGAAGTGATCCTCTGATTTCTGTTGCCCTATTGCTCTGCTAATATATTTGAAGTGAGCATCTGTTTTATGCTTTGAGGTGTCAACTGAAGCTATTATTTTTTGAAAATGCTGGTTTATGGCTGCTAAAGATCCTTTAATCTTTGCCAAACCTTTATTTAGGAACGCCTTGGCTGCTCTCAAGCCTTTTTGTCTGGCATATGTATTTGCTTTCTTTTCTCTTTTAGCTTTCATTTGAGCACCTCGTTGGATTGTTGGCCTTGCCTTTCCTTGCGAATGTGCTTTGTTAGCGTAAACACACATACGATTATAGGAATACGAAAACAATAAAGAATCAACACAGAGAATTTACGTGGTTCCCCCTATCCGGGTAATTCCACAGGAGTGAGAGCGAGAGATTCTTATTGATTAACTGTAACAAGATTTACATAGAGAGTATTTGTAGTTTCATACTCCATTCCTAACCCTAATCCGAGTATATGGCCGTTCTCCACTCTCTGCATCTGACCTTTCCTAGAATTTCTTGGTATCTCTCTATACCTAACATATGAGCCGCAATTTCTAAAATGCTTGGTTATTGTAAAGACCCGGAAAATCATATTTATTTTTCGTAAATAGCATCTGGGTAATGTGAGGAATTGCGTGAAATGATAAAATGACTAAGTGTTGGAGCATATAGTTTATTGTGTGAGGTGGGACCACTTTGGTTTACACAAGCCACTTTTGAGCTTTTAGTGTAATTTGTTAAGTGTGTGGTGTGTGGTTTGTATAGCTTTAAGTATTGTGTGGTGTGAGTGAGAGGAGAATAACACCTCCCTCTCTCTTCCCCAAAATCAACCATTCTCTCATCTCTCTCTCTCCTCCATTGAAGCTTCACTCCATTTCTTTTACCAACCTCCATCAAAACAAGTCTCCAACCAAAACCTCTTCATTAAACCTTCCTAAAATCGCGTGATCTACGCATTATTGTACTCTTTTCCTACCGGTGTTTGAAGGATTTTCATTTGGATTTTGAGCTTGGGTTGGGGTTTCAAGTTCATCACAAGAGGTAGGGAATCATCCTTCAATTCTCAATGGAAAATGTTGATTGTATGTGGGTATATCCCTTGTTTGAACTATTTCCTCTTGTATCTTGGTTAATCACTTAGTAAGCATGATTTCTAGTCACTCTCTCATGAAAGTATGTTTGTTATTTAGTCTCTCATGTGACCCCCTAGCTAATTTGTTGGCCATGTAGTTCAATCCATCCTATTCATGCCTTGTTTGGTTAGTTTGAATTTGGGGAAAACTCTCAAATCTTCTAATTTGGTGATATGTTGTGTTACAATGTTGTTTAAACCTCTCTTGCATCTGAACATGTCCATTTGGAACCAAGAAAATGACCAAAAAGAAGCCCCATTGATCACCTCTTTACTTGGAATTTTTTGGATCTCGTACTTCCCTATCGATTGGACTTCATCCCTTATCGATAGGAGCCTTTCCCCTTTCGTTTTGGCCAATCTGATGATTTTCCTATCGATAGGACTTGATAGGAGCCTCTGACGCCCTACCAATAGGACTTAACCTCCTATCAATAATAGGACTCTTTGATGCTTCAATAGCGGTCAATCTGATCTGCGTCCTATCAATAGGACCTAACGCCCTATTGATAGGACACCTATTTTTTTGAAAAAAGTTCTTGAATCATGATCCGTTCATTGTGTCTCGTTTGTGTAAGTTGTTGGTCAAATATTAGGGTTCGGGAGGGTCACTTTGACATCCTTGACACTCGGGTCGAAATTATCTTTATGGACACGTTTGGGTGACACGAAACACGAGGTTGGAGTGAAACCAACATATGAAATTAAGATGACGAGACACATAGATACCGTAACGATATTAATGATCATGAAATGAAGTTTAGAATGTGGTAATGATGACACGGGCCCCGATAGAGTATGCCTGGAGTGACACGGGGCCCATTAGGGTATGCCCCGGGTGACACGGGGCCTTTATGATTTGCCCGGAGTGACAAGAGGCCTATATGGCATGCCCGAAGTATAATCCGATGATTTAAAGGAATGAGATGTATATGGTAAACGTTCAGGACACATATGGCGTATTGGGTACGCATCAGATACGACGAAGTGGTAATTGACCTAGTTTGATGACAATGAACTTTTATATCATTCTTAACACTTGTCATTGATTTTGTTGACCTTCTTATATGATTTTATCTTCTTGTTGTACTCATGAGCATCTCATTTCCATTGAGAATCGATAGATGTTTTCCTACCGAGCTAGTGAGCTCACCCTATTAATTTTCAGGTACACAACATGGATGATCATGACTTGACGTGTGGGAGTGCATGCATGACTTCATTTTAAAAAAAAAAAGCTCATTGGACTAGTTAAGAAATCATTTTGGATTAGTAGTATTTTGGAAAAGATGAACCCTTAACTTGTAATTCATTGCTTTTAGTTATGAAATTGTAAACTTTAAGACTCGTGTAATCATATTTGGGTACGTTAGACTCTTTAACTTCCATTTGACTATCGGGTTGTATTTGACTTTGACTATGGATGACGTTGACCTCCAAGTGGAAAATATGTATTTATGTTTATGAAAATCAGGGTGTGACAGTTATGGCTTCCTCGATGTACCCTTTGTTGAGTTCTACTAAATTTTGTTTCCGATAAAAAAATAATAATAATAATGGAAGAGAGAGAAATAATGGAAGATTTAGATGAGGGCATTTTGGGATTTTTTTTGAATCTCAAGATGTGATCATAATCCACTAGTTTGACTAGGATGGATATACACATAAGTAGGACTAAGGTTTAGGATCCTTGTTTAACTTACACTTTTTTTTTTTCCCAAAACTGACAGTTTTTCAGTTTTTTTTTTTAAAGCTTGGAGGAATAAACATTGAGGAAAAATAGATTATGGGTTTTTTTTGATATTAGTAACAGAAAAATTAAAAATTAAGAACAAATTATACCGCATTCCGTGTTTCACACGATTTCCTTGAAACAAAATTGTCGCCTCACCATAGGATGCATGAGCATCTTCGGTGTCTGTTTTCAAGAATAAGATGGCGGTTGCACCTTGTCGGAATTGTTCAGCGAACAACAATGTTGTATTTTCTCACACACCACAAGGCACAAGAACAAGCTAGAAAATAAGAAAAGAGGGGAGTGTTGAGTCATTTTAATCGTTGTAATTCGTTTTCAACGATTAATAAAGTTTTCTTTTGCTTAGAAAAAAAATGTTGATTTCTGGAGTGTTGAAACAATGGAAGAAGAGGCCAATTTATAGGATTAATATTACATGCCATCTTGTACATGGAAGAAATACAAAAACTTAGTCACGATCGTTTAAAAATTCCACATCATAAAAAATCGAAGACCTGCCAAATTTGATTTCGTTCCCACCTCTTTTATCTGGTCATCCCTCCTTGAGGCATTGGTGCCATTGCCATTTCATGACGCTGTTTCTCTACGTTTCCTTCCCATCCTATACCATTTACATGAGTCCCAAGAAAAACACCATTAACAATAAGGAATACATTGGCTTACATTTAGACGTGCTTGTTTCAGGTTTTAATTAACAAAAGAAGTTACATTTGTTTTGCCTAGGGGTAACTCACATGCACACCACACAAGAAATCAGAGAAAATTTCACTCGTGTGTGTATATATATGTATATACACACACACACACACAATACACAAGCTACAAAAAACTCTCTGGTCCTTTTGTTGAGTGATTGAGGCTCCACCACCACAGGTGTAATTTCCAAATATAGTGAAATCCCCCCTCCCCGTGGAGTAGGCCCGTTTAATTGGCCAAACCACGTATATCATTTGTGTCTCTTGTGATTGTGTGTTTGCTGGTATCGTGCGTGTGGTGCATGTGGATCCTAGACCCTTCAACATTATGATGGATTCTCTCTGATACAATCATAAATCATATCAGTGATCGTATGGACATGTTTGATTGTTCCTGTCATAAGGTGCTTAAGATTCCACGCCCTCTACTTTTCCTGCTGCTACCTTGGGTTGGAAATTGCTGCATTTTGTTCTTGTTCTCAATGGCTTAAAGTTCTGATTCACTTGGGTATTTCTACACCACCTACTTTTTCGTGCTGCTACATTGGGTTGGAAGTTGCTGCATTTTGCCCTTGTTCTCAACGGCTTTGAAGTTCTGACTACACTTGGGGGACTTTACCGAATTGGAATAATTCTGAGCTTCTTAGGAGACTTGCTTTGATGTTCTCTGGTGCTCTTGGAATCTCAGATTTTTTTGTGTGTATCTCTTACATTGTATCGCTTTTGTTTCCTGGGCTTGGCTGATCTCTCATTATCCTCGCTCAGTTGGTCAAGTGGCATATGATTGTCAAGTGTGTATGGCGCCAACCTTGTTTGGGTCGTACACTCTTATTGTGATGCCGTCGCTCGTCCCTTTAATCTCTTGTTTCTTTACATTAAATTAATAAAAAAATTTGCCGTTAAAAAAAAATATCATATCAGTGAGAATTATGTGCATGAGTGTGTCTCGACTGATTCTTATGAATGTTTATCTATTAGGTTTTGTTATGACCAAGTTCACAACCATTATGCAGAATACGTGACCTATATGGTAGATTGAATTACTCTTATGATTTCTTTCAATGTTATCATTTTAAAAATTTACGTAACGATTGATAGAGAGAAAAGTAGAAATTACCAATGGACATATCGAAACCACGGCTTTTGAGCTCACGGTACTCTTGGCACAAGGCGCATGTCTCGCAACAGCAATGGACACAACAATCGTTACAAGGGCTTTCAGGTAATGTGTATTGCTGCCTCAACTTTGAACGATAGAAGCATGAGTATACGCATGCATGACCAGTTAAATACATTATTAGTGCGTACAGAGCTCCACTTGCACCACATGCTGCATTATTACTCACCAAAGTTAATTATATCAAAAAAAAAAAAAAAAAAACCACCACATGATCCTGACCGCCATCGATTCAACAAATTTATTTTATGTTATTTTTTTGGGAAAATTTCATAAAACCTACCAAACTTTGACTCAAATATCAAAAAGCCTCCCAAACTTTCAATTTTTTTAATCGTACTCCCAAACTTCACTTCCGTTATTCAAATATACTCCCACCGTCTGGATCTGTTACCAAACTAACGGAAAATGCTGAGGTGGAGGTTAACGGACCCCAAAAACCGTTAAGTGGCACAAATCAACGTCGTTTTGGGCCTTTTAAAAAAAAAAAAACTCCTTCTTCCTTCTCCCTCCTCCAATTCACACGAAATCAGTGGGGGGAGAGAGAGAGAGAGAGAGAGAGAGAGAGAGAGAGAGAGAGAGAGAGAGAGAGAGAGAGAGAGAGAGAGAGAGAGAGAGAGAGAGAGATGCATGATGAGCGTGACGGTGTCCATAAAACTCCTCCCCCACCGCCGTTGCCGCAGCCTACAAAGTCCTCCCCGACTGGGGCTACGGCCGCGTCTACATCGTCGTGGTTGTAAACTGCACATTCTCTTCCCCCCCAAGTACGACTACCTCTACTGTGGCAATGGACAATTAAGCCCCCAAAGGATATGCGAATGGTTAGCTTACCACATGAGACTGTTCGGTGAGCGGTCACATTTCGTGATTCACGACGCCGGCGGGATCCACCCGGACGTTATGAAGGTGTTTAAGCCATTGATGGAGAAAGGGTACGTGACGATGCATGATATCAAAGAGCAGGAGAGGTTTGACGGGCATCTCTCTATCTCCCTCTCTCTCTCTCTCTCTCTCTCTCTCTCTTTCTCTCTGTTTTTTTCGTGAATTGGAGGAGGGAGGAGGAAGAAGGAGTTTCAAAAAAGAAAAAAGAAAAAAAGGCCCAAAACGACGTCGTTTTGGGCCATGTATCGGTTTTTGGGGTCCGTTAACCTCCAACTCAGCATTTTCAGTTAGTTTGGTAACAGATTTAGATAGTGAGAGTATATTTGAATAACAGAAGTGATGTTTGGGAGTATGATTGAAAAAATTGAAAGTTTGGGAGGTTTTTTGATATTTGGGTCAAAGTTTGGGGGGTTTTATGAAGTTTTCCCAATTTTTTTCCGGTTAATCTCTACAGCCCTTCCCATAGCCCTTTCTACAAGGACAAGTCGCATGAGGTGTGAGGGCTCCAAGGACAAATCGCTGCCAATAGGAATTGATCCTGCGACATTGGGGCGGGTCTTTTAACCACTAACCCTTGATTCCACAAATTAACTCAGCAATACAAACAAGATTTAGCATTCCCTTGGCTTAAATTTACTAAAAATTGACTTGTATTAGTCTTATACAATTCTTCTTATTTTTGTTCATATTTATATTCTAATTTTTCTTATTGACACGAATCGATAAACTCAAAAAAAAAAAAAAAATTAAGTAAAAACCACTAAGAGCATCACCAATGGTATAATGAAATGTTTTAGTTATGCTATTAGTGATGCCAATGAATTGTTTTAGTCGCCGATAAAAAAGAAATGTTTTAGACTTTTAGTTACGTTATAATTCCCTCTGACACTAAATATAAAAAGTGGGAATCATTTTAGGGCATCTCCAGTAACAACATTAGCTTGAAATTAGTGTAAGAAATAAGACAATTAACATTTTTGTGGGTTTAATTTAGTCAAGGTTCACAAGTTTAAAAGATGATTTTTTGTGGGTTTAATTTAGTTCCAATAGTGTTGCTTAGGTATAGTTTGTCATAAGAAATAGTGGCAAGCATAGTTCCAATACTGTAGTTGTAGTTGTACAGCTAACCTTGCTTCAAGTGGGCCTGACTGCTTTTAATCGTTGGACTTTTGTTTGGTTTTAAAAAAAAATGGAAGAAAATGTAGAGAGAGAGAGAGAGAGAGAGAGAGAGAGAGGAGAGGTACAAATCTGGGGTCTCACCTTTATTTCTATTTATATATGTACGTGTATTTTTTTTTTCCACATTTTAACAACACTCTAACAAAACTATTTCAACAATCCTTATCTTAACAATCCTTATCTTAATAACATATTTTGTCATAACAATACAAAAATGAGACTCACTTTTTACACTTTTGTATCATACAACACAACATTTTTGTCATGACTACTGGAGATGCCTTATGCGTTAAGAGTATGTTACTTCTGACATTTGAGAGTGATCGACTGTTCCAATGACATAGTAATAAAAATTTGATAGTAAATTGTAAGAGAGAAGTATTTGTATGTGTTCCCTTCCCTTTGTTTCAATTTCTCTCATCTCTTCTTGTTTGTTCCGATTTCCTCGAAAGTTAACAGTCTCATGGTAATATTTTTCTTATAACCATAATCATGTTTCTTCGTTATAAAGAGAATCAAATTCCCGGAGTCAGCCCAGATTTTTCTCAACAGTAAGTGGAGGATAAAACAAAAATCGATGAAGATGACGATACAGAGGTAGTCAAATTTGATCAAGGATTTTGAAATCTTTCAAAAGTGGGTTTCTTAAAAGATAAGGTAGATGAGGGTTTCGATCCGGTTGAAGAGGTGAAGGATGCTGAGAAACAAAAATGGAAGCATACATCGATCCGGTTGATAAGGTTGATGAGGGTTTCCTAAATCGAAGATGATAGGTGGAAGAAAGAAGCAAAATTTCAGATCTATTGTCTCAGCCGCTGCTCTACCCATCTTCTCTGAAAGCATCAACATGATTTACCTAAATAAGGCTCAGGCTGTTTGGTCCTTAAACAAGATCATGGGCCAGGATTATATGGGTGATGATTAGGAAGTTATTCGTAAAATCGTGATTATAGAAGCCGAAGATTATGCATGCAAGGGCAAGGGTTCAGACTTCCAAGTATACCGTTTGATTCTTAGGTATCTTTTTGGGTGTTGTTTTTGTCTTGATGGGGTTTTTGGGTGTGGTGTTTCCTTTTGGGTTTTAATTTTCGTTGGTTTCTCGCCATCTGCAGGTTGTTTTTATTTCTCTGAGTCCTAGCGGCATATGATTCTGGGAGTGTGGAGGTGCCGCTCTGTGGCATGTGGGTATGCTCATTCTCCGACTTGATGACTTGTGCTTAGAGTTGTTTTAATCTTTGTAATATTTTTGCAAAAAGATCAATATATTTCTTTTTTGCCATTATAAAAAAGAAAAAAAATGGTTTCTACGACTTACATGTGGATCCTTTGTCAACAATCTCCGCAATCCGCCCGAATGTAATGCATGGGCACCAGAACGTAATGCAACCTGCAAAATCATTTAGCAGATTATCAAACCTTCGATCTTGGGATCGATTCACTTGCCACCCCAAGTCAACGCAACCGCACAAATGCTTCAATTATAAGCTTACAGTTGGGGACGTCTTTGCAGCAGTCACAGAGGCCACTGGACCATACCCCGATGGGTTGCCCCCAGATGGGCCGCCGTACTGTGGCTGTGCATACGGTTGTGATGCATACGGTTGCGGTGGATATGGTGGCTGTGCATTAGTTTCAGGTGGGTAAGGATTGGCCTGGTACATGATTTGATCGATATATAAGGGTGGGCTAACTAAATGATATTTGTCTACGGATCAATAAATGGGAGAGTTATGGAAAATACATATATATGGAGGAGTAGTATAAAGAAGTTTGACTGATTCTTGCCGGCCTATGTTAATTGGATATATATATATATATATAGTATATAACAAGATTTGATCCTGATTCTTGGTTTTGATGTTTTTAAAAATTGTTTTGGGAAATCCGAGCCGTCAATGTTCTTAGTGTGTTTTCCAAGGGGACCACGCGGAAATCTTAAAAAAAAATATATGATCCAAGAGTTTTTCGCAAAAAATATAAATATAAAGTTTTTGCGAAATTGCTGGATCAAGCCAGTCTTCCCGGTATTTTTTTTGAAGATTTTCCGCGTGACCTTGGAAAACACCTTGAACACATGGGACGGATCGGATCCAAAAAAAATAGTTTAAAAAGTCTGGATCGGGACTAGCTGGAAGGCATTACCTTATATCAATATATATACCATATATATATATATATATATATATGATTTGAGCTTCTGTCAGTCTAGCTGGAATGCGTGTGGATCCCAACCCAACGTACAGTAGGAAAATTCCAAGGCATTACCTTTCAATACCACTTACTAGTAATTATACTCTGTTTCATTTGATTTTTTTATGATACTGTCTCAGGTAAAACTGGCCAAACCGATAAAACCGAAAAAATTAAACCGAAATATTAATCTCGGTCTAGTTTGGAATTTTCCAAAACAATTTAATTGGGTATAGTTTTCGATTTCATTGAAGTACAAACTGTTATAAATTAAGCCGAATCGTTATCTTTAATTATATGATATAGATATATGTATCTCCTTCCCAATTTAAAAAGGTTTACTATCGTGTTGAACAAATGCGAGCCGTTCTTTGCCTTTTGTTGTTGCGGGTTTGATGCTAAAATAATTAGCTTATTCTGTTGACGAATTCAGTTGGGTTGACTGAAAATCAAAACATGTTCTCCAGTATCAGAACTACTTGACAAATGGTAAGAACGGAAATTCTCTTAGAATCATGGTGAGAAACAAGAAGATGACTATTTTACCTTCTATTCTAAATAGACAAATGTTCGGAATATCGTACTGATTTTGGTGCCAGTTTACTGGTATGTATGTAACGATACCGGTCAGATTATGGGTACCGTTTCGATTTTAGAACTATTTACCATTTCATATATAATGGTTGCTTTTTGCGCCTAGTGGTCGTTCTGTCTGAAATAAAAAATTAAGTCATCTTTAAACGCTAGTGTTTTGCGAGTTGATTGTCGGAGTGAGGTGATGCCTTCTTTGTAAGTTTGCTCTTGCTCCGGCTTGATGCCTTGGGCTTACGGTCTTTTTAATCTTTTTAATTTGTTTTTTGAAGATAATTAAAATTCTTTTTCTGCCGTTGGAAAAAAAATTTCCCAATCAAATTCATAGTTTCCTCTAATTTCTGTAGAATGACTCGCTTAACCTTTCACCTTTTCCTCAGTTTTTACTTTTATATACGACTTTTTAGCTCCACTTTGCAGGAAAAAAAATTCAGCCCATTCCAAGTTTGAATAAAACTGGGGCATTTTACAATTTCATGGAAAGAATGCAAATTTTTACTGTAGGTTGCCATAGATACAAACCAAATCAAATCAAATCAAATCGAGCCAATTCTCAATTATTGCAACAGATGCACTACAAGAAAATATGCCTAGGATGGCAAGAAATATTCGTTACCAAATATATGGTTTTCCTGCGCGGGCAAAACTACGTAGTTTTGATGGTTTTTTGGCTCAAACACTTGGGAGGGAAGGGCTGTGTTTGGAACTCCCAAAACCCATTTTTTTTGCTCTGGCGCCAAACTTTCTAAACCCTAACCAAAACACTGCTCTCCATCAACGTTTTGTCTGCTCATCTACTGCTGCTACTTTTCTCTCAATCTCATTGAAAAGGTATGGGCTTTTCCGATCAAATAAAAATCATTCTCGTTTTTTTCTCTCCCTTTCCGATCATTCTCGTTTATGTTTTCATTAGGTAGTGTTCTTCGTTTTTTCTCTCCCTGTTGATGTGTTTTGCAAGATGATTGATAAGCAAACATTTTCCTCGCTAGAGATCAAATGCTGATAGCTAAGGACGATGTTAAAAGCTTTTTGTGAAGGACATTGAACAGAGAGAACTACTCCCTAGTTTATTCAGAAAGCAAATTGAAAAAGTGCTTCGAGTTTTTTATTTTTTGTAATGAGGATGTTCAGCGTTTTCAATGTGATTCAATCTCTCTTAGCCAGCTTACTAGAATTATGTTAGCAACATATACAATTGATAAGATTTGAATCGGGAAAAAGAAAAGAGGAAACAGATTTGGATGATGGCAATCAAAACAGAGGCTTGGCCGCTTGGGTAAGTAATGGAGCAGCAAAAAAAATGGGTTTTGGGGTTCCAAACACAGCCCTTACCTCCCAAGTGTTTTAAGCCAAAAACCATCAAAACTACGTAGTTTTGTCCGCGAAGCACTGCGCACAACATGGGGTGCGCACCCCCCCCCGGATCGAAATAATTGAGGCGACTAATTAATTCGTTGCCCCACTTTCATCAGCAAATGATTCACGCAAAAGACCTCGGCGACAATAAGTTTAATTCCTTGCCAACATTTAATACTTGCTGACGAATTTTTTCCAAGCAAATTTAACCTTTTGGTGACGATTGGCGACAAATTTTTTCTGCTCTATCTTTTTTCCTCGCGAAACTAAAATTAATGCATTTCTAGTACAATTGTTGGCGCCCCAACTCGAACTTGCAATCTCACCGCTACCAGACTCAACACCTGACCACTACACCAAAATCCTTTTCCTTTCCTTAACAATAAGTCTACGGGCACATACGAGAACCACATACCAACCACCAAAAATGATAGGTACACACCCTCTCAACCACACCCATGATGGGGCCCACCACTTAACTCCCCAAAAAAAAATAAAAAAATTCAAAATCGATTCAATTCTCTCTCACGTACAATCCAAAGAGAGAGAGAGAGAGAGAGAGAGAGGAGAAGACCATGGAAGAAGAATATCGAACCAGAAGCTGAAGAAGAAGACGATCGAAGAAGAAGATCGAACTAAAAGAAGAAGATCGAAGAAGAACGTCATACCCACTAGATCCCGACGCCCGATGCAAACTCGACTACGCCATACCCACAACAAAGGGGTCTCTCTCTCAAGGTATCTATCTTGGTCTCTCTCTCTTCGCCTATGACACTAAAAATTAGGGTTCTTGAAATTGTAGAACCATAAAAATTGATTGGAGCTTGTAAAAGCCTAAAGTTTGTTTATGTAAAAATTAAGGTTCCTGAGATTGAGGAACCCTATTAATTGAGTACGTAATGTAAAAGCCCTAAAGTTTGGGTTACGTGAAGTGAGTAGGGAAAAAATTGTGTCGCCTGGTAATTAAGCCATTTTCTAGTGTCTAGTGTGTTGTTTGTCTGGGTCTGTTTTGTTTCTGTCTTCGTCTGTCTTGACTGGATTTGCTGTGGAGAATAATTGATAATTGTTTCAGAATATGTAGATTTGCTATTAAGGATATTTGTCTCTAGTGTGAATTTTAGAATGTGGGGGGAGACTCATCTATATACTGCATATATATTCTTTAGGGATCAAAATAATGAAGGTCATCCTAGATTTATCTTTTGTCAAATTTCAGAATCTGGGGGAGACTCATCCATACTGCATACATATTCCACTACAAAAAAATTGAGTTTTAATGACAACTTTGTGACGACAACGTGTCACTAAAAGTGTGTTTCTAAAAGTATTTAGTGACAACTTTTTATACTAAGTTGTCACTAATTACAGGATTAGTGACAACTCACTAAAAAGTTGTCACTAAATACTTTTAGAAACACACTTTTAATGACAACCTAGTGACAAAATTGTTGTCACTGAAAGATTAATTTTTTTGTAGTGTTCCTTGCCAATTGCCCTTGCGGGTTGGAGAGGCATATGATTGTCGAGAGGTTGGATGCCAACCTAGTTGTGATGCCTTTTTTTCTCCTCTCATTTTAATCTTGTAATCACTCTCAACATTAATAAAATTTCTTTCGCGGTTCAAAAAAAAAAATTAAGCCATTTTCTGAAACATTCAATTTTCACAAGTTCATTTCAGTTGGAGACTCACAATTATCTTTGAGAAGTTATTTCCATTTCATGTTAACAAAAAAATTGTGATTCCTTTGGTTTGAACTTTGAAGTCACCTCATGTCTCTCTTTAGTTTTACCAGCTTAGTATGTGTACTAATAGATTATCCTTGGTGCAGATTGGCGGGTAACCGAATTTGTTGAGGGAAATGGAGCATCACAAAGTTACTGCTCAACTCAGGAGTCCAATTCCTCAATTTTTGCAGTTCAAATAAATTACTAGGCCCGAGCTGTGATTGTGCCTATCTCAACATCAGAACTCTGCACTTCGTATCTTCCTCCTCCAATTTGCAGAACACCAGTGACATTTATGATTACCTTCATTTGACAATCCAAATCTTCCCAAATGGTCAAGACAAATTTAATCGTACGACAGTTTCTGGCACTGGAAGCCGCCTCAGTGCAATCCGTATTATAATTGTTATGCGTATGTAATTTGTTGTGCTATTGGAAAACAGTTGATTTTTGTCGTTTTGGACAATGGTTCTGTAAAGAATGAGAAGGCTTGTAGCCAGTTAATATATCATTTTTGTTTGGGTTAATGGTTTTGCACCTATGTTGGTACCCTTGTTCTTCATGTTATCTTTTGGGATAGTGTTCCAGTTTGCATTGCATTTTCTTTGTTCCGTTGAGTGAAACTGCCACTGGACATGAGTCCCATAGAGGAAACAAGTACATGCATGTATATTACAGGGAAACATAGAGCAAAAGTTCACGCAATCAATGAAGCTGAAAATTGAGGAAAATGGTGACGGTGAGGTTTCAAGCGATCTTACGGTGGTTGAATGAGTCGGAAACGGCGGTGAGTTCTCCAAATAGCGGTCTGATTCGCAGCGAAAATCAGGTTCGAAAATGGGGAATGTGAAGTCGCACACACGGGTGGACGGATTGCTTCGATTCGCGGCAGTGACTTGCTTCGATTTGCAGCGGTGAGTTCTCCAATGTGCTTCGATCTTCTTCTCCTCTTCCTTGGCCTCTCTGACTCTCTCTATCTCACCGCCCAGATGCTCTTTCTCGCCTTCAAGACGATCGAGCGAAAATGTTTTGTTTTGAGCCAAATCGATTTTGAATTTTTTTATTTTTTTTGCGGAGTCAAGTGGTGGGCCCCAGCATAGGTGTGGTTGGTATGTGGTTCTCGTATGTGCCCGTAAACTTATTGTTTCCTTAACCATGTGTATATATTAAATATATAAACCATTTAGACGTCTTTTCACCCCTCTAAGTTTTTTTTGTTTAATCTTAGTTATGATTCTCTCTAACTTTAATACTTGTGTACAGTTTCTCAAAATTTATTTCCAAATCCTAATTCTTATTTCATTTTTCTTATGTATAAGAAATATATATTTTTCTTTATAATTTCATATTGTTTAGATTCAACTCAACATGATGAATGGCTAATAAAAAAAGATGAATGTGAATCTAACAAAAAACTAAATAAAACAACTTTATAGAATTAGACAACGATAGAAATCAATGAAACTTTTCGTCCCCTTTCTATTCTTTTTAAAATGTTCTTATTATGATTACAGCTTATTTTAAGAATTTTATTTTCTTTGTGTCAGTTCTCTCATTATTGTAATTGTTGTTCTCTACGAAAGGAAAATAACAAACAATAGTAGAACTCAAAACTACTTCACAAAAGTTTTCATTTCCAATTATTACATGAAAACTGGCAAAATATATCTTAATTACAAATTAAATGCATTGGCGAGGAATTCCCCCCCCCCCCAATTTATCATTTCCAAATAAAACTTATAATACGATAGTGAGCAGCTGGTATACTTAATTATCTCACCATTGTGACAATATCGATATATACTTACAAGCTTAACAACTTATACATCAAAATTTATGTAGTCCTAAAAATTATCGGTCACCCGAAATCAACACTAGACAACAAAATACGATTTTGTGGCCCAAAGTGTAATTTTGGCGAGGAAATAATAATTCGTTGCCAAATACAATTTTTTGGCGAGGAAATCTTCATTTTCGTCGCCCAGTAGTAATGGGAATAGACATTTAGACATGTAGTTGTTTAACTATAATTTGTTTGGCTGGTTGCTGCTCTTATTTAGTTTCTGGGAATAGATATGTAGTTGTGTTCTGCTGGTATAATTTTTTTTTTATATTGGACTTGGCCCAAAGTTGATCCATGGTGGTAAGTAACTTACAAAGCCCATAGATCTCTATTAGACTCTTGTAAACTTGTAATGGGCTGAATTGTGTTTGAATGGGTCCTTTTTATGGTTGGTTAGTGTTATTTTTCATTTGAATGGGCTAATTTTTGTTGGGCTTGGCCTGAAATGTGTTTGATTGGGCTGAATTCTGTTGGGCTTGGCCTAAAATGTAGGCTAGAAATTGAAATTGACCTCTAAAAACCGGTTGGTTCCATGTTTTTCCCGAACCGAGCTTTCCCTGTTCTCTGAAAAATATGCCATAATCGGACTGAACCGGTTTCACCCTCACCCATTTGTTGCATCTAGCGATGAATATATTGTCGTGGCTAGTGAAGGTGACGGTGGTGGGGTAGGTTTTCACTTTAGGAAAGCAAGCCACCGAAAGTCGTGTTGAGTAGGGTTCCAACGGGAGCACCTGCGAGACTCAAAGAATGTTTGGCTACCTGGCCGGGGTTTGGCTGGAATACCGCTCCGATGCTTAAGTCAGAGATTGAATATAGGTGAAGAGAGGAAACTAGGGTTTTGTGAGTATGATTGTGTGTACCTTTAGTTGAGGGTGAAACCCTTTTTATAGGTCTCCTTTCCCCTTGTGCAAGATACTTATTCCGTTCGGGATTCACTCGTATCCCTAAAAATTCGGAGCTTCGCCCTTATCAGGACACTCAACGATGCCTATTAAGGTAGCTTCCCCGATTAGGACTGATTCCAATCTCCACTAGATCTCCGACTCCGGAGCTTCCCCTTTGTCGGGATACTTGATGATGCTTATCAAGGTAGCTTCCCTGATTAGGGCGGACTCGTCTAGGTCGCTTCCCCTAGTAGGGCGGACTTCTTTCTCGAGTAGATCAATTAAGCCTCTTCTAGAATACTGTCTACGCCGACCGGACTTTTACTTCGCCCATTGAGACAGTCCATCCCAACTGGGCCTAGTCCGTCGAGGTCACGCTCCTTTCTAGCACGCTCTGGTAGTCTGATGGTCTCCAGTCATCTTTGGTGGCCAAGAGAAGTATGGCTCATTCTGAATTTAAGGGAGTAGCTTGTATATAGGCTCCTTGAACACCGTAGTGATGGCTTTATTAGGGTTTGACCTTCCCTTACTAGATTCTCCATCACGACCCTTCTTGTTGTCTCTAGTGACAGACTCTTCCATGTCTCCCTCTATTAGATTATTGTCCTCCTCTATCCTTGCATGTTTCTCCACTCTATCCATTAATTCTTTAACGGAAGTAGCTGCTCGTTTTGTAAGAGACTCCCTGAGGCAGTTTCCAAGAGGGAGAGTAAGTTTGAAAGAGGCTACCGCCACCTCCTCATTGCAACCCTCAATTTCATTGTAGGTGTCGAAGTATCGGCCTGCAAAGTCTCGAAGAGGCTCCTTCTTGCCCTTTTTTAAGACAAGTAAAGCATCCACCTCTTTGGGGACTTTGCTGTGCGTGACAAACCTTGCAGTAAAAGCAGCTGAGAGTTGCTTCCAACTTGTTATGGACTCTGCCTCCAACTTGTCAAACCACCGCAATCCGGCTTCTCCGAGGCTCGACGGGAAGACCTTGAACATTAGAGCGTCATTCCTGCTGTAAAGGGTCATCATCTGACGAAAGTGGCTAATGTGCGAGTAAGGGTCCCCCTTTCCGTCATAAGATGTGAACTTCGGTAGTGAGAAGCCTTTTGGGGGATCCAAAGATTCAATATCGGGAGAGAACAGAGAAAGAACTAGCCTATCCAGGGCATGATTGCCCCCAATCATATCCGACTTGGCATAGTTTCTCTAGATCCTCTTTTGAGTGATGACAGACCGCAAGTTGCCTTCAGCCTTCTTAAGTGGAGTAGGCATCTTGTGAATGCTTGAAACATGAGTGATCATCTCCTGTCTCTTTGAACTTACTGCCCTAAGCGTACGAGGGTAGCTTCTATCCCCTACACTCCGGGAAGGAATAAACTCCTTGATAACGCGTTCAACCGTGTTGAGAGACTGGTGACACTTACTCCGTCCAGAATGGACTGGCATGAGACTCCTCCTAGATTTAGAGCCGTGATTGTTAGTGCATCCTCGTGAGACACTAGCATGATCAACCTCATTTTCTTTGAGCGCTCTGCCAAGCTTCACAATCTCTGCTCCCATTGTCCCTATGATTTAGTCATGCTAATCATTATCATCCTGGGGTTACGGGTTTCAGGGACGGAGTGTCGCGGTTGGTGATTGTTTAGCCTTGGTTTCTCACCGTGGTGAGGATTCTTGTCTCCGTTCTTTTGTTGACCCCCTCGAAGAGGATCTCTCGGATGTTGATCTTTGTTGCTAGGGTGGTTCCTAGCGTTGTCTTGATTTCTGCCCTTTTGGACAAAGTTTCCTTCTTCTGGTCCCGCCATGAACTTCAACAAGACTAGCGATATGCCTTCCCACAGACGTCGCCAAATATGGTGGGGTAGGTTTTCACTTTAGGAAAGCAAGCCACTGAAAGTCACGCTGAGTAGGGTTCCGACGGGAGCACGTGCGAGACTCAAAGAACGTTAGGCTACCCAGCCGGGGTTTGGCTGGAATACCCCTCTGATACTTAAGTTAGAGATTGAATATAGGTGAAGAGAGGAAACTAGGGTTTTGTGAGTATGATTGCGTGTATCTTTAGTTGAGGGTGAAACCCTTTTATAGGTGTGGACGGCCCACCGAGATTCGGCGCGATTCGCGTTTCGAAAAGATTATGATTGTTTGAGTCGCCACCCGGATTTTAGGTCCGAACCCGAGAAACCGATAAAAAGATGACTCATTTGCCCATTTGAAAAAGGGGTTTCACTGATCTTGATAATACCAAAGATTTCTCGGATTCGGGGGTTTGGTTACGAAAGGGGAAGGTTTTTACGGCACCCCTCTCGCCCGGTCCGTGAACCGGTCTCTACTCAATGTTTCATGGGATTTTAAAGAATACTCGAAATTCGATTTGTTCACAACATAGGGAAATTGGGGATGGGAACCACTTAAACAATAAAAACATGAAAGATATACTTAAAGTGGATGCTTGTGCTTGATGATGAATGATGATGATGATAATAAGCAAAATTATCACAAATATTTACAGAGAAATGAGAAATTACAGAAATTATACAACAGTTCCAGAAAGTACAAACATTGAGGCCCAAACAAACTGTTTTGCAAACTGGATTCCAAAATAGGGGTTGAGCGCTCAAAGATAGAGGCTTGAGCGCTCAAACCCTTCAAACTAGCTTGAGCGCTCAAGGCCCATGGCTTGAGCGCTCAATCCAGTTCCAGGCTTCTGTGATTTTAATCTCTTTTAACAGCTTCTCTTCTCATTCTTTACAGGATCAACGTTGATCAAACATTTTTTCCAAGGAAATCAGACAAAGTAAACGGATTGATCCTTAAAAGAATGGGAAAAGGGAAGAATCCCCCAAAGATTTGCAAGCAAAGGCTTTTGAATGGGGAAGTAAAAGAGAAATCCAGATTATAAACACTTATGATAACAACACACACACACACTATTAGCATGCCAGACCATGATCCATCATCGAAACATCACACGATCAACAAAAATGCCCGAGAACAGCTTGAGCGCTCAGGTTAATGACCTTGAGCGCTCAAGCCATAAACTGGCTCTCTGATTTCTGACTTAAAAAGGGATGATCGACGATTCTAAGGACCTTAAACATTTTGAACAAGGGTAAGAAAGAAGATCCAGTCACTATTTTGCATTTAACATGGAATTTTATAAAGACATTGATCTTTGATCATCGTAATATAATTAACAAATGTTCATGCATGTGTTTTGGAAATAAAGATAGGCTGTTTTAAGAATCACATAAACACAGATAACCTTTAAACAATGATCAAAGCCAAAAGAAAGCTCAGAAGTTTGCAAAACAGAAACTGTTCAGAACTGGGCTTGAGCGCTCAAGGCGTAAGGCTTGAGCGCTCAACCCCCGTTACAACTGCAGTTTTGAAAAAGGTTTTTGAACAATGTTTAGACCTCTATGAGTTCAAGCCAAGTACAAGAAACTTGTTTGAACTCACTGGTCCCCTCAGATGAACCAAAACAGTGAGGTTTTTTTACATTTCGACTACCTTTCGGAAATACTCGAAGTTTGGACTTGATTCTGGGCTTGGGGATGAATGATTGTGGATGCTTTTGTCTGTATTATGGACGAATTCGACAATGTATATGGTTGGATGATGATCAAGGGATGAATTCTGGATTTGAAAAGTGGTTTTGCAAGTGGTTTTGATGGTTAGAAGAGTGGTTTTGTAGAGAGAGAGAGAGAGATGATCGAATTTCTGGAGGATTTTCGGAGCTGGAGTGTGAGAATGGTTAACCCCAAAACCAGGGGTGAAGAATGGTTTTTATAGAGTGAGTGGGAGGGAAGAGGAGAGAGAGAAAGAGTGGGTTTTGTATTTCAAGGGTATTTTTGGTGTATTTCTGGAGTTAGTGGAGTATAATGTACGTATATAGATCGTAGAGGATCATCCCCAGACGCTCCCATGCAGAAAATCTCATGATTAGATACTCTGCAAGTTGCTGACTGGATCAGAGTTGAGCGCTCAAAGCCGTGGGCTTGAGCGCTCAAGGGGCTTTCCCAGGGTTGAGCGCTCAAGGACAGGGGCTTGAGCGCTCAAGGTGCTTGATGGCAAATTGTTGGTTTGGCTTGGTTCAACACTGTTTGGGTTGGTTTGAGCTATTTTGGTTGATTTTGATCAAATTCAAGTCACTCTCACAAGTTTCAGGTAGTCATGATTGGTCCGTTTCATCATCGGAAATGCTTGAGCGCATCTCGGGTTCAAAATTGGGGTGTCTACAGTTGCCCCTCTTGGATGAGACTCAATGCCATTGATTTGGTATGAGTGGCGTCCAAGATAAAGACAGCCCAACTCGTTCCCTGTAATGCACTTCAAGCTGAAAAATGATTTAAACGAGCACGTGGCTCTCAAAATGATTTAAACGAGCACGTGGCTCTCAAAATGATTTAAACGAGCACGAAGCTCTCAAAATGATTTAAACGAGCACGAAGCTCTCAGAATGATTTAAACGAGCATAAAGCTCTCAGAATGATTTAAACGAGCATAAAGCTCTCAGAATGATTTAAACGAGCACGTGGCTCTCAAAATGATTTAAATGAGCACGAAGCTCTCAGAATGATTTAAACGAGCACGAAGTTCTCAGAAAATGATTTAAACGAGCACATGGCTCTCAAAATGATTTAAACGAGCACGAAGCTCTCAAAATGATTTAAACGAGCACGAAGCTCTTAGAATGATTTAAACGAACACAAAGCTCTCAAAATGATTTAAACGATTGATTGAATGATTTGATTGAAGCTCTCAGAAAATGATTTAAACGAGCACGTGGCTCTCAGAATGATTTAAACGAGCACGAAGCTCTCAAAATGATTTAAACGAGCACGAAGCTCTCAAAATGATTTAAACGAGCACGAAGCTCTCAGAATGATTTAAACGAGCACGAAGCTCTCAGAAAATGATTTAAACGAGCACGTGGCTCTCAAAATGATTTAAACGAGCACGTGGCTCTCAGAAAATGATTTGAAAAACTTCGTGCATACGCTAACGCTATTAATAAACAACGATTTAAACGAGCACGTGGCTCTCAAAAAATGATTTAAACGAGCACGTGGCTCTCAGAAAATGATTTAAACGAGCCGTGGCTCTCAAAATGATTTAAACGAGCACGTAGCTCTCAAAATGATTTAAACGAGCACGTGGCTCTTCAGAAAATGATTTAAACGAGCACGTGGCTCTCAGAAAATGATTTGAAAAGCTTCGTGCATACGCTAACGCGAAGCACACGTACATAACACGTTTCGATCTGGCACGATCAAATATTAAGATTAAAATTCATGGATAAAATGAGCATTCAAATGATTGGGACTACTGAGTCCAAAGTTCACTAACAAAACACAAGGGATGCTTGAAATCCCCCTGCAAAGCTTGCAAGAGAAGCCAAAAACCCTTGCCAGAAGTGGCCTTGAGCGCTCAATCTTAGAGGCTTGAGCGCTCAAACTCCGAAATGGCCTTCCAGCGCTCAAAGGGGTCAGCTTAAGCGCTTGAACCCCTGAACGGGGACAACGGTTCAAAATCATAACGTTCGGTTTAACTCTGATTTACACCGATTAAACTCTCAGAACGTTTCAGAAACTTCAGAAATCAAATCCTCACACCTCTCTCGTGATTCCGAAACAAACCCAAACGTTTTCTCACTCAAATTTCTGCCAAAATCAAAAACCCCCAATTTCTAGGGTTCGTCCGTACGATTCTCGGTCAATTTCGGTTTGATTAGGGCTCGATTTGTGCTTGATTGGTCAGTTTCATGGAGGATACAAGTGGATCACGGTCTCCGGTGGCCTCGCCGACGGCGGAGAGGGGCGGTGGCAGTACTGCGGTGCCGCCACCGACGAGCTCGAGCGCTCAAGGTGATTTGCAGGAGACAGGGGTGGGTCCCACAGTGACCGGGACGCCACCCACCATCACAGAAACATCGGGGAGAGATGGAGAGAGAGAGGAAGAAAGAGGGAGAGAGGGAGAAAGAGAGAGAGAGAGGATGGCAGTGGTGATCCGGTGGCCTCCGGTAGTGGTGGAGACCCAGCCACCAAGACGGTGGTGATGTTAGTGGTAGTAGTGGTAGTGATGATGGTGACGATAAAGGTAGTGGTGATGGTGGTGATAGCGGTGGTGGTGACCCAGTGACGGAGAGAGTAGAGGAGAGGGGGGAGGAGTTGGTGGAGGAGAGGGTAGAGGTCGATGACGTGGACTGGGACCCGGTGGTGGTGCGTGTGCGAGAGAGCAGAGTGAGAGGAGCCGGTGGAGGAGAGGGTAGAGGTCCATGACGTGGACAGCGACGGCAGCAGTGACGAGACGGCCGGGGGTGCTCGTTGGAGGATAGAGCCGAGATCCAGTCAGCGGCCTAGCGAGGGGGATAAGGGGAAGGCGGCGATGATTGGTGGAGAGCCAGCGACTCAGGGGCAGGGTAGTAGGCCGTCGGCTCAGGGTCCAGTTGGGATCTCTCGGGAGGACTATCTCGAGCACGCGCCACCGGAGGTAGTGATAGCGGCTGCAGTAGATGCCCCAGGGATTTTGGATGTGTTCCAGGGCGGCTGTGGTGGAGGTTAGAGAGAGAGAGGCGGCGATGCTACGGGAGGCTGCCGCTGAGGACGAGGCGGCGAGGGCCTTCTGCGAGGAGTTTGAGACGGAGGAGGCGGCGGAGGCGGCTAGGCGACAAGCCGAGGAGGAGGAGAGGGCTGGGCGGAGAGTGACGGTGGTCAAGGCTGCCAGACACTGGTTGAGGAGAGGGAGGCCGGCTTTCGACGCGGCGACTTACGCCCCACCGGTGCACCTCTTCGTGCCTTCCGCTGCAGACGATTATACTCCCCAACGAGAGTTGTACTTCGGAGAGGAGGTGCTACTGGACCCCGAGGTTCACCTTTCGACTGACTGCTTGACGGTACACTTGCTTTACTCACTTGCTTATTGCTTTTTGCGCACCTTTAGTAATCAACAAACCTGATTTGCATTGAATGATTGAATTACTGCACATGATTGATGACTGGTTTTGAATAATAGATCGGACTAACACCTTGATTGCTTGTTTGTTGGTTGATTGTGTGCAGAGAAACTTGAGTTTGAAGGCTCACGGGGGAATGGGTTCCAGCTGGGAGATCTACCAGCAGCTGCATGTCTCGGTGAGGACTCTGGTGGATCTGGCGGGATTCGGGAGGTTCATCCCGACTCTCACGAGCACACAGCACGACCATGCCGTGGTAACGGCGTTGGCCGAGAGGTGGAGGGACTCTACGAGTTCTTTCCATCTCGTTATTGGAGAGGCGACGATGACCCCGCTGGATTTCTCAGCGATCACGGGGTTGAGGGTAGGAGGAGACCCGATCCCGTTCGACTCGGGGATTGGCGGAGACATCGCTGCACTGCGGTGGTTCTTGGGCTTTGTGCCCAACAAGGAAGGGGAGACGGCCACATATGGCCAATTCAAGCTGAAGGGATTGGGCGAGCCGACTGATGATGAGGATGCAGCACAGAAGGCGAGGTGCTACCTGTTATTGTTATACTGTTTGGGGCTTCTTGTACCCAAACGGGCGTAGCAGTGCACCTCTCCCGGGAGGGTTGAGAGACTTCACGGTTGCGGCGAGATACAACTGGGGAGGAGCGGCGCTCGGAAGCTGCTACGCGTTCATGAATGCTGTCTCTAGGAGGAAAGGGACCAGCATATCAGGGCTATGGAGCGTCTGGGAGGTAAAACACAAATGCTTTCGATTCAAATTACATGCATGCATTTCAATGTTCACGCTTGATTGACTGACTCGTTTATTGCTTTGACATACAGCTTTGGGCTTACGAGGTGCTGGGGTTGCACCCCCCGGAGACGCGGCACCTAGATCCGGACGTCATTCCCCGAGCACTGTGCTGGGGCGAAGGCTTCCGCTACGGCGGCTCAGCGCGAGAGAACATCCACGTTCTCCGCGCTTCGCTGGACAGGCTCCCTGCTTCTCTAGTAAGAATCAATCTCTCACACACGTTCAATCTTGCTTTCAATTTGTTTTTAATCATGCACTTGATTACTAATGCTTGAACAACTTTCCACAGGTCCGCTGGAACATATGGGATGCTATCAACGAACCTTACTTGGCTCTGAGCCGGAAGCTCACGAGGGGGAGGGTTTTGCTTGAGTGCCAGTATGGCTGGTTCTGGTACCTTGGTGACAGGGTAGTACGCCAGTCGATACGGGCTGGAGAACCACAGGTGCCAGGACGCCTTCCTCCTCGAGTGCTGATGACGTCTCGGTATACACTGGCAGAGATCGAGCGTTTTACGACGCCTGACCTGGACTTGAGTCAGCACCTGCGTCCGGCCTTGAGCTACAGTGATTACTTCAAGAAGTATTTGGCCGGTTCGCTGGAGTCGGAGGAGTGGAGAGACAAGGTTGAGGAGGAGAAGGCCGCGAAGGCACGGGCCTCAGCTGGAGGGGTAGCCAGAGGCGAGGATGCTGGCACCCCCAAGTGGTGGGTGCACGTTATTTCTGCAGGCGGAGAGGCAGGGGATATAGACATCCCGAGGCCACCAGCCGACTTCCCGCGACTCTCGGCACCGGTAAGAAACACTCCACTTATTCAAATTTGCATGTTTTGATTATGAATGACCAAATGCACTGACGATTCAAACTTCTGACTTGCTTGCAGGTTTCACAGGAGGTGGCGCAGACTTTACACGAGCAGAACCAAGGGCTACGCGTCCTGATTCGCCGAATTATTGCCGGGGAAGAAGTCACTATCCGCCGGGAGGGCGAGCCGGCACCTCCCGCTGCTCCTGGGCCTTCTCGCCCGAGAGTTGCACCGGTATGTAATTCATATTGCTTGCACTTTGGATTTCTTGATTATACCGTGTACTGATTCCTTTTTCTGTTTGCTTGATGATGCAGTCGCCTGTGTACAGAAAGAGGCCCCATGCTGGAGTGGACGGCCCTGGAGATATGACTGTGAGGCTCGGGCGTTCAAAGATGGCGGCGGCGAGCCCTGAAGAGGAGAGACCGCGGAGATCATTCCGCCGGAGAGTGGAGGTAGTTACTGAGGGGATAGTAGAGACGAGCTCGAGCGATGACAGCGTCGATGACGCTAACTACCCCGCTTCTCGGCAGGAACGACAGGAGCAGCGGCAGGGAGACAAGACTGAGAGCTCGGACGAGACGATGGATGAGTCAGAGTAGTACATAGTAGACATAGAGTAGTTTTAGAGTTTTGCTTTTGCTTTTCTTCCTTTCTTTTGATTGGGCCTGCGTGCCCTGATAGACAGGTAGATTGGGCCTGCGTGCCCTGGCTACGGATTTTTTGATTGGGCGTTGTGTGCCCTGGTATGATAATGATGATACTTGGTTCGGCGTCTTGCTTTTCGTGGATTTTGATCAGATTATACATGATTTGTACTTTCATTTGTTCATCGTATTATTTTCTGCTTTTGATTTTCAGATGAACAAACCTGTTGTATAATGTACATAACTTATCCACAAAATTTTGAATCCAAATATCCAAGATCAAAGCTTAAAACTTGACTTTAAAGAAAAGATCACATGTTCGAGAATTTGGACGAAACATGATTATTCGAGTTTACGTTCAACCAGAAATAGTATTTACACACCGCGCGACTTGACATATTTCTCGTATATGAGCAATCAATACGAACTATACAAAATGACCTTAGAACGGAATTTGATGTTCATAAGGCATATTTGAAAATAAAATGCTTCGTGAGTCTGCTTAGATATAAGAAACTGCCATGTCGTCACTTCAACCAAGTCATAAATGACATAAATACCCCCACAATCATCTCCATTTAGCAAGGAAATCCCTGAACCATTTTTGACACGGTGACGATCGCCATCCCATTGCTTAAGTTGGCCGTTGATACCCCAAAACCTTGCATGATCAAAGAAATGTCTCGGGAACCGCTCCGACAAGTCACAAACGTTCATTGACACATGTCCCGATAATTGGAAATGGCTAACAAGACCAAGAAAAAGATCCGGATGTCCAATGGCCGCCTTCTTGTTCCAAACTCTTTCATACACGTATCCCGTGTCCGCCCACGTATCGGTTTGTTAATTCAAGGAACGAGACGCTCCGCGAAGTCACAAATGTCCATTGAGACTTGGCCTGGGTGTTGGTTAATGGTTAGAAGGCTTAGAATAGGTTTCGGGCATCTAACGGGCCAAAAGTGCAGCTGCTGCTGTTTCTGCTGTTCTGCAGGCCTTGAGCGCTCAATGGGGTTTGAGCGCTCAAACTCAGCACCTTGAGCGCTCAAGGTGGTTTTAGGGGGTTGAGCGCTCAAGCCATGGGCCTTGAGCGCTCAAGGTCTGTTCTGGGCAGATTAATAATGTTGCTTCCCAATGCATTTTTGGACCCTTTTGCATGATTTCTTCTGCCCCAAATGTCTTTTTGCTCTGCTATAACATCTCCCAAGCTTTGAATATCACCTTCCCAAGGTCTTTTTACACTTTTCCCACAAATGCCATGCATTTCCAATGTATTTTCAAATTTTCCAACAAAAACACCTTGGAAATATATACTTGACCATCTTGAAAATGTAATCTTTGATTTCCAATGTTGCATGGCAAATTTGTAAGGTTCCTCCCAAGTCCCCTATAAATACCATCCATGATCAAGCCTTTCCTACACACCATTTTCACATCAAATTTCATTTCCTACTCCACACATATTTCTTATCAATCTTCTATTGCTTTCCCATGGCTGCCCTTGACCCTTCCGTTATCAATACTTGGGTTGCTAGCTTTGAAAACATTGATTGGTTCAACTTCCGAGGTCTTGGCCTCAACGCTCTTCGCCACCTCCATACTTTTCCTATCCGCCAAGACATCTTGCACGCCGCGGTTCGTTGTTGGGATTCAGAACTCCATGTGTTCCGTTTTGGGATGCAAGAGCTTTGCCCGACTGTTGAGGAATTTCAAGCCTATCTTGGCGGTCGTGCTTTTGCCGATCCCGTCATACCACCCATTCGTGAAAATTACGCCAACACTCTTAGCAGGAAACTTGGTCTTGGGAATGGCGCTGCGCGCTTCTTGATTCGCAACGAGACTCTCAACGTTCTTCGTCTCTTTGCGGATTACGGTCCAACAGGCGACCTTTTAGATTTTACCGTTCAAAACCGGCGCATGTTTGCGCTTTGCATGTGCCTCTTGGCATTGTACTTGTTGGTCCCATGTGATGGCCATCCCAGTTCTGCTATTGTCGGCGTTGCCGCTCAGATTGAACAACGGAGGGATGTGGTTCCTTTGGTTTTGGCCGAGACAATCATGGGTTTGGATGCGGTTAAGGCTGGAAGGACAAACACTTTTGCCGGAAGTCCACTTTTGCTCCAGGTTTGGTTTATTTGGTTTGGACATTTTTGGTTTTGGGGATTTTGGTTATTTGGCTTGGTTTTGACTTTGGCTTTGGGTGTTTTGGTTTTGTAGGTATGGCTATGTGACAAGGTTGGGCTTTTGAGGGAGCCGGCGGGTGATTGGGTTTATGATCCACGGACTTGGGTGAGCAGGCCTTTTGTGCATGATGAGGTTGACGAAGATGAATGGTTTGACTTCTTCAGGTCACTAGGGGAGGATCACATCACTTGGCGGTGCCATTGGTTGCCTTTGCCGGACATGACGGCCAATCACATGGGCGACACATGGGTGATTCTGGCGGGTTTGCAGGGGTATGCCTACTATTTTCCACAACGTATCCTCCGCCAATATCGCATCCGTCAAGAAGTGGAGTACTCAGTTCCTGCCACTTTCAGTCTTCCCACCTTTAGGCATTCCGTCCTTGAGCACTACCGTACTTCTTGGAGAAATAGGGTTCTTTGGGCTCCTGATCCCTACCCAACTATTCATTTGAATGGACATTACAGGGATTGGATGAGAGGGCAAATGGAAACACGACGCTGAAGAAATCAACGCAATTCGACTCTTGACTCACTAAGCTGTTTCCCAAAATAAATGGTGCATTTTTTTTTTTTGAAGGCTGCTCAGTTTATGTAATCAAAGAAGTGATTTGAATAAAATTGAACGATGAAGGGTTTCCCCCCTCTTGGTTCATTCAGTTCCATATGCTATCTTCTTTGAAAGCTGTGAAATCATGAACCAACTCATCAGACTTAGACCGAACCCCAAGATAGGGTTGCCTACGTATCCTTTTCCCAAGGAATCAGGTCATGGCGTAGTTCAGGGAAGGGTTTGCTCGGGTATTAACACTCTCCTTTTTGCGCTCTAAATTTTGCCTGGTACCGCCTTTTCAGGTTTTCGGTCCAGCGAGCTTCTTTTGAATTTTTGCCTTAAATTTTGCCTAGACTGCCCAGTGTGGGTTTTCAGACTAGCAGGCTTGCTCTAATTTTTGCTTGGGTCGGCTCGCCCTTGCGATTTTCCGCCCAACGAGCATCTCTCAGGGGTAATATCGTTTGAGTTGGTCCAAATTGACAAGATTGCTGAACTCGTTACCATCCAGATCAAGGATCACTGCTGCCCCACCATCGAGAATGGTCTTGATGATATATGGTCCTGCCCATTTCGGCCTGAACTTTCCTCGTGGATCAAAAATTGGTGCCCGAATTTCTTTCACCACCATGTCCCCTTCGATCAGATCCCTGGATTTCACCTTCTTGTTGAATGCGCGAGCGATTCTTCTCTGATATCCCTGAATGTGATACAATGCCCGCAATCTCCTTTCGTCAAACAACATCAACTCTGAAAATCTATCGCTCAGCCAGTCAGCCTCATTGATTTCATTTTCTATCATCACCCTTAAAGAGGGCACTTCAAGCTCGATGGGAAGTACCGCTTCCATACCATAAACCAAAGAATACGGTGTTGCCCCTGTTGGAGTTCGGATCGAAGTGCGGTACCCCCATAATGCCAATGGTAACTTCTCATGCCAATCCCTAGATGATTCGATGGTTTTCTCCAGGATATTCTTGATTGATTTATTGGCTGCTTCCACCGCTCCATTGGTTTGGGGCCTGTATACTGTTGACTTGTGAACCTGAACATTGAATTCCTCAAGTACTTCTGCTGCCCTTCCTTTGAAATGTACACCATTGTCCGACACGAAGGCATTGGGAACCCCATATCGGTAAATGATGTTTTGCTTAATGAAATGGGCCACCTGTACTGCGGTCAATGTAGTGTAAGAAGCTGACTCCACCCACTTTGTGAAATAATCAATCGCCACCAATATGAATTTGTGACCATTTGAAGCTGGCGGCGTGATTTTCCCGATCACATCTATTCCCCATACTGAGAAAGGCCAGGGCGTTGCCATTGTATGAAGTTCAGATGGCGGTACATGCATGAGGTTAGCATGCACTTGACACTTATGACATCTCCGCACATACTGAACACAATCTGTTTCCAAAGTTAACCAGAAATACCCTTGCCTCAGAATCTTCTTTGCCATCATTAATCCGCTCATGTGGGGACCGCAGATTCCTTCATGAATTTCTTCCATTACCCTTTTCGTGTCATCACCATGGATGCACAACTTGTGCATGCCACAGTATGATCTTTTGTACAACCTTCCACCACAGATGATGTATTGTGACGCCAACCTTTGTAACGCTATCCGATCTTTCTTGTTTGCTCCCTCCGGATATTCCCCTTTCTCAACCAGATTCCAGATATCATAATACCAAGGCAGACCATCATCAATTTCGCCAACGTTCATCACATACTCATAAGCTGGCCTATTCCTTTGCTCGATCATGATTGGTCTCATTCTTACTCCTACGGGCAATTCCACCATAGATGCCAAAGTTGCAAGAGCGTCGGCAAAATGATTCTTCATTCTCGGGATATGCGTGAAGGTAACTTGCTCAAATCGATGAATCAGATCATCAAGGTCTTTGTGGTATGGCTTCAACTTTTCTTCTCGTACTTTCCAATCACCGTTGGCTTGGGAAACCACCAGATTCGAGTCTCCAATCACTTCCAATTTCTTTATCCCGATTTCAAAAGCAGCCTCCATTCCAACAATGCATGCTTCGTACTCCGCCTGGTTATTGGTAACCTCGAAATTCAACTTGAAAGAGAGAGGAATATGAGGTCCTTCTGGTGAGACCAACAAGATGCCGATCCCAAATCCTTTCTGATTTGCGGCTCCATCGAAGTATAATTTCCAAGCATCCTCTGTTACTGTCATAACACTCTCATCGGGAAACTGGAACTCCGTGTCTTCTGGTCCTTCGATTGGATGATCTGCCAAGAATTCTGCTACTGCCCTGCCTTTTACTGATTTTCGCGTCACATACTTGAGTTCGAATTCAGCCAACAGAAGCAACCATCGTGCTAACTTTCCGGTGAGTGCCGGTTTCTCAAACAGATATTTGAGGGGGTCCATTCGCGAGATTAACACCACCGAATAAGCTAACATGTAATGCCTTAACTTTTTAGAGGCCCACACGAGAGCCCAACATGTTTTCTCCAAAGGTGTGTATCTTTCTTCGGCTCCGACCATCTTCTTGCTTAAATAATACACCGCCCTCTCGATACCTGCTTCACCTTCCTGTGCCAACATGCAGCCCATTGCAGACTGTGTCACTGATAAATACAGAATCAAAGGCTTTCCTGGTGTCGGTGGCGACAGTACTGGAGGACTTTGAAGATACTGCCGGATCGATTCGAAGGCTTTCTGGCACTTGTCTTCCCATTTGAATGGCACTCCTTTCTTGAGCAAATGAAACATCGGCTCGCAAGTTGAAGTTAACTTAGCGATGAATCTGCTGATGAACTGGATCTTTCCAAGAAAACTCCGAACCTCTTTTTCCGTCTTTGGCGGCTCCATTTCCAATATTGCCTTGATTTTCGATGGATCGACTTCAATCCCCCTGGTGGTAATCATAAACCCCAACATTTTCCCTGCGGTGACTCCGAATGTGCACTTTTGCGGATTGAGACGCATCCGGTACTTCCGTATTCTTTCAAAGAATTTGCGCAACGCCGGGAGATGTCCCTCTCTCTCCTTGGCTTTCACAATCATGTCATCCACATATACCTCGACCTCCTTATGCATCATGTCATGTAACAGGGTCGTGGCAGCTCTTTGATAAGTTGACCCTGCATTCTTCAATCCAAACGACATGACCCTGTAACAAAACGTCCCCCATTCAGTAGTGAAGGTTGTTTTCTCTCGATCTTCTGGCGCCATCAAAATCTGATTATATCCCGAAAACCCATCCATAAATGACAATAGAGCATGCCCTGCCGTGTTATCCACCAGTACATCAATGTGAGGTAAAGGGAAATCATCTTTCGGACTGGCCTTGTTCAGATCTCTGAAATCTACACACACTCTGACCTTTCCGTCCTTCTTGGGCACTGGCACGATATTTGCTACCCACTGCGGATATTCAGTTACCATCAAGAAGCCGGCGTTGAACTGCTTGGTGACTTCCTCTTTGACTTTTTCAACCCAATCCGGCCTTATTTTCCTCAGTTTCTGTTTTACTGGTTTTGCATCGGGATACAAGGGAATTCGATGTTGCACGATTTCAGGATCGATTCCGGGCATATCTGCATGGGACCAAGCGAAAACATCTTCAAATTCTTTGAGCAAATCAACGAGTAATTTCTGTTCCTCCGAAGATAGCCCGGAACCGATTTGAACCATGCGAGGATTCTCCTCATCTCTCAATTTAATAGAAATTACTTCTTCTTTTATTGGCTGAGCATGCCTTTCATTTTCCCTTTCAATTAGGGACTTAAGTTCTTTGGGTATTTCTCCCTCGAACTCAGTCTCATCATTGTCGGGGTCTACACAATTTATTTCGGGAACAGCAAAGTAAGCGAAATCATCATTTATTTCATTAACAAAGCCCCCCGGGGCACAGTACATGGCATCAGACTCAAACTCGAAATAGAAGTGACGACGTGGAGGGCCATGAGGCACAAACTCCGACTCATAGCCAAACTCAAACCCTGACTCAGACTCGAATTCTAGCTTAGTGAATGCATTAGTAAATTTTACAACAGGAGTGAAAGTGCAATTCTTGTATTCACCGACTGCATCCACTATTAGCACGCTGGGATCTTCAATGATTTCCTGTCCGAGCATCATCACTGTTGGCTCTTCTTTATCCTTACCTGTTAGACTGACCTCGTCGAACATCGACATCAAGATCCCACCATCCAAGGCTTCCGTCCAATCTGCTTTGAGGTCTTTCACCAATTTCTCGACCTTTTCATGTTCGTCTTCACTATCCCAAGCATCATTAGCAAAGATCTCGAACCCGGGGTGCACCTCTCCACTTATTTCATTTACGAACGGCTCAGGCTGGCCGTGATATGGTGCATTTGACCCTTCCCCAACAAAGCGGATCCGACGGTTTGCACTGCTGCTTGCTCGATTGGTTCTTGTCTTTTGCATCTCTTTCAATGTAGGTTCATACCCTAACCCGAAACGGCCTCGCTGAGAAGGGAATTCGGGAAACTGAGCCACCCCTTGATGAGTTCGACCCAAACCGGTGCCTGGCAGATAAGACATCCTCCTCATCATCTCGAGAGCTGTGGTGCTGATTGAAAAATCATCATCTATACGAAGCGTGAACACACCACCGGACGTATCAAAAGCAAAGCCCCCAAGCTGAACATCATTTTCGTCGTGCATAATTTCTAACAGAGGAGCATTATCTTCAGCATGAGGGCGAATGCCCGTATCCCCATAGAGGGCGACTGTCCCACTTTCCAAACCAAGCAGAACCTTTTGATGCAAAGTAGATGGAACTGCCATGATATCGGGTCGATGCATCCAAGGACGTCCCAACAGCAAATTGAATGAAGCTGGGATCTCAAGCACATGAAACTCAACTGTCGATTTGAACCCTTCCGCAGCGATTTCCATTTCAACAGTTCCAAGCACATTGCGGCGGGTGTTATCATAAGCTCGGACAGTGAGACTAGATGGCGTGAAATCCTTTGGTTTAAGCCCCAAGCATAGAGCTGTTCTGAGAGGGCATACATTGAGTGCGGATCCATTGTCTATCAACACAACCGGGATCCACTTCCCCATGCATTTCATGGTGACATGCAAAGGCTTGTTGTGATCAGTTCCCTCAAGCGGTAGATCGGCTTCGGTAAAGGTTACGACATGCTTGGTTGGTTTGGGAGTAATGGTTGGCTTGGTGATAATGGCGGCCACCATGGCTTGAGGGGTGATGTCTGATGCAACTTCCATACAGGACAATGCTTGAGCGAGCTTCTGGCGATGCTCGCTGGAGCTCATTAGCAATCCCCAAATGGTAAGTGCGGCTGGGGTTTTCTCGAGTTGTTTCTGGATGGGATTTTCTTCGTTGGTTGGTGGAGGTTTTGGACGAGGGGCACGACTGTTTGCCGCGGAAGTAGATTGGTTATTTGTTGGGTTAAAGAGGTTTTGGAAATCGATTGGGTTAGCAATTGGGTCACTGAGGTTGTTTGGGTAGTGTGGCATGGCTAGGTTATTTGGTAGAGCTGGGTTGTTTTGTGGGGTTGGGTTATTTTGTGGAGCTAGGTTAAAAGGTGGTTGGTTTGTGGTATTTGGTGGTGGGTTGGATGTACTCCCGGTGAACATCTGGGGTGGTTGGTAAAATCGACCACTCCGAAGAAGGTGAAGAACTGAGTCAATATCATCCCCCCACAAATCAGTGTAGTCGGTGTAGAAGTCAACAAGATCCCCCTCCGCTTTTCTTTTCCCTTTTGCGATACTGGCTTCTTCCATTCCTTTGGTAATCCCTTCGACAGTTGCTTCACTCCACACATCCCCATTTTCCATGGCCGCCTGATTAACAGCCCATACCTCGTTATCCCCAACCCATAGCGGTGTTATGCCTTCATTCTGATTGGTCCACATGTTTGCTATGACATTTTCCTCCATTTGCTGCCCCCAAACATCGGGCAGGCCACTGTTCAACACCATAATATTGCAATCCTCCGGGACTTGCACTTGAGGTGCCAGAAGATTCCCATCGACTATGTAGTCATAAGGTGTGAATTCTATTCCCTCCGTCATTCGATTTATGGCTTGCTCACTCATCATGGAGAAATCGGGGCGACCCTCCCACAGTGGTGGCATTGGAAAATAAGACTCATCAAAGAACATAGGGAGCGTGGACCCATCCAAAGGATCGTTAGGGTCCATGAGCTGCCACTCGTTTGGTGTGGGATCCCACTCAACTTCTTGCGCACCATAGAATGCCCCATCTTCTTCTTGCCAATTTTGCCCTTGTCCTTCTTCCACTGGCTGTATCACTGGCAATGGTTCAAACAGATTAGGAAGTGCAAATCCATCAAGCGGATCTGCCAACATTGGATCCCAAAACTGATTAATCGGGGGTCCTCCATTTAACTGTTCGTTTTGCGGCCAAACTTCTCCATTTGCTACGTTATTGGCCACCAACTGTTCATACTCGTGAGCTTCCATGGCCATTATCAAATTACTCCATTCTTGCCACACATTAGGGTTCAAGTGCACATCAAGAAAACACGCCTCGCACTCATCTGGTATAGGCACAATGGGCTTAGGATCTGTTTCGTGTATGATGTATTGGCTTGGGTCAAATGGAGTGGGATTTGGGTCTTTTTGAGTGGAGCTAAGGGTAATCTGGCCTATGTCACCGTTTCTTTTGTGAGCTGGCAGAGGATTTGTGAGGATGTTGGGCTTTTCAGTGGGGTCTCGGATTTGTTTGTTGTCAATGAGATCTTGAATCTCATGACGCAGGCGTTGGCATCTTTCAGTGGGATGGCCGGGTGTTTGGTGGAATATGCAGAAGGTGTTTGGGTTATACGTTGGTGGGGGATTTTGTGGAGGTGGAGTTGGCTGAAGGGGTTTGATTTTTCCCTGTTGCACGAGTTGCTCGAAAGCAACAGGTAGAGGTAAGGGAAGAGGGGTGAAAATACGCCGTCCTCTTTGGTTTTGGAGTGGTTGAGTTGGTTGGGTTGGTTGAGATAGGATGGCATTTATGGGTTCAGCTTTATGGGGTTGGTGATTTGCGGAGTTGGAGGAAGTACCGGCTGTGTAACTGGGGTTGGCGTATAGGGAAGAGGTGTTGCCGATGTAGTTTCGCTTGGGTTTTGGGAAGGAGTCTCCTTTTTTCAACATCCCGCTCTGCAGAGCTTCTTCAATTGAAAGACCCATTTCAAAATAGGTCTCGAAGTTATGTGCTTGGGCCATGACCATGTACTGAGCCAAATCGGGCTGTAGGTTCTTGGTTATAATGCGCATCTGATCTTTGTCACTGGGACGATCAGTCATTTGCGCAGCCTTGGCTCTCCACCTTTTCACAAAATCGGCGAATGATTCCCTTTCCTTCATTTTGATACTCTCAAGTTCACGAGTAGTGACCTTGAGTTGCACATTATATTCATACTGCTTAATGAAAGCAGCCACCATTTCTTCCCAAGTTTGTCTCTTCGAAATGTCAAGAGACAAGAGCCATTGAAGTGCAGGTCCTTTTAGGGTTTCATGAAACATCTGAGCCATGGTTAGCTCGTCAACTTCTTGTAACGAGAGGGAGCTTACATATGCCTGAATATGCCCTCTCGGATCCCCAGTCCCATCAAACTTTTCGAAGTCCACATGCTTGAACTTCTTGGGGAGTTTAGCACCCGGGAAAATACATAGCTTACTCATGTCAAACCCCGTAATGGCTCGCTTCTCACTTTTGGCAACTGATTCTTCTAATTTGAGTATTTTGGCTAACATTTCAGACAGTTGGGGATTCTCAGGGGGAGGGGGTTGTTCCGGATGTTCATCATTAGGGATCTCTTGATCACCCTCGGGCATACGCTGTTGAGGTGGGGGAAGTCGACTCTGTATGTTTACCATAATTGCCATGAGTTGGGCAATTCGGGTATCATTCCGGACCCTCTCATCATGCATTTCCTTTCTCATCTGTTCAAGCTCATTCGGGGGATCCTGCTCTTGTTCTGCCGCCATAACTGACTCAACCTTTGGTGACAAGAATCTAGATAATCTCTGCCCGGGAGGTCGAGTCCAAACAGGTAAGGTCTTCTTCTTCTTTGCGGGCCCAATGATTCAAGAACTGATCAAAAGCAAAAGCCGGACTCAGATGCGCACTCGACGTGTCTACTATGCACAAAAAGAATGATCTTACAAATGCTCTCAATCGTCTCGCCGCGACTCAACTCACAGAGTTAGCCCTATTTCTAGCCTTAAGAGTTAGCCTACCGGTTTCGGAACTCACTTGGAATCGTTCGCACAGCAGATTGAACCAACACCACGGGTAAGTCGTTTTACTCGGCAATTACGGCTTCAACCTACAGCCTAGATGTCGAAACCGCAATCGTTATCCTTTCTTTGACCATCCGAGACAGAGCAATGAGGTGTCGTCATCCAGTTACAATCGATTCCAAGGCTAGTCCGAAACACGGGTGACCGTTTGGGCACGGTCAACACCGGAGGTATCTCAAACTCCGTGGATTTAAAGTCTCCTAGACTGAATTCCACAGTTTTGGAAGATTGCCCCAATCCTCAAGTTTTCTTTTTGAAGCAATAAAGTCCTTAAAATTGAATAATCGAATTTGGGAATCTCTGATTCATGCTAATTCCGACAATGATCTAGATCAGAAGCCTAAGGGCGATTGATCCTTCTCGGGCCAAGGTCCCTTAAACCTGGCTAGATCAGTGTTTAGGAATTTGATAATCCAAAGTTTCCCATGTCCGGTCACCCTAAAGACCAACTCGCAAGAACAACGTGCATATGGGACGCACGACTCATCATCGGGCCAGGGCAATCTCCTACTAACCGCAGAGGCCCTAAAATCTAAACTGAAGAACAAGACGGACAAGCGCTCGCGACAACTATATACAATGCAGATGCATGAATGCAAAATGGCATGGTGAGGAAAGCGGTAACACATAGCATGTTAACATGGTGGAGCACGTAAACTTAGCACACATGTGAGCTGCTAAACGTGGGGTTCTATGGCTAATTATATGCAAAAGTCTGGTTTTGGTCACTGAGGGTACCCCGGACTCAAAATCAAAACCGCCTCCTACCGTCAAAGACGATAGTGACGATGTGATTTATCACGGTCGAGGGCTGCTGGGCATTTCGGGATTCCCTGTCACCGGCAAGCCGGGCAGGATTGCCAAAACACGCCAGCGGGGCTTTAAGAACCATGCAAGTGCAATGCAAAATCAAATTCCAAATATTTTCAAAATCCCACAAAACATCTTTCAAATTAAACCCACTTTGATTAACACATATTTCAATAAAATTACACAAGTGTAATTAAATAAAAATATATATTAACCAATACTCCCCAGCGGAGTCGCCAGCTTGTGGACGGCCCACCGAGATTCGGCGCGATTCGCGTTTCGAAAAGATTATGATTGTTTGAGTCGCCACCCGGATTTTAGGTCCGAACCCGAGAAACCGATAAAAAGATGACTCATTTGCCCATTTGAAAAAGGGGTTTCACTGATCTTGATAATACCAAAGATTTCTCGGATTCGGAGGTTTGGTTACGAAAGGGGAAGGTTTTTACGGCACCCCTCTCGCCCGGTCCGTGAACCGGTCTCTACTCAATGTTTCATGGGATTTTAAAGAATACTCGAAATTCGATTTGTTCACAACATAGGGAAATTGGGGATGGGAACCACTTAAACAATAAAAACATGAAAGATATACTTAAAGTGGATGCTTGTGCTTGATGATGAATGATGATGATGATAATAATAAGCAAAATTATCACAAATATTTACAGAGAAATGAGAAATTACAGAAATTATACAACAGTTCCAGAAAGTACAAACATTGAGGCCCAAACAAACTGTTTTGCAAACTGGATTCCAAAATAGGGGTTGAGCGCTCAAAGATAGAGGCTTGAGCGCTCAAACCCTTCAAACTAGCTTGAGCGCTCAAGGCCCATGGCTTGAGCGCTCAATCCAGTTCCAGGCTTCTGTGATTTTAATCTCTTTTAACAGCTTCTCTTCTCATTCTTTACAGGATCAACGTTGATCAAACATTTTTTCAAGGAAATCAGACAAAGTAAACGGATTGATCCTTAAAAGAATGGGAAAAGGGAAGAATCCCCCAAAGATTTGCAAGCAAAGGCTTTTGAATGGGGAAGTAAAAGAGAAATCCAGATTATAAACACTTATGATAACAACACACACACACTATTAGCATGCTGCTTGACCGAAATCCTATGCCTAAATTGATGGGTTGCCCCAAGCGTAGGGCGGAGACCGGTGTAGCATAATACCCGGTAAGACCGGAATCGAATCCACAGAGAAGGTGGAAAGTGTTTACTAAAAACTCGGGTTGCTAATGTTTAACACGGCTCTTAGGTAGCCACCCTTTTGATTTGATTGGTGAATTAATTAACCTAAGAGAAAAATTGATTTTAATTAAATTATTTAAAAGAAAGTATGGTCGTAGGGTTCATAACACGGTGACCAGGTCCAGACAGTTTCGCTCCGTTCGGTGTTCTAAAAACGTTTGATTTTAGAGAGAAAAAGGTACCCCGAAAGATGCGAATCCTCGTGGTCGCCGTTTACCCATGTACAGCGAAGAACGAGTTTTGGTCCCCCGTTCCCCGCGTTACCTGGGCTCCGACAATGCCCGGATTCGTCCACGGAAGTTCTTTAATAACCTAAAATTGCTTGTCCGTTTATTAATTCTGAAAACAGGAGCGAGAACATACCCAGCCCTGGCCACGGCGTGTTAATCACCCCGCGACCATACCTATGGGACTACTCACTCATATTAAACAAAACAGATAAGAAAATTCTGGAATAAAACATGCTATTAAACTAGAATAAGAATTAAAACAAAGATTCGAGTCTCAGAACGCGGACAAACTCCCGCGAACTAAGATTAATGTAAAGAAGACAGAGAATTACCAAAGCGATGCGAGAATCAGCGAATAAAACTGTAAAACTTCAATGGAAAAGTAACCCGGAAAGTAGAATCTCCAAAGGAAAAGTCGGCTCCTAATTGGAAGAAAAACAAAGTAAAGTTGGAACCCTAATTCTGCCTCAAAACGAGGTATTTATCCCTTCCCCGAAGTCAAACATGTGACAAAGTCAAACGGCCCATTTAGGGCTCTCGGTATCGATACAGGCTTTTAGCCGTATCGATACCCAGACATTCTGTTCGCAGATGATGCCCGCGGTATCGATACAGGACAATCCCTGTATCGATACCGAGCCTCCTAAATTGCTCCTCAGCTTGTTTGGTCGTCCTGGCTTGGGTCCCACCGGTTCTCAACATGCCCAATGCCTTGTGTTCACTTTACGTGCTTTTTCCGACCTGTTCCCCACAAAATAATCACAAACACCAAAAACAAAAGACAACACCGCATCAAGTGGAAAATGGAATAAATCGCGCCTCTAATGCGCTAATTCGCCCTACTTAGGCGCTTAGATCTTGAGATATTGCGCGCCTATCACATGCCAGACCATGATCCATCATCGAAACATCACACGATCAACAAAAATGCCCGAGAACAGCTTGAGCGCTCAGGTTAATGACCTTGAGCGCTCAAGCCATAAACTGGCTCTCTGATTTCTGACTTAAAAAGGGATGATCGACGATTCTAAGGACCTTAAGCATTTTGAACAAGGGTAAGAAAGAAGATCCAGTCACTATTTTGCATTTAACATGGAATTTTATAAAGACATTGATCTTTGATCATCGTAATATAATTAACAAATGTTCATGCATGTGTTTTGGAAATAAAGATAGGCTGTTTTAAGAATCACATAAACACAGATAACCTTTAAACAATGATCAAAGCCAAAAGAAAGCTCAGAAGTTTGCAAAACAGAAACTGTTCAGAACTGGGCTTGAGCGCTCAAGGCATAAGGCTTGAGCGCTCAACCCCCGTTACAACTGCAGTTTTGAAAAAGGTTTTTGAACAATGTTTAGACCTCTATGAGTTCAAGCCAAGTACAAGAAACTTGTTTGAACTCACTGGTCCCCTCAGATGAACCAAAACAGTGAGGTTTTTACATTTCGACTACCTTTCGGAAATACTCGAAGTTTGGACTTGATTCTGGGCTTGGGGATGAATGATTGTGGATGCTTTTGTCTGTATTATGGACGAATTCGACAATGTATATGGTTGGATGATGATCAAGGGATGAATTCTGGATTTGAAAAGTGGTTTTGCAAGTGGTTTTGATGGTTAGAAGAGTGGTTTTGTAGAGAGAGAGAGAGAGATGATCGAATTTCTGGAGGATTTTCGGAGCTGGAGTGTGAGAATGGTTAACCCCAAAACCAGGGGTGAAGAATGGTTTTTATAGAGTGAGTGGGAGGGAAGAGGAGAGAGAGAAAGAGTGGGTTTTGTATTTCAAGGGTATTTTTGGTGTATTTCAGAGTTAGTGGAGTATAATGTACGTATATAGATCGTAGAGGATCATCCCCAGACGCTCCCATGCAGAAAATCTCATGATTAGATACTCTGCAAGTTGCTGACTGGATCAGAGTTGAGCGCTCAAAGCCGTGGGCTTGAGCGCTCAAGGGGCTTTCCCAGGGTTGAGCGCTCAAGGACAGGGGCTTGAGCGCTCAAGGTGCTTGATGGCAAATTGTTGGTTTGGCTTGGTTCAACACTGTTTGGGTTGGTTTGAGCTATTTTGGTTGCTGCTTGGTTGATTTTGATCAAATTCAAGTCACTCTCACAAGTTTCAGGTAGTCATGATTGGTCCGTTTCATCATCGGAAATGCTTGAGCGCATCTCGGGTTCAAAATTGGGGTGTCTACAATAGGCTCTCTTTTCCCCTTATCCAAGATACCTAGACAGTTCGGGATTCACTCGTATCCCTCAAAATCTGGAGCTTCACCCTTATCGGGATACTCGACGATGCCTATTAAGGTAGCTTCCCCGATTAGGGCGGACTCCAATCTCCACTAGATTTTCGACTCCGGAGCTTCCCCTTTATCGGGATACTTGATGATGCTTATCAAGGTAACTTCCCCGATTAGGGCAGACTCGTCTAGGTAGCTTCCCCTATTAGGGCGGACTCCAGTCCTATCTCAAGTAGATCCATTAAGCATCTTCTAGAATACTGTCTACGCCGACCGGACTTTTACTCCGCCCACTGAGACATTCCATCCCAACTGGGCCTAGTCCGGCTAGGTCACGCACCTTTCTAGCACGCTCTGCTAGTCTGACCCAATTAATTCGGTGGCCTAAAATCCAGCCCACCTCAGTGACGAAAATGAATATTTCCTCGTCGAAATGTTACATTGGCGAGGAAATCAGTTTTCATCGCTAGACAAGGCGATGAAATTGAATTTCCTCGCCCAAAGGCCAAATGTAACATTTGGCGAGGAAATCCATTTTCCTCAGCTGATATTGTCGCGGTAAGGCAATTTGGTTGTAGTGAAACCAAAAGCGACTTTTAACATTGTTAGTAAAAACGGGAAACTTAGGGTTGAATTTTAAATTGGAGCCTAATTCACACCCAAGATTTTTTTCCACATTTGGTTGTCTGACGTTAGCTTCCTCTAGATATATTGATTCCCTTTTGCGTAATCTTAATTGCTTGTGTATTTGTGTGTGTGTGAGAGAGAGAGAGAGAGAGAGAGAGAGAGAGAGAGAGAGAGAGAGATTTAAGTTCTGAGATGTCACAATCAAAGAGGGCAAGACTTATAACAAACTGCATATTGAGAAGTGAGAGGAAGTTCTAGAGAGAGAGAGAGAGAGAGAGAGAGAGAGAGAGAGAGAGAGAGAGAGAGAGAGTGTGTGTGTGTGTGTGTGTGAGAACGAATATAGACGGCCCCTCCCCAGGCTGCTCAGCCCCTGGTGGCCGATCCACACCCTTTCCCCCTCCGCACCCCTTCCACCCACCTACCGAGCTTCCTTCCGACTTCCCGATCTCCTCTATGGCTGAGCTTCTTTGGCGTTCGGCGGCTCCTCGTGGCAGACATTCCTCTCCATTCCGGTATGGGTGACCATGCCCGATTTTTGGATCAAGGGAGAGCCAGATCTGGGGTTTCCATATCTGGGCTCCTGATGACGACGACGGCGTGACGGTGGGTGATAGCTCCGGCAACATGCTCCGGCGTCTTTATTTTCTGTCATTTTTTTGTTGTTTTTCTTTATAGGTAGTTTTGTGGCCGGTGGTTTTAGGGCCGGTGGTTTTGTGTGTACCCGGTCTTTTTGGCCGGTGGTTTTTTATTTAATAATATTTTTCTAACGCTTCACCCAAAAAAAGAGGGCAAGACTTGTAAATTCAGTTAAAACTTCGGGGCAAAATTACAAAATACAAAACACTCCCCAAAACTATACCTACTCTAGGGGTATTTTGGAACTCAACGGGGTCACTTACTCCCTTGCTATATACTCTGTACGCCCTTGTTTGTGATACTTTAATGGTGTAAAAGAGAAGGAAAAGAAACAGGAGTAGATACAAATGATGCGTGTTTTCAGACTTGTAACCCAGGAGAGATATGGGGGATAGAAATTAGAGGAAGATAAGGGAGCCAAATGATGAAGGGGTGGTAAAATGGAGCCCAACTCTATGAGTACATCATTTGGTGAGGTAAAATTTGAGCTTAACTACGGTACACCATTTAGTGTGTACAAAATTTACATAAGATTGTATGGAATCTATTTTGGGATATCACATTATTTATTGGAGCTGTTAAAATTATTTAAATATTATTTAGAAAAAGAAAACAGGGAGTCATATTTGTTGGTTTTCTTGACTTTAGGGTTTGGAGGTAGCATATGATTGGCGGGTAGCTTTCTGGCAACCTAGTTGGGCTGAGCTATTACTAGAATAATGCTATGAGCCCTCTCATCTTTTATCATGTTTTTTGTTTATCTATATTGTAAGCTCCATAAGCCGAGCTCCCTTTTGGGTTGGCACGTTCATGACCAAAATACACATTTCCGTGTATTCCCTTTTATCGAGTTGTATTCTAATTATTTTATTTTTTAGAGTGTCTGTATTAGGATGTGGAAGGGAAACTCACACTTTGTATTTTTTAGTTTTCCACATGAGTGCGGTAGTTGTTAGTCAAGTCTTTTGACAGTGGGAATCACTCGAAGCAACATGGTCCTTCATTACTTAGCAGATTGTGAAGCATAATTATTTTGCTCAAGCAAAACAGGCGTTTTATGAAGCAACGACCACACCAGATTATTTCTCATCATTGCTCTATATATATCACATATTAGGTCGAAAATTGGATCTTGGTGGCTGTATAACCCTAGCACACTTGGTTCCATCATCCATCTCTTTCGACGGCTAGGGTTTTGTGCACCTCAAAGAAACTACAAAGATTGATTGGATCTTTGATTATCAATATCATCTTCGAGGGGTGTTCTTACATGAAATATACTTTTCGTCAGAGCAAAGACCTTTCGTGGAGTTCGGAAGGCAATCAGTAGGAAGGCTTGAGGATTCAAGATTCGTCAATCATGCAGAGGTGTGATCAGCGTGGATTCGGCAAGTAGATTTTAGGCTTCGTGGTGAGGATACACGAACACTGAGTAAGATCTCTTGTATTCACACAATGATTATAGTGCATGATTCCTTCCCGTGGTTTTTTCCCGTTTTGGGTTTTTCCACATAAATCTTTGTGTCTTGCATGATTGATTATTTTCCAGTTTATGCGATTGATTGTTTTTCCATTTACTCAAGTTTAGTTAATTCCGTGACTCGATTAAGGAATTTCATATTTATAAGTCTTCCTTAATTATCATGTCGTCATCACAAAAAGAAAGAGAAATGCATCTCAACTATCCGTCACCTCAACTATCGTCATCTGATTTCATATTTGGCTTGTTGAGATTAATGAAAATTTTCTTCCCTGTTTAAGGAAAAAAAAAAAAAACCTCATTCAAAAGAGATTGAAAGATATAATCGTGTTAGATTTTGATCGCTTATATCTTTTAATATTGATCTCCAAATATATGCAATATGGATCTTGTTTGAAAGTTCACGATTAATTCTATTATACAAAGTTTCTAAAACCGTGAAAAACATTATAGATTGAAAGATATAAGTAATTTAAGGCGTACCAGAAAATGGAATAATTGACAAACAAATTGGGACGGAGGGAGTATTTAGCAATCATGACAGATTTCTGAGTAGAGTATTATTCAAGTTGCAAGGCACACACTTAATAAAACAAAAAATAAAGCATCAACATCTGTTCTTAAGTAATACAGTACATGCCATCTTCTACGACCGTTTACCAGTTCCACATCATAAAAATTCAAAGACCTGCAAATCTGATCTCATTCCCATTCCTTTCATCTAGTCATCCCTTCTTGAGGCATTGGTGCCATTGCCATTTCACGACGCTTTTTCTCTTGGTTTTCTTCCCATCCTACAATTCACACGAGTCCCCAAAAACAAAAATTAATAATTCCCATCAACAATAAGGTTTATTTGGTTTCCATTTCAGAAGTGAGAGTTTAAGGTGTAAGATAGAAGTAGTTACATCTTGATGGGTTCTCTCTGATACCGTCACCAATTATATCGGTGAAAATTATGCTGAGTCTTAACCGATTCTCATTAATGTCTATCTATTTGTTTTTTTGATAATCCATTTGCACCCGTTATGCAGAATACTTAGACCTATGTGGTAGATTTAATTGCTCTTATAATTTGTTTGGATGTGATTATTTTCAAATTTTTCGAAACAATAGAGTGATAGACATAGAGAGGAGCAGATCGAAATTACCAATGGACATGTCGAAACCGCGGCTTTTGAGCTCACGGTACTCTTGGCACAAGGCGCACCACGCACAACAGCAATGGACAAGAAAATCGGGACAAGGGCTTTCAGGCAATGCGTATTGTGCCCTCAACTTTGAACGATAGAAGCATGAGTATATCCATGCATAACCAGTTGACGCTATTAAGCAGTACATAGCTCCACTTGCTTCACATGCTGCATTATTACTCACCAAAGATTATTTTATCAAATCATCTCCACCACATGATCCTAACCACCATTGATTCCACAAGTTAACAAAGACAAGATTTAGCCTTCCCTTTGATTAAATTGCTAAAATTGACTTATATTTTAATTAACTCAAATTTTCTTATTTTTGTTCACATTTAATCTTTACTTTTCTGATTTTTCTGGTTGAGATGACTTGATAAAGTTAAAAAAAAATAAAAATTTGAAGTTAAAACTACAGAGAGCATCAATGGTATAATCAAATGCACGTGTGAGTTATTTTATAGGTCATGTGACACTAAATATAAAAATTGGGAGTCAATTTTATGTGCTAAGAGTATGTTACTTTCGACATTTGAGAGTGACACTAAATATAAAGCATTTGACATGTGACACTAAATATAAAGCATTTGAACATGTTCTCTTCCCTTTGTTTCAATTTCTTCCATCTCTTTTCTTGCACATTTTCCTACCTTCCTCACTATCCGTCTTTCCCATTCTCTCTATTTCTCTTGTTTGTTCTGATTTCCTCCAAAGTTAAGATGTCGCGTCTCTTAACTTTTTTCGTTTTTAACATATGGATAAAAGTCACATTGTTTTTTTTATTTGAACTTTTTAATTAGTTGATGTATGTGAGGAGAATGACTTGTATTAGAGTTCATAAACAAAACATCTAATAAGTGAAACCTACGGCGCCTAATTATACAAAGTACTAACACACTACAAAAGAAGATGATCACTCAATAATTGGAGCATAAATTAACACACACACACACATGCATATCTTTTAACCCCAATTTGTGAGACTGAATCATTAGTTGATATATGTGAGGAGAATGACTTGTATTAGAATTCATGAACACACACATGCATATCTTCACAGATGCATATCTTCTAAACCCCAATTTGTGAGACTAAATCACTTCCTTACTAATTCATTAGAGATGTTCAACCCAAAAAAGGAAAAAAAAGATCATTTACCCAATAAGTTATGTTAATCCAAACTCAAATTAAAAGTGCTTTGACAAAAACAATGCATTTTTAGAGACAGATGCCGAAATATGGTGGTGTGGCAGTGAAAGGCCAAACGGTTCTCTAAAATACATCCATTAATCCAGTCATGCAAGAAAATATTGATCTCTATCTTTTTCATAGATTCATAAACATCATGTTTCTTCATTATAATTGATTTCTACAATTGTTATGCCGTTTGTTCCTTTTAATCCTTGTCCTATGCTTTGATTAATAAAATTTTATTCTGATGTTTAAAAATAATAATAATAATTTGCATCTATGACTTACATGGGGATCCTTTGTCAACAATCTCCGCAATCCGTCCGAATGTAATGCATGGGCACCAATGCGTAATGAAACCTGCAAAATCCCTAGTAGTAATTGTCAAACCTTCGATCTTGACCAGTGACGGATCTAGGAATTCTGCCTAAAAGGGTCACCTTTCAAGTATAACTTCGGGGAAAAAAAAATTCACAATTAATATTAGGCAACATAGAAATCAGATTAGTCCGTTTCATTCTACAATTAATATTAGGCAATTCCTAAGAATCTTAAAATAGTGAAATGGAACTAGCATTATTTTGTGGAGATTAAAGAACTATAATTGTATAAAAAGTCCAGGGGTGTCACGTGCCCACCCTGGCCTCCACGTGAATCCGCCCCTGATCTTGACTCAATGCTCTTTTAGGAAGCGCAAAACAGCCTTTTACGTACTCTCCTCTTTCTCTTCTTTTTTTTTTCTCTCTCCATAGACTAGGGTTTAATTTTGTTGAACGGCAATTTTTTTTTATTAATTAGATGTAAAAGATATAAGAGATTAAAAGGACAAGAGAGAACATGCATCATAACAAGAGCAAAGCATCCCAAAGAGGTTGACACTCTATTTAGAGTTCAACCAAGCCCAAGAAAAGAAACCAAAAATGACAGCAAGCTCCCTCCACTCCAAAAGTTTCCAAGTTCCAACCCAGACAACCCAAAGGACCCTTAACACAAAAAAGAACCCCAACAAACCTCAGAAACCCCATTCACATGCACATGGGCAGGGTTCGATTCCCGTAAGCACTCATCCCCTTCCTCAACTCCCCTAGGATAGAGTAGATTAGGATTAACTAATGGCCAAAAAAAAAAAAAAAAACCCAGTCTCATAAGAGAAACAATCCCAAGCACTAAAAATATACTCAACACAACCCTCCCTTTACCTAATAGCTCACCAAAATCTTATGGCTACAAACATCCAAACAAAACTAACCAACCACCACTTTCCTTCTAAAAAATACGTCTAGGGTTTATACATAAAAGGGCCTTATCTTTATTTTTGGTTCATGCCTAAAAAAATCAGGACTGACCCCCTCGTGGTGAAGGAGAAATCAGGCCTTATCTTCTTCTTTTTTGATTGACAACAAAAATTTATTAAAAACTCGACAAAGGGTACATCGAGGGAAGAAAATTGCCTTTTTTCTTTATACATAAAAGGGCCTTTTTTCTTCCGTTTTGCTGTTTTCTTATTTTTTGTATGTTGTTTTTCATGTTTCTTTTTTCTTTCCCATTCATTCGTTCAATCTTTGATTGGATTCCCCTCCAGTTCTTGATGTACTGTTTCTCGAGTTTCTTCTATAAATTATATTGAATAATTTTCGCTGATAAAAAAAAAGCTCTTTTAGGCGGCACATGGGATTCACTTGCCACCCTGAGTAAACGCAACCGAACAAATGTTTAAATCAGTAGCTTACAGTTGTGGCAGTCCTTGAAGCAGTCGCAGAGGCCGCTGGACCATTCCCCCCTTTGGATGCGGCCAGGTGGCTGTGGATAAGGTTGCGGTTGATATGGTGGCTGTGGATATGATGGCTGTGCATAAGGTTGCGGTGCATGCGGTGGTGGTGCAGATGCCTGGTACATGATTTGATCGATATATGACGGTGGGGATTGATGTTTTTTTTAATTAACGATCAATAAAGGGGAGAGATGTTGAAGATATAAATATATATACACGGTAGAGCCAGGAGTTGTTCTTAGTGGTGTCAATTACTTATAACATATTAAATTTATTTTTCGTACGTGATATTCGGAAAAAAGAAAAAAAGAAAAAAAAAGAAATGCTAAACAATCGTTTACTTCATACTTTAACTTATAATTGTGACTTTGAACAATTCTAAGGGAATTTTGTTTAAAAACGTTTACTTCATACTTTAACTTATAATTGTGACTTTGAACAATTCTAAGGGAATTTTGTTTAAAATATCTCTCCACGTGGGAGAAAAAAAAGATCTAATTTTTTCAAATAGTGCCACAAGACAAGTTATCTAAGATTAGTGGATGCCATGTCGGTTCACAAGTTTGACTTCTAAATCAATTGTAAAAGCACAAGATCCAACTCAGCTACACAATGAAGCGTGACTCATTTACCTACATAATTTTCAGGAAATTTGGGGGAAAATTACTTGTAATGTTGCAACCTTGTGCATGACAAACCCAAACGAGGTTCCCCAAGTTTTAAACTCTTACAATTCCAAAGAGAAAAAGAAAAAAAAAATTCACAAATTTAGGAAATTAGCCGAATTATTTCAAAATTCATTTTGGTTTAGGGTTTTTTGAATTTAAAATTGAAGCCAAAGAGATTTTTTTAACCATGATAAAGGTGTTTCTTGGCCAGCTTGCTAAGTTGCATCCCGACTAATTTCGATGCCCTGAATTTAATAACCGAGCAATTTCTCCAATGGTCCCAAAATTTGAAATGTTTGATCTCCGTGGAAATAAAATAAGTGACCTCGTTAAAGAACACTTATTATTTTTTCACAATCACTTGGCCAAAGTCCAAACCCTTGCTATTGATTGTGAGGAGGATCCGAAGATCAGAGGTTCAGCCATCTTAATTCAAACCTTTGGACCGGTGGAGTGGTGGTATTGGCATGAAGTGCAAGAAACAGAGTTCTATGGAATTGTTTCTTTACTCTCTTCTTTTTCACAAGTCTAGCTACCTACCAAAATCATACCAAATTCTGTTTAACCGTGGTTTACACTATTCTTTTTTTTTTTTTTCATTCGCCATTCCTAATCTATTACAATATTAGGGGAGAGGGGAATGTGACTCGATTCCGGGATGCAGTGTGGGGCATCCAAGAGCTCTACCACATGAGCTAGCCACCACTTGCGTGGTTTACACTATTCACGTGGGTCATTAATGTTTAAATAATTTAGAGTTTATTATTACCACAGTTACAACAATGCCACTTCGTCATTTATATGGACTAAACTCACCCAGAATTATTCCTTTTTTTTTTTTCTCCATCCTGGAAATTAAGTAAAATGGTCATTCCCACCAGTTGCTTTCTTTTGTTAACAACCAGCTAATTTATTTTACAAATCTGCTATGTGCACAAACAAGATGAAACAAAGATCCCTTTGCTAAGTAGGAATTAAAAGCATGAGCTCTTTCTTTAATTCGTGATAACATAAAGTACTACTATATTATGCATATATCCTGTTGGGTGTAGCCAAAACTGATTTGCTCTCAGATTATAGGGTCCACTTGAACAATGGTTAAACGTGGAGTTCACACAATAGGGTCCACTTGAAATTCAGTGTTATAGGGTCCACTTGAATTTTCACACAAAGATACATTGGTGGTGACAAAGAGGATTGAGGAAGAGCAACTGTTGTTGTCTAACAGTTTTGCTCCTTTGGGTAGGAGTAAGCCAAAACACTGAAACTCTCTCAAGTCTCAAGTTTATCCTTAAAGGAATCCTTGTGTTGCATGTGTATGGATCAAGAGTCTATATTGGAGATTATAGATTCTCTCATTGTTCAGAAATGTTGGGGCTCTTCTGAGGTTGCATTTGCAGATTGTGAGGCTATAGGTAGGTCAGGGGTTTTCAATTAACGTTAGGTCAGGAGGTTTGTTTTAGTTTCTGGATCTTTCTTGGGGTGGAAGAAGAATTGTAGTGAATTAAAATATGTTCTTTGGATATACTCATAGATGGTGGAAAGCATGTGAAGGCAATTATCCAATGTCAACTGGCGTAAATAGGGGGTCAGAAATGATGTTTTTTGGTGGCTCACACTTTGCCATCTTGGCTACTTCTACTGATGCTTCTTGGGGTGCTTCTGCTGGCTTTACTTGGTTAGCTCTGGTGCTTGGAGTTTAGTGTTCACCTCTAGTGCTATCCATTGCTATTATCCTCTGAGGCTTTTTGTATTTTTCTCCTTCAGTATTTTGCTGAACGGCTTCCGTTTCTTTCCCAGCCTATACTTTGCTCCGTGCTTAGTATTTGGCTTTTCCTCGATGTACCCTTGTTGGCTTTTCCTCGATGTACCCTTGTCGAGTTCTAATAAAATTTTATTGCCGATCAAAAAAAAAAAAAAAAATAGTTCGTTCATAAAACTTCAAAGCGTTAGCAAAGTTGTTTTGCCAAGATATAGGGGTTTTTACTCCAAGTTAAGGTCTCAGGTTCGATTCTCCTTAGCAACAAACTCTTGGGGCCACGGGGTGATACCTAGTCGTCGTTACCTCTAAGGCCTTGGATTTAGTCGAGGTGAGCGCAAGCTGACACTGACATTCGGTTATAAAAAAAAATATCTTTTTCACTGTTGATCCGTGAATAATTTTCTGTAATATATATAAAGGGGCCGGATCAAGGGACACAAGTTTTGACACAATTTTTGACACTTCATCTCAACCATTCAAATGGATAGCTAAGATTAGAACAAGCAAATGTACTTTCTCTTTTCACAATTCCACATGTAGTCAATCTCTCTCTCTCTCTCTCTCTCTCTCTCTCTCATCATCTCATCATCTCTCTTTTTATTTCTTGGGTAGTGTTTCTTGCACATAAAAGTGATGCATTTCTTGCTTTTACTAAATTGTGTAAAAAAGTTCAAAATGAAAAAGGTTTTCTCATATCTAGTATTAGAAGTGATCATGGTAGAGAAATTGATAATAGTGAGTTTGAGTTATTTTGTGATGAACATGGCATTGATCATAATTTCTCTGCCCCTAGAGCCCCTCAACAAAATGGCGTAGTTGAGCGGAAAAATAGGACCTTGGAAGATATGGCGAGAACTATGTTATGCGATAGAAACTTGCCTAGATATTTTTGGGCTGAGGCCGTTAATACCGCATGCTATGTTATGAATCGTGTCATGATTAGGCCTATTCTCAAAAAGACTCCATATGAACTTTGGAAAGGTAGGAAGCCTAACATTAGTCATTTTCGTGCATTCGGTTGTAAATGTTTTGTTCATAATAATGACAAGGATGATTTGGGTAAGTTTGATGCTAAATCTGATGAAGGCATATTTCTTGGTTATTCTGCATCTAGCAAGGCATATAGAGTTTTTAACAAGAGAACATTAGTTGTAGACGAATCTGTCCATGTTGCTTTTGATAAATCTGATCATGTTCCTTCCAAGGGCTTTACTCGTATTGATAGCATAGATGATGAGATGCCACAGGACAATGCAATAAACAAAGAAACTCAAGTAGAAGCTGCTGCAAAATCAGCCTCTAATGAGGCCATTGAAGCTGATAGAATCAGCTCAATCGTAGCAGAACAAGGGCAAGTTACCAACTCAATTGCAGCCAAGCATGACCGTGAAGTCAGCTCAATTGGTGACGATGGTGTGATCTCAAGTACACCACAACATAGAGATGTTGCTACTATTCCAAGAGAGTGGAGGTATGCTAGTGATAAATTCAAAGGACAAATAATAGGTGATCCATCTCAAGGTATGGTGACACGATCTTCCCTTCGCAATATTTGCAATAATCTCGCATTTTTATCGCAAATAGAACCTAAATCTTTTGTTGAAGCTGAAAAAGATGAGAGTTGGACTCTTGCTATGCAAGAAAAACTTAACCAATTTGAAAGAAACGAGGTATGGACCTTGGTACCTAGACCTAAAAATAGTTCCGTCATTGGAACTAAATGGGTCTTTAGAAACAAAATGGATGAAGCCGGTGTGGTAGTTAGAAATAAAAAAAGTATTTACCCAAAAAAAAGTTAGAAATAAAGCTCGTCTTGTAGCCCAAGGTTACAATCAAGAGGAGGGCATAGATTTTGATGAAACATTCGCCCCCGTTGCTAGACTTGAAGCTATTAGAATGTTACTTGCATTTGCATGTTTTAAAAATTTTAAACTTTTTCAAATGGATGTAAAGAGTGCATTCTTAATTGGTTTTATTTCCGAAGAGGTTTATGTTGAACAACCCCCTGGTTTTCAAAATCATGAGTTTCCAAATCATGTTTTCAAGCTCTCTAAAGCACTCTATGGTTTAAAACAAGCACCTAGAGCACGGTATGAACGGTTGAGCAATTTTTTGATAAAAAATAGTTTTACAAAAGGAAAAATTGACGCTACTCTCTTTATAAAAACCAAAGATCATGATATACTTGTCGTTCAAATATATGTTGATGATATCATTTTTGGTGCTACTAATGAAACTTTGTGCGAGGATTTTGCAAAATGTATGCAAGGCGAATTCGAGATGAGCATGATGGGAGAACTCACCTACTTTCTTGGACTACAAATAAAGCAATCGAAGGATGGAATTTTTATAAATCAGTCCAAGTACATCAAAGACCTATTAAAGAGGTTCGGAATGGAAGATGCAAAGGCAATGGGTACTCCTATGGGCACTTCGACCAAACTCGACAAAGATGAAAAGGGTAAGCCTTTTGATGAAAAGAAATACAGAGGTATGATCGGATCTCTCCTTTACCTAACAGCTAGTAGACCGGACATAATGTTTAGTGTGTGTTTATGTGCATGATTTCAATCCTATCCTAAAGAATCACACTACACTGCTATTAAGAGGATTTTCAAATACTTGATTGGTACTCCAAACTTAGGTTTGTGGTATCCTAGAGGCACTTCATTAGATTTAATTGGAAATTGTGATGCGGATTTTGCTGGTTGTACAATAGCTAGAAAAAGCACTAGTGGTACATGTCAATTTCTCGGACATTCTCTTGTTTCATGGTTTAGTAAAAAACAGCACTCTGGTGCCTTATCTACTGCTGAAGCTGAATATGTTGCTGTTTGTAGTTGTTGTGCACAAATTTTATGGATGAAACAACAGCTAGAGGATTTTGGTTTATTTTTTGATCATATCCTTATTAGATGCGATAATACAAGCGCCATCAATTTGACTACGAATCCTATTCAGCACTCTAGAACCAAGCATATTGATATTAGACATCACTTTATTAGAGATCATGTTCATAGAGGAGATATTGTTATTGATTTTGTGAGCACCGACAATCAAATAGCTGATATTTTTACAAAACCTCTTAGTAAGGATAGATTTTGCAGTATAAGAAGAGAAATTGATATGTCGAATCCCTGTTGATAATTCTTGATGACTCTTGGTCAAATCATATCTTTCTCGGTACTAATATTGGTCATCTATATTTTGTTTTGGGTACTAATGTTATGGTCGAGTTTAAATCGTGAGACAATATTTTTTTTGCAACTGCTGCTTGAGCTAGTTCAAACATCATGTAGCTAGTAAAGTTTTTTTTTTAAACTATCAGTTGCGTATATTTCTTTTTGGATTCATCAGGTTGGGATTTTTTTTCCCCAGGTGTCATATTTTGTTAAAACACCATCTTATGCTTGCTGTTCGAAGCCGTGTTGATAACAATTGGTTTCATTATTTGCTTCTTGAGTTCTTATCTGCCAACTGTTTTGGGCTATAATTATTTGCACTTAATCTATATATCACTTTGGTACTAGTGTTTTGGTTAAAGATTTCTTTTGTTTACTGATGATTGAGATAGCTCAACCTTCGTGGAGCTAGCAAAAGTTTTATGATATCAACTACATTTTTTTTTGGACACAGCTCATATAGTTTTAACATCACATTGTCTTATCTTTTTGGAATATATGGTTATGCTGTCCAGTTGTCCTATCTTGTTAAGCACCACAACACCATCCTAAATTGATTGTATCTGAACTCCCAGTTATTGCACGTGTCGTGTTTTTTGCTTCGTTATTTGTTGCCATTCATGGTTCTTGGCGTAGATGTTTTCTTTAGAAGCAGGCTTCTCCTTTTGGTGATGACAAAGGGGGAGAAAATACAGACAAAGAGAAAAAGAAGCTCAGCTCATTGCCCCAAGGGTTCCAGATGTTGATGATAACAAACACACCTTAGTTTTAATTAAATCAGTCAATTGAGTTTCATTGGACTAATATATTTTTATTAGGATAATTTAGTCATTAATTGCATGCGAAAGGATATAAGAGCAATTCACTCAAAGACCAAGGATGCATGTGCAATTTTTCCTAAAAAGCCAAGGATACTTCAGGGTTCAAACAAAGACACGGCTGATGGAAATCTCGATCGACGTACGGAAATCTCGTTTGAGAAAAAAGGGAAACAAGATTGGTAGCAATAAAATTGAAGATTCAAATGGAGAATTTCTTCATCTATATCAAGGTAAAGAGATTTGTCTTCCTCAACGGAAAAGGACCTTCCTTGTTGGAACAATTTCATTATCTCCAATAGTGGAAATAGCTCTCACATAGAAATCCCAGATTATGGAAATATGGACTGTGAAGCTTAATGGAAGATATATATATATATATATATCGATCGAAGATGGAAAGGCAAGATTGCGGAGCCTTGCCATCAAACGGCTACTGGAAATTCCCAACGGTCATATGGGCTCTTCAAGGTTAAATACATCAGTTGAAGGAAGTAAAGATTAGAGCTCTTCAGAAAATTTCAGTAAGCTATCTCTTGCAATTACCAGAAAAATTTACGCCTCATCTTGAATACTTTGCACTAGCTTGAGTGTTGTTTTGAGAGTTATTGTAAAAGGGAAATTTCACACCCTTGTTCTGAAAATTGTAACCTGTTTTTGTGAGTGATTTTTGGGTAGAAAAATCACTTGGGTTAGGTCTGACTAGCGCCGGAATTCTTAGCTAGTTGGGAGTGGATTTGGGAAGTAATCGCTCGTTGTAAAGGTTCTCTAGCACCCGCAAAGCTAGAGGTTTGTAACAACTATTGGAGATAGTGCAGCAATTCCCGAGTATGACACTCGGGGAGTGGAGTAGGCCGTGAAGTTACGGACCGAACCACTATAAAAATCTTCGTGTTTGATTTCTCTCTTCCTCACTCTTTTACTTTCCGTTTTGCATATCCATATTGCATAAGTAGATTGATATTTCTTTGAAATCAGACTTGAGGTAGAATCAAATGCAAAATTAGTTAATTTGCTGCAGTTATTAAAGTCCTAAAAATTTGTCTGTTTGTTATCTGCTTCTGCTGCGTTTCTGTTTTGAACTTAGTTTTAATTTCTTATTAAAATTGAGAAACCCAATTCACCCCCTCTTGGGTTGCTTTTGGACCAACAATTGTAAAATGTCCGATCCGTTGAAGCTAAAATATTGTTTCCTAAGGTCCTGGAAAGGAAAAATATACCCTTCCACTATTCGCGCGCCCAAGCGAAATTGAGATTTGCAAATTAGGGAATATTTCTGCGGTACCGTAGGAACAGTTTGCAGTATTGATGCTTTAAATGGATCCCAATCATTCGATAAAAAGGATGGAGAACATCTAACCCATTGATTTTATAATCATTAAAGAGTACCTACAAAACAAGGTACAATGAGATCTTCAGTGAATGCATGTGTTTCTTGTCCATCTATCTTAGAATGTTAGGAAACACATGTTAAGTTTCCTCAGCCTTGTTCGTTTTCCTATTTAGTTTTAGTTTTAGTTTTGATGACATCATCATTTCCCTCATTTTCTCTCTATCTCTCTCCACTCATTACACCTGCTGACATCATCAAAACTAAACTAAACTATCTAACCAAACACAGCCCTCATAGTTCTTGTAGCCAATTGGCATAAGTTTCAAATTTCCTGTTTTCCTTTATTTATTTTTCTTTCTTTTGGTTTTGCTTTTGTCCTCCTGGGGTATGCCCTTGTAGGCTGTATATTCTGTTGCCTTCTTTTTTATTTCAAGCTTATTTACCCCCCCAGGAAAAAAGGTACAATAGTAATTTACAAAAATTGGGCAAATTCTACTGACTGCACACATACATTAATTTTGGGAGTAAGTTCAATTTTAGGGGTTTAGGCTTTTTGGGATATGATATAGTGGTTTAGGCACTTAGGGTATCATACGGTTTCATAGGGTTTTAGAAGTTTAGGCACTTTCATACGTTTTGGGGGTTTTGACACTTTTATACGGTTTTGAGGGTTTAGACACTTTCTTAAGGTTTGGGGGTTTAGGCACTTTCATAGGGTTTTGGGTATTTAGGCACTTTTATGGGCTAGCAAGGGCATTTTTGTAATGTGGGGTTGATTTGTCCTCTTGGCATTAAAAAATTAGTTTGTGTCCTATTTGCATGATTGATCCCTGTACCATGTCCTTGTCGAAGAAAGACCCTATTAGAAATTAAAGTTAGATATTATGATGTAATTCATCTTTGTATTCTCTTGCCGTTTGACAAAAAAAAAATGAAGACAATAAAAATCAATAAACAACAATTTTGTTTGGTTTCCTTTTTAATTAGCTGCTTCTTTACTTTTTAAATCTATTGGGTTGTTCCAATTGGCTTAAGTTAGTTTTTAAGTCGATATATTGTAAGAGAATGACCTATCTGATAAAGTGTAATAAGTCAATTTTGAGTTTAAGGTAGGAATTGGAACAAGGCCATTAAAACAAGTAAGCTGAGTGCAGTCAAATAGTTTAAGCTATCGTTGACTTTGCTTATTGTTTATTTGCAAGTAATTACACACTCCGTCCCTAAAATAAGTGTCCCCTACAAAAAGACGTGCAATGTTCAAATCAAAAAGTAAAGTATTTCCGTGCATAGTTTTTTCAAATTTGATCGCATTGAAGTGCTTTATTTTTTAGTTTGAAAATTGCATGTCCCTTCGTAAGGAACACTTGTTTAAAAAAGAGGGAGGGAGTAACTAATAAGCATGCGAACTAATGTTTTCATTTATACTCCTATCGAGGTAATTCAACAGCTACTGTCAGGAAAATAGATTTATACGATTATAAACAAAAGGAAAATGCTACTAACATTTATACTCCTATCGAGGTAATTCAACAGCTACTGTCAGGAAAATAGATTTTTACGATTATAAACAAAGGGAAAATGCTAACGTGTGCCGGTGATGGCTCCGGCGATCTATTTTCCGTTCGGTTTTTATTTTTTCGTTCTTTTTCCTTTTGTTTTGTTGTAGTTTTTGGGTTTTTTTGGTTTGATTTGTGTACTGTGGGTTTGATTCAATGAATTTTCTAGCTATTTCTCCAAAAAATGTGTGCCTGCACACGTTAAGGTTGAAAAGTGTATTGAAATGTGTAAAAATATATAGGAATATGTAAAAGTGTATTGAGAAGTGTAAATGGTGTATTGGAGTGTGTGTGTGTGTGTTTTTTTTGTTTGTTTGTTTATGTATTTATTATTATTGTGTGTCCATTAGATACAAGTTAGCAAGACCCTAAACAAAAAGTATCCCTGTTAGGGATTTCTGGATTCGTTAATTGTTATGGGCTACTGGGATCATCTCGTAAATTTTGACTTGCGGCTGATTGCCAATATCCGGGATCAATGCTGCAAAAGGGACTCCAAACCAAGGTTCTTAATCTCGTACCGGACAGGGTACCGATTTTCTTACTGGTACGGCAGTGTACCGTTTCGGATTTAGCGGTACTACTTGTATATACATATATAAAATAGCAATTTTTCCTAGTATCATCCATTTTTTTTTTGGTAAATTATATCATCCAATGAACTATAATTAGACAACAAATAAATGTTCCAAATATCATTTAACAAGTATATGTTCAGTGATAAACTTCCCAATACACTGTAATAAAAAAAACGAACATAAAAATGTCCAAAAGAAAGCTCTGGAGTCTGGACATTTTTGAAGTAAATAACCTCTAGTAATGCATTGTAGCTGTATAGTACAACTCTCTAGAATAGGGCCCCACCAACTATTTGGTAGCTGTAGTACAACTCTGTGTCTCCTTCTCAACATCGAAAACCAGATCTGCCATTCACAAAGGCGATCAAACCAGAACCTCCACCCCCAAAATTTCCGATCAACTCCGGCACAACTCCATCACCGATCACTTCAGGTACATCCCTCACTCACTCTCTCTCTCTCTCTCTCTCTCTCTCTCTCTCTCTATATATATATATATATATATAGCCACAGCTTCTAATCCGGACCCCCGGATTGAAGCTTTTTTGATTTTTTTTTTGTGTTTGCGAATTGTTTTAACAAAATCCGAGCCGTCCAATGTGTCCAAAAGGTGTTTTCCAAGGTCCACGCGGAAAATCTTCAAAAAAAAAATACCGGGAAGGGCTTGATCCATGCATTTTTCGCAAAAATTGTATACCCTTGGAAACACCTTCTGAACACATTGGACGGCTCGGATCGTCAAAATAAAATTTGGATCATGGAGGTCCGGAAACGGGAGGGTCCGGAGGAGAAGCTCTCCCTATATATATATATATGTGTGTGTGTGTGTGTGTGTGTGTGTAGATCTAATTATGATTAATTTAATAAAAAGAGTTTCCATCAGAGTACACGTTGGAAAACGTGAAGTGCAATCCATTACAAAATACTTAGTACGGTTTGAGAAAATAATATTACAGATCCAACATTAAAAATAAAGGGGTGGGTTCTACAGATTAAGGTTCAACTCTGGATTCCACGGCTCCTCCTGAGCCTGGTCTACCGGATAACCATCGGTTCCGAAATAACCATCTCCTTCGACACCAACAGTACCTGCTTGATCACAGTCTGGCATAATACGTCCGAGTCGCGAAGCAACATCATGGTATTATACCAGGGTCACACGAAGTGTAACACCGTGAGCGATAAATCATTCAATAGCTACTCTAACCCTCCCAACCCTTGCTTAACATACACGTACAACATATATGATAGAAAAGCAGTAATTAAAGGAATAAACAGGAAATAAATCGTAAAACAGAAATTAAACACATAGCTAATTTCATTATTAGCCATTAACTTACATGTTCATCTAAGTTCTCAACCTAGAGAACTTTCCTCCCGGTTAACCACTAAGGAATATGACCAAACTGTGATTTACTCCCCCCTTGCTTGCCCTTCACTCGGGGGCCCGACGGAAGGTATAAGTTACGTACTTAATCCAACCGTCAGCCGCCTCGTAAGGATGAATTTCCTAGGGACGAATCTGTACCACTCGGCTACGTATGACAACTGCCAGGTCCTGTAGGTATATAGCCGAAATTGGTCTATAATACTTCCACCCTTATAACGCCTCAGAATTCAAATGAAGCAAATCACAGAGTGTCATCTCCTAGGGTTTAGAAATCAAGGCAGACTGCCAAACAATCCTCCGAAACAAATCACTTGGCGGAATTGCCATTCAACAACAACCTCGGGGTAACTCCCCATCAATCAATTCCAATTCACTTTTTCATTAACCTCATCGTCTATGTGATATCCGCGTACAATCACCCAACCCGGGAACCTAGTTGTCCATTCTAACAATCCAACAATTTGCCGATAATGTAATACCCCAAGCGAAGCAAAACAATTACAATATCTTAATCAAGAAAAGTAAGGCGATAATGACATTTCAAGGGTTCACATAACTACATAATAAATCCATGGCGAAATGCACCACTTATGGTGTTCCCGCGTCACTATGCATATCGAAGGTAATACACAAGTTTGAGTAAAAAGAGTTTAAGGGTCATAAATGTGATTCATAAAAATATAGGGTCGATGTCGTATTTTATTCAAGTCTAGAGACGAAATCTAGTAGCTTCATTAGGCTCGGGACTTTTTGTAAGGTAAAACTATGCACGAGGGCAAATTGGTAATTCGTCAATGGAGGACATTTTAGTAATTTACCAAAACTAACGTATCAATAATAGATGAAATATATTTACTAGTCAAGTTTACTAACAAAGATTCACTTTACTAATCTAAATGAATTACATAACATTCTACAATTTAATCGACGGAGTACATCGAAACAAACATCAATATTATAGATTTTAATTATGACAACAAAACAAATCATAATGGACATGAATAATCAGCCAAACAACATAACCATACACATCATCACTTGTTTAAACAAATCAACTTTAACCATCTTTAGGCCTTACGGCCATAATTGGTTTGGGGGGTTTCTCGACCCATTTCACATTTTGATTTCATTTCGTTCGGGCTCATTGCAAGCCCTAATATCAAGTCTAAGGTAACTAAATATACTTAGGGTTAATGGATAAGAGGTTTCTACCTTTGGTCCGGACGAAAAGCTCGGTGGTGGAATAATTTGACAGCGAGAGTTACCGTTCCAAACTGAAACTTCGGCTACTGATATCCCTCACGAAACTCATCCGTTTCGTACGATTCTTGAGTCTAAAACGAAGTGCTCGGAAAGATCTACAACTTCGATGAAGAGATATAAGCTTAAAACGCACTCTAACTAGGAGAAAAATTGTGATTTATGTCGGGTCACTAAACTGCCTGGAAAAGAGAATCCGAGAATTTGGCTGGACTTTGGATGGCTATAAGTTACTCAAAACGAAACCGATCCGGTTGATTCTTGTATCGAAATACAAGAGCTTCAAACCCTCTACAACGTTGGTGAAGAAATGTAAACTTATAAACGATTGGAACAAGGAGCAAAATGAAGATTTACAGAGGGGCAGACAGCTGTCTGGAAATAGAAACAACATATTCCAACAGAATTTCGGGTAAGGCTATTGGGGTCATCTGTAAACCGTTTTGGGTGATTCTTATATCTAAAATGAAACTCTCGAAGTGCTCTACCATCTTCGTGAAGGAATCTAAACCCAAAATCCACTTTAACGAGGAGAAAGATGGCGATTCATGAAAGGTCAGTAAGCTATCTGGAAAATGTACCCGAGATTTTTACTGAATTTTGGATGGCTATAACTTACTCAAAACTCAACCGATTTGGATGATTCTTGTGTCGAAATCGAAGTTCTAGACGCTCTCTACAACTTCTATGAGCAAAGTGGCTGTAAAAATGGGTACGTGATATGGACGAAAATGAAAATGGGTAGGTGTCTTCTTCCTTCTTTTGCCAGGTAGGACTCCTCACTCACTCTCTCTCTCTCACTGAATTAATGGGGAAGGAGAATGGGCAATTGGAGGGTTTTTATTGGAGGAGGTGGTGTGTTGGAGGAAGGATGGAGTGTATGGGTGTACAAGAACATGTGGGGTGATGATGGGATGATATGGGGAAGTGATGGGGGTGGTTGAGGGATGAGGAGAAGGTGAGGGGATCTGATTTTTCAGATTGGGGGCAGGGGCAGCATGGGACACGGCACGCGATGCGGCACAATGCAGTACAATTTACTCCGAGCAGTGTTCGAACTGTCCGGGTTTCGGTCTCAGAAAATAACCAAAATATTCGTGCGAACTTGGAAAATCGTGGGCAATGTCACCGTGTGATCAGAATCGTTTGGAAAAATCTTGAAAGTAGAACACGCATTACGATGCGCTTGCCAGGTGAGCGTATCTGGTTGACTCGGGTCCCACAACTGTAGTAGTCGTGCTAGTGTCATCTGTGAGCTCAAAATCATCCTCCGCATTACACACATTATTCTGGCCGTTCGTCCGGGCCCACTGGTGACAAGTCGGTTGAAATCATTCTGTGCACCTCGAGCACTAACTCGTCTAAAGGGAAAAAAAATAAATAAATAATTAAATAAGAGATCCGCAAATGGTCAACTAAAGTCAAAATTGGGTAAAATTAAATTAGGAAAATTAATATTTACAAATATCACAAATTTTATTTTTTTGAAAATTTGGGATATTACAGTTTACCATTTTGCCCTTGTTTATTTATTATGTTATTAAAAATATGTATGAATATTGTTTTTAGTCTGATTTTTAAATTGTATTGGAAAATATTTTTGTAAACTTATCATCTTATCCTGTCCCTTTTTTTTGTTTATAAATACTACTTACTCTTCTTCTTCTTTTTTTGTTGTTGATAAATACTACTACTTTACTCTTCTGTTTCGGTGTTCCCAAATAAAGTAAAGTATTGTACTAGAGGAGTGTATCTCTATTCTCTACCACACAGAAGAAATTGCAATCTGCTATCTTTTCCTTTTCTCCCTCTCTCCCTCTCTCAATCTGCTATCTTTTTCTTTTCTCCCTCTCTCCCTCTCTCAATCTGCTCTCTCTACTAGAGAAATCTTATCTCTATGAATAAACCCATTAAAAAATTAGACAGTAGAGGCTCAAACATACCCACGGAAAATCCCATAGAGACATCGGATGCGTTTATGGAGAATTCATAAGAAAATCCTTATTGGTAAGTTGAAAACCCAAATTAGATAGATTTCTTGAGTTTTTTTTAATCAAAATTATGTGCATGACTGTTCAAAAACTTTGAGGAAGAAATTTATTAATTCTGAGGTTAGAAATCGTCTTCTGCTTCTCCTCTCTCTTTGGTTCATGTGTGTGGAAGAGGATAAGGGGTAACACAACATAAACAATATGGCAGAGATAAGATCACGGGAAAATAAAAAAAGGAGAATGGAAAACGAGAATGGGAATAGGAAGGGGAGACCTGTTTTTCGATTTTTGCTTCTAACGTTAAAAAGGAAAAATGAGTTTTGGAGAATGGGTTCCCAAAATGAGGCGGCCAAACAGCAAAAAACCAAAAACGAAAGCGGGAAAATGGGAAAAGTTGGTGCCCAAACAGGCCCCTAGTTGTCAAAAGACCAGCATCATGCTAACCGGGCTTTATGTGTGAGTTTTTGGATATGCTAATATGCGTCCATTCCTGACAAATACTCGAGAGCAAATTTGTTCACCCTTGGCGAGGGTGTGCTCATTCTGTATCTTAATTCAATGATCGAAATGATTCATTATGTCCAAAACTTGTTAGGAGACCATGCAAAAAATTAGCCCAATCAAATATAGGTAACTATTTCATCTAGAGTTCTATTTATTTTTCTTTAAATTTCTTGCTAAAAAAATTAAAGTTTTACATCAAAAGCTCACCGATATTGGATCTTATAAACAAACAAGACCGAATTCTTCTCAAGCCCAAAAATGACTCAAAAAAATACAATTGATCCATATGAGGTATCAATTTGTTTCTTCGTCATTCATTAAATTAACACATATATCACCAAATTAACACATATATCACCATGCACGGAGATAAATAATATTCAGCTTGTTACTAACAATAATTAAATTTGTTTCATGCTAAAATAAATGCATTAAATAACAAAATTACCAAAACAACTCATACATACTCCTTCTGTCCCAATTTAAAAGTCCCCTACGGGAAACCGTACGACCTTAAAGAATAAAATACTTTTGGAATTACTTTTTAATTTTTTTTTTGTACTGTTCAAAAGATCTCAGTTGAATACTTTTGAATGGCGTAAAATTTTTTGGAAAAAAATATCTAGAAATATATTTTATTTTAAAGTCAAAATGACACGACTTTACATGGAAAGACATTTAAAATGGGACAGAGAGAGTCGAAGTTTAGCATCAATCAAACAGGAACAAAAGTCTCAATGTACCGATAAGTATTACTCTGCGTGAATAGCTCCTCAGCATCACCAATGTTTCTCGGCGCCAAGTCCAAAAGCCCCTTCAAAGTACCATTCTTAAAATTATAAGATACAATTGTACCAGGTGCGTTCAACAACAGGACGGACTCGTATTCGTTCTCTTCGCGAACAACGGCAAGTATAGAGATAGGATAATCATCCCCAGCAGCAAAAAGGGGGAATCCGAATGCATCAACAATACCACCAAGATTAACATGATACGTGACAAACCAACCAGAGTAGTCCCTTTCCATCTCAAACACTCGGAATTCCGTGGTTTGCCGTGACCCCTCAATAATAAGATGCAAATGGCCATTGGACTCCCCAAAGAACCTGTAACCCCAATTCAACACTACTGGAAGTTCTGGCATGATTTCCATACACTCCGTATCGACATCGAAACGAAAACCTGTTTCCATCCTCTCTTCATTATTCCAAACCCCGCACCAGTTAATGTTTCCATTCCAAAACACCCCCTCCTTAAACCGGCTAATAGTTTGAACGACCATATTTTTTTTTCCCGCAGGGACGACCCTCCAACGGCGACTCTCTGATGAATATATCGCAATCCTAGAGTGACCATACGGTAGCGCACTTATACAAATTACTTTGTAATGAAATGACTTAGATGGATCAAAAGCTAATTGAAGCAGCCTGAAAATATCGGTCTTGTGTTGATCATAAACTGATGGAAGCAAGGACAAATCGATGGTGTTGTGTATTGATGATGCTCTATCCCCAGGTGGTGGGTACAACTCTATGTACTGCCTGGTGGTGGGATTTAGTATGTAAAAACAACTGTGGTCGAAGGTAGAACACAGCAACAAACCATTACAAGACTGTCGAAGGTAGATACCGAAATAATAATTCCTATTATTGCGTTGAATGTAATTGAATATGAGAGATTCCAACGAAGGAGCCCAAGAGAGAGCAGAGTTGATTAACGAAACGAATTCAAATTTGTCGAATCCTAGTGGCTCGCGCCACTTGCTAATGAGGAAGCCGGAGGAGAGTCTGCGGTACTTAGAGGAGTTGCGGAGGTGGAGGAGACAGAAGCCCGGGGAGGAGATGAGAGAAAGCCAGTGTTTGGACACGCTTTTAAATCGAAGCAGAGACTTACTGGGGGCTCGAACTAGGATCTCCGATAGGACATCGTCGATTGCTGTGGCTGATGAGATCGACGTGATCGCTACGGCATCCTCCTCCATGGTCAAAGGTGGTTCAGTGGTGGTGGGCGCCATTGCCATCGAGTGAAGATCACTGCCCTTCTGTTGTTTTTCCATAACTTCTGCCATTCTGTTGTTATGGAGTAAGTTTTAGAGCTTCTTTTTCTTTATCAAAAGAAAAAGAAGAACAGTAAGTTTTGGATCTTTGCACTGCATGCGATTATATACTATGTTCCGGGTTTAGGGTTTTAGATATTGGGCTTAGGTTTTTTAAGGTTTCCTAGTTTGGTTTGAATTGAAACATTCTGTTTCACTTGGTTTCACTTGGTCTCCTACTAAAACTAAAAAAATTGTTCACGGTTTGAAATTGAATTGAAACACTCTGTTTCACTTGGGATTATTTACAGTTCATCAAGCCGTGAACAATTTTTTTTTAACCTACTTCGGATCCAAAGATCTTCTATATTTTACTTCATGTTATTGTTAATGCCACGGAAGAATTTGTTAATTTCATGGGAATTGATCACACAAAATGCTAAAATGGCTTAATTGCCCTTTCTAGTAGTAGCTGACATTGTTTTGACTTCTCTTTTGTTAATTAGCTTTCCTAAACTATCCCTTTTAGTGACTCTCTATAAAAATACATCTTCGAAACTTTTGCTAAAAATAATTCATGTATGTGAGGAGAATGGCATGTGTCAAAATTCATGTTTAACACTTTTAGTCATTTAATTGATTTATGAAAATTATTAATCTTCCCGTGCATAACACGGGTTCATACTAGTATTCCTAATCTAACTTGATACTCACCAATCACAACATCCCAACTAAAATCCTTTCTTGTACGGATAAAGAGTAGCTGAAATCCCATCTTCATTGGTGATTTCAATTTTCGTTGTAACAACTGGGCTCTTTTTTTTTTTTTTGGGTATAAATTCGATTGGATTTTGGTTCCGGTCTTGTGATAGGAGATAAACTTGGGTGCATGTAGGGTACGGCCACGTGGTGTCCGACTTCGCATCTCGGCCATCCAAAAGTGTTTTGTACGGCTCAGATTTACACAGAGAGAGAGAGAGAGAGAGAGAGGAATAATTATGGGCCATCCAAAACACTTTTGGGTGATTAAGATGCGCGGTCAGACATCATATGGCTGTACCGTACACGCACCCAAGTATTTCTCCTTCGAATAGTAGAGTATTAGATCAGATTGGGAATGGAAATGATTTGAAGAGGTATTTCTGAAGTACATGCATACACGAAAAGCCAATATGGGGTAGTTTAGGAAAACTAATTGACAAAGGGGAAGTCAAGACAATGCTAATTATTAGGAAGAGCAATTGAGCCATTTAGCTTTCCACGTAATTAGTTTGTAAAATGACCAATACGTGGTCTTTTCTCAAACAAACGACAAAAAGGTGGTCATGTTTGTGAAATACCCAAACCATGGCAAGAAAAATTAAAATGACCAATACATGGTAAATTAAAGATGAAGTACCCATATTACCCCCTGCGTAATTTCCCCCCAAAAAACCCACTTTACGTCAAACCCTAAAACATTGTGAAATACCCAAACCATGGCAAGAAAAATTAAAATGACCAATATATGGTAAATTAAAGATGAAGTACCCATATTACCCCCTGTGTAATTTCCCCCCAAAAAACCCACTTTACGTCAAACCGTAAAACATTTTCCCTTATAAGAAAATGGAGTGCAAAAATCGAACAATTATAACTAAGTCCACTTTGGAAAAAATAATTCCCACCGGGTCAACTTCGGTTTTTTTATTTTTTATATTTTTTTCAACTCAAAGTGCCTAAATCCTAAACCAAAAGTGCCTAAACCCCCAAATCGTATAAAAATGCCTAAACTTTCAATACCCTATGAAAGCGCCTAAACTTCTAAAACTCTATGAAACCTTATGATACCTAAAAAAAAAGTTGACCTAGCAAAAATGTGCGTGGTTGTTTCGGTTTTTTTTTAAAAAAAAAAAACCTTGACCTAATGAGAATTAAGTTTCAACCCCTTTTTTTTTTATCGGCAACAAAAGTTTATTAAGAAAACTCGATAAAGGGTACATCGAGCGGGGAGAAAAGATCCAATCAAAAGTTGGAACAGCCAGAGGGCAGAGCCCAAACACCCAAGGGCCTAAAGACCCAAGTTTCAACCCCTTGACCTAGTGGGAATTAAGTTTCCAAAATGTGACTTAGAGGTAATTTTCCGAGAGAAAAGAAACTACAAAGATTTTAAAGAAATTTTAAAATTTGGGTAACGCGGTCCATTCAAATCACCAAGTAGGAGAGAGAGAGAGAGAGAGAGAACTTTTCTCATTAGTGTATCGGAACTTAGAACACAGTAAACAAAATGGCATACGGGCAATTGCATAACCAAATGGGAAATCAATAAATTGAGCCGTCTGTATAAATGTCCTCTATGCATCTGTGAGCTTCTACCCCGACATTAAATAGGAAAAAATCACATCAATACCCCATAGTGCAACTTTCAATCCACTTGTGGAATCACGAACTTGGGTATGATTCAGGTGTTAAACTGCTCTCCACCAACTTGTCAACAGCATAGCCATCTGGAAGAACTATCCCGCCAATCCTATCCAGGGGCCAATACCGAAATAAAGATCTTCCTATTATGTTCTTTGCCAGTAGAGGACCCCTGCAGAAACAAACGATTCCTAAAATCAGAAGGGTAGAGGAAACAATTCCAGCAAAAAGTGGAAGATGAACACGAAAAATAGTGGATTGAGGAATAGAAGAATCTCACCATACGTGCGAATCATGGATGTTATTACGATTATCACCCATTACAATTTACAAAGACTTATGTGCACTAGTGCAACGTCAATGCTCTGGATGCTGAATGAAAGAAGCATGGTAATGTGCACATAAATCAAAATGATTCTTGGGTCTGCCCTCTCTGATGCCTTTTGGCTTTGATTTGAGGGCATGATTCCGCAGCAAACGCGACGGTATAGGGGGACCACTGTTTCAGTGGTATTCTGTGAGCAGCCACTTTGTGCATTTATTGCCAAAGGTTAGGTCTGTCTCCAATCCATCTGTTTCAGTGGTATTCTGGGAGCAGCTACTTTGTGTATTTATTGTCAAAGGTTAGGACTGTCTCCTATCCATCCCCCGCCCATACCCCCAATTATTGGGGACTAAATGGGTTATGTTTATGTACAATTTACAAAGACTGAATTCTCCAGAACACACTGCATCACAAGATACGGGGTCATTTTAGAGTTTAATTCATTTTGCTAATATGGAGCTTGAACGCATGCCAGAGGGCAGAGGTCGAATGTACCACGAGTAACAAATTTGGAACAAAAAGTCGAATGTAGTGGATGCGTTACCAATCCTGATGTCATACTACTAGGTGCACATACACCGGGTTCGGGCCAGACTTATACTCTAGTAACGAGACTTGTGCAAGCTCAAGTCAGGCCCATTAATAATTGTGCTTTATTTAATATGTCCAAACACAACTCAATTAAATTTTTTATTTTCCAAGCCCGTCCAACAAGCCCATTTGATTTTCTAAAGCGTATCACAATAATAAATTAATCAACCATAATGATCACTAATTAGAATTCACAACTTTAGTAGTTCTTTAAATTAAATAACTATTAAAAAGAAAAGAGAAGAAAAAGATGAAACATACTTTGTAACAAGAGGAGATGCGTTGCTCAAGGACAAAAACCTAAGCAACTAGGGCCTATAGCGGTAACGACACACACACACACACACATATATTCTATGAAAATAAAAATAATATTTTAATTGGGTCGGGCTGCGTCTCAAGAAAATTTTCCAAACCCAGCCTATTCAGTAAACCAGTTTAAAATCTCAACTCAGCCCAACCCTATGTCCTAAATGTTTGTCCTGAACCCTTAAAAAAATGGATTGAGATGGACAAGCTGGACGGATTTTCGAACTGGTGTGCACCCTTACTTAGGAGAGTGCTCGATGCATGCCCACCATTTTGGCTGCTATAGCGGGTGTTTCAAAACTCGTAAATGTGAATGCAATTGGGTACATATCATATATGCCTAAGAGCATCTCCCAACCCTTTCCTCAAATATAGTAAAAGCTTCATTTGTATGAAACTCTCTAATAGACAAATCCAAATTTAAGCATAAATTTAAATAAAAATAATGAAATTGTTGTAAATTTAGGATGAGAGAAATAGCCTTGAAAATTTTGAGTAAAAATTTGATTAATACGCAATTCGATAAAGGTTTGAGTAAATGAGTGGAGTTGGTTTTGGCCTTTTGGGGAGGTTTTACTCAAAGCGTCATTTGACCTGCTAATTAACCCTTAACCTAATCGCGTGGCTCAAAAAGTTAATCTCGAGTTATACGATGCTTGGGTGTTTTTATATATTGAATTCCCTTCCAATATATTTCCTATGGGGGATCTTACAATCTCCCCAACTTAAGATCACAATGTCCTCGTTGTATCCCATGGTCCATCACTTCCACAAACCAAGCGATGTGAGACAAGTATCCGTTTAAACACGTCAAACTTCTCAAGATCGTCTCACGTGGGACCCGCTCAAGCACGACAACCACCTCAAGCTCCTCCTTTGTCAACCCCACCCAAGCACGTTTTCTTGCGGAACTTGTCTCACACTTTCGGTTGGTTTAAGCTCGTACATGTAGCATTGTTCCTTGTTGGTACCATTGATCCGTAATTTTCCCAATAATATTTCATGCCTAAGATGGAAGGAATTTAACTCTAAAACGTGTTGACATTAATAATGGTGACTGATAATGCCACGATCGACCTCTTTTCGTAATGCCACTACGTCTCTTGTTGTCTGACAATATTACTCTTGAGTTCTAACATTTGTTCTATTCATTATCTTAAACTTTCTTTCTGTGTTTTCACCCGACCCCATCCCTCTCCCTCCCTCCCTCCCTCCCTCCCCGTTCACCGAAGGCCATTGGAAAGGTGAGGTCCGTGAGGATGTGAACCAGTCTCTTTCATCTATTCTTTTGACCACTCATTTTGTTTGGAATTTGGAGCCAATGTATTTTTTTTATTTATAGAAAGTCCAAATCATTACCGATAGTGATCTTTGAATCAAGCAATACTGTATTACGTATAAATCAAGCTACCGTATTCAATCCATATGGAGACACATGCTTGATTTGTAAAATAAACACAATTAATTTGGAGATATAGTATTGGTAGAAAAGTCAGAAATGGGTTGGGTATATTTGCTTTGATGTGATGTGATATGATTCATATTACTGGTGCCTTCGGCTTCATCCTTTCGGCAACGGAGAACTAGGTTCAATTTTTAGAGGAAAACAAAACACAAGTACGTTATTTGCACTCCCTACTATTTATAATTTATTTGTACCTACACAATGGGGTAGGAGGAGAATGGAGATCAATATCTAGAGGGGAAAAAACAGAGATTGAATGAAAAGGAATGTGGATTTTTGGACGGAGGAGGTGGATCTCGAGGTCGGTCCACATTTTGGGGATTGACAGTGACGGTAGTCAAGGAAAGAAAGATGGAGAAGAAGGGGAGGAGATGGAAGTGTGCTTGCCCTGTGAATCAGAGTAATTTGACCATCTCCGACTCCGACTGCCGAAACCCTTATCAGCCCATCCCCGACATGTTCCCTAAACAACGGGGCTGGGCGGAGAATAGGGATCGGGGCTTGAGATTTATTGTGGCCAGTTCTTTTGGCCTTTTTTAGCGCTTTTTTTGTTGGTGTGCTGCTGTTTCGTGTGGTAAGCCCATGGCGCCCTTTTGTTAATGGAATTTTACTACTTCAAAATAAATCATGGAGCCTTTAACCATCTGAGCTATGAAGTATTATCTTGAAATATGGAGTGGGTAAAACTTGATTATCCCAGTAATGGGCATAGCACGTGCCTTAAGCAGTCACCACGGCACCACATAGGAGAGCTTAAGCCCTGTGCCGAGCTATACAGACCACGAATATGGTCGAGATAATAAAAATAAACTAGTCACTCAGGATGCCCTAGCTCGGCGTGAGTCACTAGAGAACACTCCTGACATAGCCGAGCTAGGTAGGCTACGAATATATTCTGGAGTACGTAACTCAGATCGGCGGGATGAGCTGAGCTATGTACGTGTTACGTCGAGCTACGTGGAAGCACGGCACCACCACGAATAGGGCGGTGAGACATTCCAGAATACTCTATGGCAGTTCCTTACAAGATGAGGAGAAATCCCATAAAATAAGGGATTGATATGAGCATTCCTAACGTGATAAGGAATAGGCTCCATATAGGAAAGAGTCCTATATGGAAATGAGGACCACTGCTAGATGAGATCTAGCAGGATAAGGAAGTATGATACCTAATAGGAAAGTCCTATTAGGAGAAGGATTCCTAAAGAGAATAGGAAACAGGGGCAGCGTTGTAAGGACCCGTATTTTTACATATTTTTCCCGGAATAATGTTGGGTAAATGTGAGGAATTGAATTTTAACCAAGAGAGGTCAATGTAATAGTGGGAGAATGCATTTGGGTGTGTTTAAAGTACATTTGGAAGTTTAGGGGTGAAAGTGTAAAAGGGTGGGGGTATATATACACATTGTATGCTTGCATTTTACAAAAAAAACAACCCCTCCTTTCTCCCTCTAGCTCGACTCCTCTCTCTCTCTCCTCTCCTCTATTTTTCTTGCCCAAAACCTCCAAAATTCTCAAGACCTTCAAGTCTCCTTCAAGATATACACCAAAAATCACATTCTCTACGCGTATTGAAGCTTGTATTGCGTTCATTTCGCACCAAGAGCTCACATTTCGGGTTGGAGCTCGTTGGAGGCTAGGGTTTTCCATTTCCCACTCATTTCAAGCTCAATTCTTGAGGTAGGAAGACAAATTCTACTCCCTCTAGTTGTATCTATGTGATGTATAGCATATATCTTGTTGGTGTTGCTTAATTCCATCTAATTCATGAATTGCTCTCATAAATGGGTTTGTTCGAATTTGATTTTGTGATCCCACATTTGCACTTGGATTCAATTTCCACCCCAAAGAGGTGAAGTTTTGCATTGTCTGTGAGGCCTAGCCTCTGCCCGAGCGGAAAATCCAGCAGCTCACCAAATTTTTGTTTTGTTCCAGTTTGTTTCCCGATGCCTGTTTGGCCCCCTATTGTCCGTTTCTTCGTGTTTTTGATCCGTAACATCATTTTGAACACCTAATTCACTTTGATATCATAAAATTGACCATTGGACATGTGAATTAACAAATTCCATGGTTTTATGTATTGGACACGCGTCGGTTGACACATTTTTGGCGAAAATGGTGAACTTTTGGAACAAATGAGACTTATGAAAGTTTTTGAAAGGCACAATGTTTTGAGATGTTATAAAAGCATAAATGTGAACTCTAGGGATCACCCATTTGGTGTCCCTAGCCATGGGTGCACGGAGCCCACAAAATTCGGTAGGGGTGCACGGAGCCCACGAAATCCGGCAGGGGTGCACGGAGCCCATGAAATCCGGCAGAGGGATACTTCCCTATTAAAATTGATGAAAGTTTTCTTATGAAATGTTGGCTACGACGTATTTGATTTAATTTGGCGTATTTGGCGAAATTGGCTTTTGATATGTGAAAATGAGGATTTTGGTAACTACTTGGACTTTGGTGGGATACTTAAAATTGTTTTTGGAACACTTAGACACATTTTGGGACACTCAGACACATTTTGGACACTTGGATACATTTCGGTTACTTCGTGGTCGAGTTATAGCCTTCCGTTCATCATAACCTTATATATTGGTCTTGTCCATCATCATACTCAATCATTATGCATGTATCATATTTATACACCTAGTGTTGGTAGAATAGTTTTCCTACTGGGCTAGTGAGCTCAACCTATCAATTTTCAGGTACACGGCATGGAGCATGAGATTGGATGCTTGAGGAGTGATACATACATGGAGCTTACACATGCATGAAGTTATTTTCCCATCTTTGTATTATATTTTTGGAAAGATAATTTTGTAACTTCCATTGTTTATCTTTTTTGACTATTTAGCCAATGTAATAACTTTTAAACTTTGTATTATGCATTCGGGTTATGGTCGCTAGTAGCTAGAACCTGTTTATTCGTAATGGTGAAACTGTATTTGTTGACTTTCACTATTCAAAGGGAAAATTGTGAGACTTTGACTTATCCCACGTGGATATTATTTATATTTGGATTGTTAAAATTGAGGGCGTGACAACTTGGTATTAGAACGTAGGTTCGAATACTTAGGAGCCGTGGGAAGACTTTAAGTCTTGGGGCTTAAACCGTTGCATAAGTTTTCTGATGAAAATCATATTTTCTCATTCATTGTGTTCTTGTGTGACATTCATAATCATAACATAGGCATATAGTGACGCATGCGAGTTAACGAGCATAGTGTTGAGTTGTTGCCCGTGTTGGGTTGGCGTAGGGGCTTTGACCTCATTTGAGATAATATTCGGCTTAATGATGTTTATTTCTTACATTCTCGTGGACGTCGATTCGGGAGCCCACACTTTTTTGGTTGTGTTCATGAAAAAGGGCGATCCGGGAAAAAGGAAAATTTTAGAGTCGCTACCCGGGGTTTAATTTTTGGAAAATGATAGGTACCCGAGAAACCATTCAGAAGAATAATGACTCTTGTGCCGCTGAAAAAGGGTTTGATCTGCGAAAAATAAAGATTTGGGTTCGGGAGCCAGGTTACCCGCGGGGAAGGTTTTGTTTCAAAAATGCACCCCGCGTGCCCGGAATTTTCCGGTCTCTACTAAATCTTTGTGGGATTATTCTTTGAAAATATTTTATGAAAAACTTTATTTCATATAAACAATATATCAGATAATAACATGCTTAAAAGAAATAAATAACGATAACGAATCAGACATTACACAATCAAGTATATAAACGCGAGAGAATCAACCAAGAGGGGATATAAGTGTAAAGATATGAAGTAAAGGGGGTCATCTGTAATTTGACTCCACTGGTTTCCCCCCAAAACAGAGCGTCAGGTTTCGGAAAACAGAGCATCTAAAATATTTTTCCGGTGACACCGTACGGCATATCAAATCACACCGCGCGGTGCATCTAGGATGCCGTACGGTGACTCTGTGCGTTGTAAATTCCAAAAAAATTCCTTTTTGTTAAACCAGTCTCTGCTTTTGGGGGTAAAAACCACACTATTTATTGATCAAAACAGGCTTGGGAAATGATTTTGATGAATGGATGTTCCTCGTTTTTGGGGATGGCATCCTGCAACAATAGGCAATGTCGCGCGATACTTACCCAAGAGGCTCAAACCTTATTGAAATGTCTTCGTTTAGACTCAAGGAAGAGCTACGAAACCCTCCTTGAGTCCGATGGAAACTCCCCTTAGAAGATTGTTGCGATTTGACGACGAGTTTTTATCCCTTGAAACAGAACCGAATGGATTAGATTGGATGATTATGAGGAATGGACACCGGACTTCTGGGTTTGTGTATAAGAAAGGCTTGAATTGTGAGTGAATACAAGTATAGCAACAGGTTTTTAAAGGGGGTAGCGATATCACTGAAGCTTTTCAACTAATTTGTACGGGAGGAATTCAGGTTTCTCTTTTTGGCATCCTCTGATTGAACCTCCCGAAACCGTTCGACGGTGTTCGTTGATAAAGGGGAGGGTGAGCAAGATTTGTATGCAAAAATGGCGGGCTCATGAGTAGATTCGCTGTGTTACGCGAATCGCATCATTGTTCTGAGCTGTTGGAGCAATCCGGGAATCTTGTTGATAGGACAAGGGTGCCGTATGGTGCACATTGCAACACCGCACAGTGCAAGTAGAATTTCAAGCCGTACAGTTATGGGTTTCAGGCCGTACGGTTTAGGTAGGTTTGGGGTTTTGGCTCAAGCAACTGTTCCAAGGTACATTTTGTGTGTTCTTTTCATCATTGGGGATGCACAAGTCACCAAAATTGGGGTGTCTACAATTCTTACTAGAACTATGCCGCCAAGGAGAGGTGCTAGACGTGGTACAACAGCTAGGGGTGGTCGAAACGCTAGACGGGGTAGAAACGAGCGGGCTAATGACGAGGTTAGTCAACACGGGGGAAATTCTGGAGATCAAAATGATCGACGCGAGCAAGATGTGGAACAATCGGAACTTCAACAACCACCAAACACCCTTTTAACCAACTTTGTTGCGGTGCTTACGGCGCACATGGCTCAAACACCTAGGGCCAATACTTCGAACTGAGCTATGGAAGTGGTGAGGGAATTCCGCAAGTTGAACCCTCCTACATTTGACGGGGTTAGTAGTGACCCTTTAGTGGCCGACTATTGGTTGTCGAAAATCCGTAAACTATTTGATGTGCTAGATGTAACTGAGGATGCCGTGAGGGTGAAACTCGTTGCGTGTCAACTTAGCGGGGAGACTAATGAGTGGTGGAAGTCGGTGCTTACGACTAGGAAAGCATCGAGGGTATTGGCTAGGACGATGGGGAACGTGAATGAGCCGGATGTAGAGAACATGACATGGGCCTAGTTTGAGGCTATTTTTGAAGACCAATATTTTCCGGAATCGTTCAAGGACATGCTTCGGGAACAATTTGAGTGGTTAGAGCAAGGAACTATGACCGTGTCGGAGTATGCTATGAAATTCCAAGCCTTATTCTGTTTCGCACCGGAGCTTGTATCCACGGAAGAGAAGAAGTGTAAGAGGTTCATTAGGGTTTTGGATGAATCACTCCAACGGTTTGTGATGAGTGGGGGTCTTACGAATTTTTCCGCGATGTTGGAGTTGGCACGAAACTTGGAGGCTTAGGGACATAATAAGAAGAATGCAAGGCCGCCGACCACGACCGTGAGTGCGCCGACAGGTAATTACGGGGGTGTATCCGGGAGCTATGGAAACCAAAATAGGAAGAGACAAGGAGAGCCGCTTCAATTTTCACGCAACCGTTCTACTTTCCGGGCACCTACTTCTTCCGGCTTTGGGGGAAACTCGTTTAGGCCACCGATTACTTGCCACCAATGTGGCCAACTGGGCCATATTCGCACTCAGTGTCCTAATCCGAAGACTCTCACACCTCCACCGTCTCGTGTTCAGGGTGCTTCGAGTGCGGTGGATTTGGCCACGTTGCTAGATATTGCCCACAGCGGGGGAGGTACTCGTAGCGAGTCCGGTTCTGTTTAGCAGCCGAGGCCGAGTTCTGGGTTTGGTAGACCACCACAGAAGGGTGCACACATGCAGACACACTACCGTCAGACTACTTCGGTTCAGGGCTCACAGGTTGACAAAGGGGCTAGTTCTTCTACGTCGGTTCAGACTACACCGAGACGGGTTTTCGCTGTCACAGTTGCTACACCACCGCCGCCACCACCTCCTACTTCTCAGACTCCAGAGTCATCCGTTGTGTGGGGTATATTTCTATTGTTCAACTCTTTTGCTAAAGTGTTGTTTGATTCCGGAGCATCGCATTCTTTCATTGCTGCATCTTTTGTACTTGCTTTGGGTTTGGAAACTGAGGAGCATAGCCCTCCATTGTTTGTTGATACTCCGTTGGGTGGTAGGGCACCTTTGGACCGTATATCTCGGGGATGTGAGTTGGTCATCTTAGATCGCCGTTTTGAGTTCGACTTCATAGTATTGGGTATGTCCGGATTCGATCTCATACTGGGTATGGATTGGTTATCGACTTACCGTGCGACTATTGATTGTTTTAAGCGCCGAGTCTGTATTTGTACGCCGGAGGGAGGATGTTTTGAGTTTTTCGAGGGAACGTCGGGAGCCATTTGAGCCTTATTTGTATGAGCCACGGGATAAGGGGTCGATTGCATGTTTGTTGGCGAGTTTGACGCTAGATGAGGATTCATCCACATGTGGGGAATTACCGCGAGTTGTTTGTGACTTTCCAGACGTTTTTCCGGAAGAGTTACCGGGTTTGCCACCCGAGTGGGAGGTTAAGTTCACGATAGATTTATTACAGGGCACCGCACCGATTTCGATGCCACCTTACCACTTTGCACCGGCTGAGTTGAGAGAGTTGAAGACACAATTGCAGGAATTACAAGATTTGGGGTTTATTCATCCTAGTACTTCGCCATGGGGAGCTCCACCTCTATTTGCTCAAAAGAAGGATGGGTCGCTCCGTTTGTGCATAGATTACCGTAAGCTCAACCGTGTTACTGTTAAGAACAAATATCCCATGCCTAGAATCGACGATTTGTTTGACCAACTTCGGGGTGCAACTTGCTTTTCAAAAATTGATTTATGATCCGGGTATCATCAACTTAGAGTTCGACGTGAGGACATCCCTAAAACCGCCTTCCGTACCCGTTACGGTCACTATGAGTTTGTCGTTATGCCTTTTGGTCTCACCAATGCTCCCGCCACTTTCATGGATTTGATGAATCATATTTTCCGGGCTTATCTTGATCGATTCGTTGTTGTCTTTGTCGATGATATTCTTATCTATTCACCTTTCGAAGAGGAGCACCAATCTCATCTTTCCGTTGTTCTTGAACTCTTGAGAGAGCATCGATTGTATGCTAAGTTGAGTAAGTGTGAGTTTTGGTTATCCGAGATCAAATTTTTGGGTCATGTGGTGTCTAAGAATGGGGTATCCGTAGATCAGGGGAAGATAGAATCGGTATTGACTTGGGAGCGTCCGAAGAATGTGTTTGAGATACGGAGTTTCTTGGGCTTGGCCGGGTATTACCGTCGGTTTGTTCTCGACTTTTCACGTTTAGCGGCACCAATGACTAGATTGACACGGAAGGGGACACGGTTTGTTGGGACGACAAGTGCGAATCGGCATTTGAAGAATTGAAGAAGCGGTTAAGGAAGCCCTAGGCCAGATCTCGAAGTCACCACTAGCCCACTGAATCCGAGCAGAAAAGACTCCGAGAAGGGTTAAACACTCCACGTTTATACCCTATGAGACCAATACGGACCCAGTGCCCCACATTCAACACTATCAACAGGTCATGTTCATGCACGAGCAAGATGATGCCTTGCTGTGCAAGATGTTTCCGTCCAGTTTGGTACCACAAACTTCCGTAAGGGTCAATTTTGTGCTGGGCTCAGCTTGCCGAGGAATTTACTGCATATATATATATATGTGTGTGTGTGTGTGTGTGTGTGTGTGTGTGTGTGGAGTAGTCGTAACAAGCAGCCTAGTTTGTAATAGTTTAAAGATTTGACTTATTCTTGCCGGCTTATGGCAATTGGATAGTATATGATTTGAGCTTGTGTCAGTCTAGAATGCGTGTGAATCCCAACATTACGTATACATCACTGCTACCTGCAAAAAAAAATTACGAAGAAATTATCCAGAAAATGGGTATATGTGCAAGGGGGTGTTCCACTAACTAGTTTAGCATTTTTCCTTACGTATAGCAGGAAAATTCTGAAGAAGTCATTTTACAAAACCACTAATTAATAAGTCGCTTTCATTTGATATATGTATATATATATACACCGGCGATCCTGTCAAGGATCCCGGATTGAGGGTTTTTCGGTGTTTTGATGCTTTTAAAAATTGTTTTTGGGAAATCCGATCTGTCCAATGTGTTCAAAAGGTGTTTTCAAGGGTTCACGCGGGAAATCTTCAAAAAAAAATACCGGGAAAGGCTTGATCCAAGCAGTTTTTCGCAAAAACTGTATATTTATAGTTTTGCGAAAAACTGCTTGGATCAAGCCCTTCCCGGTAATTTTTTTAACGATTTCCCGCGTGGACCCTTGAAAACACCTTTTGAACACATTGGACGGTTCGGATCGTCAAAAAAATATCGGGAAGGTGGAGTCCCGGATCCGGGACTCCCGGACTAGATCATTACTATATATATATATATAGGGTCCGGTTCGTATCCGGACTTTTAATTTCCGCACCTCGTGATCCAAATTTTTTTTTTACGATCCGATCCGTCCAATGTGTTCAGAAGGTGTTTTCAAGGGTCCAAGCGGAAAATCTTCAAAAAAAAATACCGGGAAGGGCTTGATCCAAGCAGTTTTCACAAAAAATATATATTTACATTGTTTGCGAAAACTGCTTGGATCAAGCCCTTCCCGGTATTTTTTTTTTTGAAGATTTTCCGCGTGGACCCTTGAAAACACCTTCTGAACACATTGGACGGATCGGATTTTCCAAAAAAAATTTGCAACACAAAAAAACCCCATTTTTTCCTTAAATCCGGGAGTGTGGATAAGAAAATTTGTCCATATATATATATAACCAGATATCGGTGCCAGTATGCACATACCTCGACTAATTCCGAAACCCTGAAGGTAATGACTAGGCATAACCCCCAATGGCTCCAAGATTTGGGATGGTTGGCCTCTATGGAATTTGAACATGCGATCTCATGGTCAATCACTAGTTGATTTGTCATGCTCACTTTGCTAACCACAGAGTTGGTTCCGTTTTATTTTTTTGGGTTGCTTGGGCTCACCCTAAGCCGGCCCAGACTCTCCCAGATAAGCAACTATAGAGCATGCAAGCTGAAACCGACCAAATTGATAAAACCAAAAAATGGTTTGGTTTGGTTTATTTCAACTATTGGTCCGGTCTGGCTAGAAATGTTCCAAACAAATCTGAGCCATCCAAGTTCCAACCAGGGACGGAGTCGGAATTTTACCTTTGTGGTGGCGAAAATATATATACTTAAAAAATTTAGTGATGGCTAGTCTATATAAGTCAGGGATAAATTTTTATTTTCTACATAATAATTGCATTTTTTAAAAACCTTGTGGTGGTGGACGCCACCAACTTATCCCCCTTTGGCTCCATCCTTAGTTCCAACTCCAAAGACCTTAATCGTAGCAATAAACAAACAATGCTGAAAACTTCTCTCTCACTTTACTTCCTACGCCTCTCACCCTCCCTCCCTCCCTCTTCCCTAATCTTTAACTTTGACAAATCCCTGACCCAATCTTAACCATAAAATTACCATTGCGTGGAATTCAACTTTAATCTTATGAATTTTTATGTAAATGTTAATTTTGCTACTAAGGGAAAAAAAGAATGGTTTCAATTTTTGTAGCTTTTTCTTTTTCTGATATCATATATCTTCCTGTATTTTCGACATTTTCTATTTGGCATGAAGCCACTTTTAAAAAAAGAACAGAATGTTTGAAAAAAGATCAGAAGCTAGCTTGGTTTTTTTTTTTTTCCTGATAACTGGATGTCCGTACTAATTTTGTGGCCCTGAAGGTAAAGACTGAGTATAAACCCTAGTGGCCCCAAGAGTTAGGACAGAATGTTGTTTATGAAATAAGTGTGTGTGTGTGTGTGTGTTTTCCTCCGGGAAAGATAGGTTGTGAACTTGTGATAACTTCATTACCTTTTGAAGATTTATTGATACTCGACAAATGGTACATCGAGGACAACCAAGCCCAGGCGCAAGAGCAAAGGCATGGTGCGGCAAAACCTCAGTGAGAAACTAAAAGAAAAGCCAAAAGAAAAAGAAAAATAGATACAGCCACCCAAAGATGATTACATCCAAAATCATCTTTGAGACTACAATTAATAAATGGCTTATTTTGTTTTGTTGATGAAATTGCAGTTCAGTGGAGTTGACGGTAAGTATATCTAAAAAACATGGTCTCAAGTATTAGAATTGCTTGAGAAATGGCAAGAATATGGAAATTATCTTAGATTAATCATGGTGAGCAACAAGATGGTGACTAGATATTTTTACTCATCTAATTTTCATGTCACTAAACACTAAAGAGACCAATGATATGAAGCGATCATGATGACAAATTTCTGAGTTGAGTATCATTCAAGTTGCAAGACACACACTTAATAAAGAAAAAAATAAAAATTAAAACATCAACATCTACTCGTAATATATATATATATATAGGGAAATTTTCTAGTCCAAACCCTCCCGTTAATAAGAAAAAAGTGATTTTTTTGTGTTGCAAATTATTTTTGGAAAATCCGAGCCGTCCAATGTGTTCAGAAGGTGTTTTCAAGGGTCCACGTGGGAAATCTACAAAAAAAAATACCGGGAAGGGCTTGATCCAAGCATTTTTCGCAAAAACTGTAAATATATATTTTTTGCGAAAAACTGTTGGATCAAGCCCTTCCCGGTATTTGTTTTTGAAGATTTTCCGCGTGGACCCTTGAAAACACCTTCTGAACATATTGGACGGATCGGATCTTCAAAAAAATGCTCGGATCACGGAGGTCCGGAAGTCCGGAGTCCGGACTAGAAGTGGAACCTATATATATAGCATTTAGAAAATCAAAGACCCACATCACAATCGTTTACAAGTTCCACAATCATAAAAGTCAAACAGCTGCAAAATTCGATATCATTCCCGCCTCTTTTATCTGGTCATCCCTCCCTGAGGCATTGGTGCCATTGCCATTTCATGACGCTGTTTCTCTACGTTGCCTTCCCATCCTATACAATTTACATAAATCCCAAGAAAAACACCATTAACAATAAGGAATAATTGGTTTACATTTTAGATATGATCATTGATCGGTTCAGATTTAAAATAAAAGTTGTTACATATTGAGGGGTTTTCTCTGATACGGTCATCTTTTATATCAGTGAAAATAATGTGGGTCTCAACCAATTCTCATTAATGTCTATCTTAACTTTTTATGACCGTTACAACTTCAATTGCTCTTAAAAATTTACGAAACGATAATGATGGTTAATATTGAAATCATTGGTATATTCATCTATATGATGACAGAGAGAGAAGTAGAAATTACCAATGGACATGTCGAAACCTCGATTTTTTAGCTCACGGTACTCTTGGCACAAGGCGCATGTCTCGCAACAGAAATGGACACAACAATCGGCACAAGGGCTTTCATGCAATGTGTATTGCTTCCTCATCTTGGAACGATAACAGCATGAGTATACGCATGGAACACCAGTCACAAATGCTATTAATGTGTATAGAGCTCCACTTACACCACATGCTGCATTAAATTAATTATATCAAATCACCACCAACCACATGATGCTAACCACAAATTAGGCTGGCAATACAAACAAGATTTATTATTCGTGTGGATTAAATTACTAAGATTGACTTATTTTTGTTTTGCTCAAATATTCTTATTTTTTGTTCATATTTTAATTTTTATTCTTCTGATTTTTCTCGTTAAGACAAATCGACAAAGTCAAAAATTTTATGTAAAAACTATAAAGAGTTTAAAATAGCATTTGTTTAATTTTTCGTTTTGGACCGTTAATATGATTGTTTCATTTTTTCTCCACTCCCTTCTTGCACATTTTTCTGTTGTATATTTCGTATTTCTCCAAAGTTAACAATCAGCCTAATTACACATTAACACAAAGTCAAAATCAAACACACTAAGGCTGTTTCCACTACAAAATACCGTCTTCGATACTTTTTTTTCTAAAAACTTCCTTTTCATAAATTTTCTTACCTTTTCGTCTTATTTTTTTATATAATTGTTCTTCTTGCATGTTGAGAGGAACGAAACAAATATTAAAATGTGGACTAAAGTTGAAAACTTCATATAACACGACACGTAAATAAAACATACAAGTTGTTTGACATTTTTTGTCATTAATGAATTTTTTTTATTTTTTCTTTGCTTTCGTCACAAATTTTTACTGTTAGATTACTCTCTTCAAGACGGACGATTAAATCTAAAATAAAACATGTTTTTAATGAAAATTTAGAAAAGACGACAAAAATACCGAAAGAAAAATACCAATATTTTTTATGGACACGCAGCCTGAGAAATAAGATGAACACTCATTCATAAAATTCTCCTTTTTTTGCTGATAAAAATTAAAAATTGGAGCATAAAAACACACACATATGCTATATCCCAATTTTTAAGACTAAAACACTTCCTAACTTATTCATTAAGATGTTCTAACCAAAATAAAAAATATCAGTTACCCAATAAGCAAAGTTAAAAAAAAAAAATTAATCCAATCTCGAACTTAATTAGAAGCGCGTTGACATAAAATTCATTTTGAGGGAAATGATCTCATGTCTCATAGCCATCTTTTTCACACGTGCAGGCGATAAAAAAATGATTAAAGAACAAAATAAACTTCATAATCGATTAATCGTAAACATAACTTTATGTGGTTTCTACGACTTACATGTGGATCCTTTGTCAACAATCTCTGCAATCTGCCCGAATGTAATGCATGGGCACCAACACGTAATACAACCTGCAAAATCAAATAGTAATTACCAAAACATAGTACGCCAAGTCCATTTTTTAGCAGCAAAGAAAATTTCATTAACAGTGCCCGAAGGCAACGCAAACACACAAATGTTTATATCATTGGCTTACAGTTGGGGACGTCGTCGAAGCAGTCGCAGAGGCCGGTGGACCATGGCCCCGGTTGTGAACCCTTAACTGGGATGCCGACAGATGGGCCACCATACTGTTGCGGTGCATAAGGTGGCTGTGCATACGGTGGAGGTGCAGAAGTTGGTGGGGGTGAGGTGGAATAAGCCGAGGATTTCTGGTAATCAGGTTGGTTTGAGGAGTACATTGTTTGATCGATGTATGATGGTTGGGTACCTAATTGATTTTTGTTTGAGGGATCAATAAATGGGAGAGATGATGAAGGTTTATATAGATGAACCTAATTTGTGGTAGTTTAAGACTTTTTCATAAGGCATGTTTGACTTTAATTTCTTTGGCGGCATATGTTAGGTTGGGTTTCACACGCATTTGACAAGACTGCAGGAAACAGATTATACAATTAAAATATGCCAGCACCGATCGTGTAGTAGTTTGGTGCACAGAGTTTCTCACATTATCACGGAATACTCGGTTTCGAGTCTTATAAGTGGCAAACGATTGTCGGGGTACATTTTTATGACCACTTGTACTAAGATGGTGCTGTGGTGACGGCTTATCTTTACGGGTAGTAGCTATGACTCGAATCGAATATTTAACTGCCGGGTCGTACCAAGATGGTTGCCACACTAGTTCTCCCACCTTTCCAAAAAAAAAAAAAAAAAAAAACATAGGCCGTGAAGAATAAGTCAATACCACTTATTGTAATCAAATCGTTTTGTTTGATTTATTCTAATACTCTCCTCGACATATAAACGCCTGTATGTTTTGTTCTATTTTTGTTAGGAGTGAAACTTAACTAGCCGAACCCATAAAATCAAAAAAATTACACTCTTATATTATTTGATTTGGTTTTTTTCTAACTATTGGTCCGGCGATTTGGAATTTTCCAAAAAAAATGTGAATCGATCGGTTCAGTTTCAGTTTTATTGAAATACAATCATTTATACGGTTATCCTTACATACAAATTAAAATAAATTAATTATATAAAAAATTGAATTGTTCAAGTTCCAACTCCAAAAACCTTAACCCTAAGCAACAAAACGCTCAAAAGTTCTCACACTTCACTTCTTGCGCCCTGCCTCCCTCTATTCCCTCACTCTCTCTGTCAAAATCTCACCGTCTCTCTCATGGTCTCACCATCGTTTATTCAAAGAATTACAAGTAAACTCTCAACTAATCGACCTTTCGATTATAAAACATGTTTTTCTTCTTCTGTGTAAATGTTATGTACGAATGTTCATTCAAGAGGTGGATATATCCTTCGTATTCACTCGGAGAAAGGCGTGTTAGCAGCGTTTTCTTTTTCCGATATCGTACGTTTTCATTTGTTTTTAACGGAATTCAAAGGCGTGTTGTTTACGAAAGAACCGTGTCAGTGGCGTTGAATGAAAAATGATGATAGGCTTCTTTTGTTGACGAATTCAGTGGCGTTGAATGAAAGGAATTAATTCTAGGGTTAATGGTCTGGACACTCCTTGTAAGTATACGTTTTTCCCTAAACACCCTTTGTAAGAAAAAAGTCTATGACGACACCCCCTCTAAGTAGCAAAATTGTTCCATCCCTACCTTCTGTTAGGCCTTGACCCCCCTACCGTTAAATTTTGGGCGAAAAATATGACATGATCTACCAAATATACCCCCACCCATGTTCTCTCTCCTTTTCCCCCATTCTCCCCCCTTTTCCCCCATTTACGTGAAATTTACATCAAAAAACCCGAGCCCCCCCTAAAAAAACGTGAAACTCATCTCTCTCTCTCTCCCTCTGTAATTTTTCCCCATATTCTTCAGGTACAGCACAATTCACGATTTAGCAAAAAAAAATTCAAACATGGACCAAAAATCAATACCCAAAACAAGAACAAAGCTTTTACCCTATGTCTTTTCACTGGTAGATCATCCAAACCCAGATGAAACCGCATACAAAAATATTGAGAGAGAGAGAGAGAGGACATCCGATCTGAAGCTCCGGCGAGCTCGATCGCTTCTGGGATTTTTATTTAAAGCAATGTTTGATTTTGATTTGAGTTTGAATCACTAATTTGAAGTTTCCGGCGAGCTCGATTTTCGATTACATGGATGTGGCGGGCTCCATTTCACTGGCTCCGTCGAGCTCCATGTGTGAAATGAGTATATATATATACCCCAGGCTTCTAATTCGGGATCCCGGATTAAAGCCTTTTGGTTGTTTTTTTTTGTGTTGCAAATTGTTTTGGAAAAATCTGATCCGTCCAATGTGTTCAAAAGGTGTTTTTCAAGGTCCACGCGGGAAATCTTAAAAAAAAAATACCGGGAAGGGCTTGATTTCCATAGACCCTTTTGAAAACACCTTCGAACACATTTTGCAAAAACAACTTGGAGGTTCAAGTCCGGAGTCCGGAGGTTTTTTTTTTTGAAGACACACCACACAGACCCTTGAAAACACCACACATATAACACATTGGACGGCTCTTGAAGTCTTAAATCTTGAAATTTTCAATTCGGTCATTTCGTCGAACCGTTGGATGTTTTTAAAAAATGCTCGGATCACGGAGGTTCGGAAGTCCGGAGTCCGGAGGAGAAGTGGAACACCACACACACACACACACACACATATATATATATACATACACAATAAGTTTCTAGTGAGGGAACCCTTACAAGAATAATGCGGGACAACCCCTGGTGGTCGTTGGATCGCACACACTGGTTCAACGATTGAGATTAAATAGACCAACACGCGGGTTGAGTTCCGGGTTAAAAGAGACATGCGGGTCAAGATCCGGGTTTAAACCCTCATCCAGATCCTGACCCCCTCATTTCATCTGTTGAACCAGAGAGTGAAGAGAGAGAGAGAAAAAAGAGATTTCGACGATTTCAAAAACTAGACGAACTCCATCGATCGATCGAGCTCCAACGAAGGTGAATCTCTCTCTCTTCTGATGTTTTGGGTTTCTAGAAGAAGAAGAAGAGGTACATCAAAGGTATATCGTGTTTGTTTGATCCTATATAGATTTGTTGGTTTTTTCAAATTTTCGGGTTTCGAAAGTTTTTCAAATTTGAATTTTTGAAACCCTAATTTTTTATTTCGAAATTTGAATTTTGAAACCCTAATAAGTGTTAGATGTTAGTACATGTAAACCCTAGGCTTCGATCTACATTGTCTCTAATCTCTACCACTTAGTGAACTACATTCTCTCTGTTCTCTGAATTTTTGCTATTTATGCTTATCCTGCTTTGCTCTCTGTCTAGTTGACAGCCGTATTCTGTCATGGAAAGTATGGTATCAATGCTACCAAGTCGTATCTGAACCTTTTGTGCTTTCACTGGACCATTCTAATCACCATCCATTTATCTTTATAAATGTGAGAAATATCGAGTCTGACAAAATTTTAATTTACTTGGACAAATGCATTTTGATCTGGTTGAACTTGATTGCATCGGTCCTCTCTCTTGCATAAATAGCTGTGAAGTATTTTTCTATCTTGAATGAATAGTTTGATTTACCCTGTGACTTTCGTCTTGGTTATGCATTTCTCTGGTATTTTAGAAGCTGAGACTGCACTGTTGTCTCTTAAACTTCCTGAACAGAGACTTGGTACATTTGTTTTTTCAATTTTTTGGATTTGCATTTTGTATGTTATGTTCACTGTCCCATATTCTACAGTAAGATGGTGCAACAACTCATTGGGAATCTTTTTCGTTTGTTTGTTTGTAACAGTTTGCAGCATATCAAAGGCATTGAACATGAGCGACAACCAAGAACCCCCTATTGGCGTACCCCCTGTCGGCATCCCCCCTCCACAAGGTAACCTCATGTCCTGCCTCCATTTTTTTCACTCTTTTGTTAAGATGAGTTTGATTCTATCCAATTTTTTTGCTCAAATGCATTATCGTTTTGTTTGTTGTGTAGTTAATCCTCCGCATGGGTATCCTCCTCCTCCGCAAGGGTATGCTCATCCTCCGCAAGGATATCTTCCTCCTCTGCAGGGGTATCTTCCTCCTCCTCCCCAAGGGTATGCTCCTCCTCCACAATGGTATCCACAATGGTATCCTCCTTCTCCACAGGGGTATCCTCAAGGATATCCTCCTCCTCCACAAGGGTATCCACCACAAGGGTACCCACCACAGGGAGTGTACCCTCCCCAATATGTCCCACCACAGTCACCGTCAGCATCTCAACCATCTCAACCATCTCACTCATCTGCTAATTCTTTAAATGTACACTCCCTGTTGTCATCTTTAAATGTACTCTTAACCAAATACGCACCGCTTTGCAAGAGTTCCTCTTGAAACTTATAGAAAATATTCCGTGTGAACTTCACTCAATTTCAACTCCATGGCCCGCTTGGTTGAAAAAAGTGGCTTCTCAATGATATCTTTATGATCGAGATCAAGTTCATTATGCCGTATCTTTGCAAGAGCCCTATCAAACCGTGTTACAAAATCCAACAATGAATTTTGTCTCGACACGTACTTCTTGAAGAATGAATGAGCACTTTCAGCTCTTTGACTACTAGTCATGTGAGCAGAAAAAATGTGTCTCGTATATGCAGGAATCCATTGGTCACGAATTTGATACAAGGAATCTAACCATTCATTCCCTATCAAGTTAGCTTTTGCTAGAATCTCCATCCATCTACTTTCAAACTCCTCCGGGGACTCGGAATTCCATATATAACTACCAAACTCGTCATGATGTTGCTTATAGGCTATTGCACCTATTTTTTTCGGAGAATTTACTCCTAATGTGCCAAATGCAAAACCTATGAAGCGTATTTGGAAGAAGACTAGCAACAACTTGTTTCATTGCTGGATCATGATCAGTAATAATCATTTTCGGGGGCCCAGCCGGCATCGCCTTCAACCATTCCTCCAAAAGCCAATGAAAAGAGGACACATTTTCATGATTTAAGAATGCACACCCAAATAGAGTTGTTTGGCCGTGGTGGTTAACCCCAAAAATCGGTGCAAATATCAAATCATATCTATTGGTTTGGTAAGTTGTATCGAACACCACCACATCATCAAAATGTTCGTATGCCTTCTTAGAAGTTTCATCGGCCCAAAAATAATGACTCATGAACCCCGTACCATCATCTTGAAATTTAAATGTAAAACCTAGATTCCTTTTTTGTTGACTTCGAAAATGCTCGTACATAAGATTAGCATCATGTCTCTTTAATTCGTTTGTTGGGAGGCCGACACATTTGCATCGGATAGTTGTTGTGATAAGTTCCTTTTTGCCATTGAGATCTCACGATGAGATCGCAACAAATGCACCTCGTTGGCGTGGTAAGAGGGTGGTTATGACCCTCAACAAATACCTTGACAACAAATTCCGCACCCTCCTGGTTTTTGGCAACACACAATTTTGCACCACGACCCTCTCTAGTTAAGCCCCGTCTACGTACCGTGTTTTGAGAAGTTTGTGGTATATTTTTTGTGGCTCTCACCCCTTCTTTGAAACAAACATATTCCATTCTAACCACTTCACCTTCCTTATTCTTCTTCCTAGAATGAAGTCGCGTACCAAATCCACCCTCTCTTCCATAATTATTGTAAAATTTATGAACGTCATCTAAAGTATCAAACACTTTTCTCCAATTTTCGGTATCAAGTCGTTATTGACTTGGGGCGTGTAAAGTATTTGAGAAGAATTAGCAAATGAGTGAGATGGTTGAGATGGTTGAGATGCTGACGGTGACTGTGGTGGGGCATATTGGGGAGGGTACACTTCCTGTGGTGGGTACCCTTGTGGGGGATACCCTTGTGACGGACACCCTTGTGGAGGAGGAGGAGGAAGAGGATATCCTTGAGGATACCCCTGTGGAGGAGGAGCATACCCTTGGGGAGGAGGAGGAAGATACCCTTGCGGAGGAGGAGGAAGATATCCTTGCGGAGGATGAGCATACCCATGCGGAGGATGAGCATACCCATGCGGAGGATAAACTACACAACAAACAAAACGATAATGCATTTGAGCAAAAAAAATGGATAGAACCAAACTCATTTTAATAAAAGAGTGAAAAAATTGGAGGCAGGATATGAGGCTACCTTGTGGAGGGGGGATGCCGACAGGGGGTACGCCTACAGAGGGGGTTCTTGGTTGTCGCTCATGCTCAATGCCTTTGATATGATGCAAACTGTTACAAACAAACAAACGAAAATGGTGCCCAGTGAGCTGTTGCACCATCTTACCGTAGAATATAGGACAGTGAACATAACATACAAAATGCAAATCCAAAAAATTGAAAAAACAAATGTACCAAGTTTCTGTTCAGGAAGTTTAAGAGATAACAGTGCAGTCTCAGCTTCTAAAATACCGGAGAAATGCATAACCAAGACGAAAGTCACAAGGTAAATCAAGCTATTCATTCTAGATAGAAAAATACTTCACAGCTAATTATGGAAGAGATAGGACCGATGCAATCAAGTTCAACTAGATCAAAATGCATTTGTCCAAGTAAATTAAAATTTTGTCACACTCGATATTACTCACATTTATAAAGATAAATGGATGGTGATCAGAATGGTCCAGTGAAAGCACAAAAGGTTCAGATACGACTTGGTAGCATAGATACCATACTTCCCATGACAAAATACGGCTGTCAACTAAACAGAGAGCAAAGCAGGATAAGCATAAATAGCAAAAATTCAGAGAATAGAGAGAATGTAGTTCACTAAGTGGTAGAGAACAGAGACAATGTAGATCGAAGCCTAGGGTTTACATGTACTAACATCCATGCTAACACTTATTAGGGTTTCAAAATTCAAATTTTGAATAAAAAATTAGGGTTTCAGAAATTCAAATTTGAAAAACTTTCGAAACCCTAAAATTTGAAAAAACCAACAAATCGATATAGGATCAAACAAACACGATATACCTTTGATTTACCTCTTCCTCTTTTTCTGGAAACCCTAAATATCGAAGAAAAAAAAAGAGTCAAAAATCAATTTCATCTGTAACCCTAACTCGAGTTTAGGGTTTGAAGAACCATGAAGTGAGAGAGAGAGTCACCTTCAAGTAGATCGATTTTGAACGCCAAATCTTATTCTGTTCGCGGAAACCCTAGAATTTGGAAAATGAACTTCAAAAAATGAGTTTGAGAGAGAGAGAGAGAGAGAGAGGAAGAAGAAGAGAGAGATTCACCTTCGTTGGAGCTCGATCGATCGATGGAGGTCGTCTGGTTTTTGAAATCGTCGAAATCGCGAAGTTCTCTCTCTCTCTCTCTCTCTCTCTCTCTCTCTCTCTCTTCACTCTCTGGTTCAACGGATGAAATGAGGGGGTCAGGATCCGGATGGGGGTTTAAACCCGGATCCTGACCCGCGTGTCTCTTTTAACCCAGAACTCGACCTGCGTGTTGGTGTATTTAATCTCAACCGTTGAACCAGCGTGTGCGATCCAACGGCCACCAGGGGTTGTCTCGCATTATTTTTGTAAGGGTTCCCTCACTAGAAACTTATTGTATATGTGTAGATATATAGATATAGGATGGCGATCCATTGAGGACTCCCTCAAACAAAATATAGATATAGAAAGCTCAATGTTTTTAAAATGCGTTTTTAAAGGGTCCTCGCGGAAAATCTTTAAAAAAATACCGGAAGGCTTGATTATTAGCTTTTTTAAAAACGCTATATAGCGTTTTTAACAAAACTGTGGGATCAAGCCCTTCCGGTATATTTTTTTGAAGATTTTTCGCGTGGATCTTGGAAAATGCATTTTAAAAACATTGAGCGGTTCGGATCGTCAAAATTTGATCCGGAAAGTCGATAAAAGGCACTACAACAATTTTCCCCATTGCCGACTAAAATTTTAGTCGGAAAATGTCGTAATTTAGTCGGCAATAGTAATTTCCGACCAAAAATTTCTTTCGGAATGAGGTAGGAGATTTAATTTCCACCAAAACAAGTTTGGTCGGAAAAAGTTTAGTTTTCTCCGACTAAATATTTAGTCGGAGAAACATTTATTTTTCTCCGACTAAATATTAAGTCGGCGAATATTTATTTTTCACCGACCAAATATTTAGTCGGTGAAACATTTATTTTTCTCCGACTAAATATTTGGTCGGTGAATATTTTTTTTCTCCGACTAAATATTTGGTCGGTGAATTATTTTTTTTCTCCGACTAAATATTTGGTCGGTAATTATTTATTTTTCTCCGACTAAATATTTGGTCGGTGAATGTGTAGACATTCGCCAACTAAATTTTTAGTCGGGAAATGCATAGCCTATCACCAACCAAATTTTTAGTCGGGAAATTCGTGGACTATCACCAACTAACTGTTTAGTCGGGGAAAGCATGTACTACCACCAACGAAATATTTAGTTGGGAATTTGTTCACTATAACCAACTAAATCTTTAATCTTTAGTCGGTAATTTCCTACATTAGTTTGTCCCCAGTTGTAAACTTTAAAATCCCAGAATTGGTTTTAAATTTCTTTCCCCATTTGATTTCTTGCAATCCTACCGTAACTAAGACTCCTAAATAAATAAATTTGCAGAAATAAAGCCAAACTTTAATAAATAGAGGTGTCCTCCAAATACTTAGAAAACAACTTGAATCCAAATTCCTAAAGTGAATAACAATACATCTACAAACAGATAACCAAAGAGCATCCAAGCACGTAGAATCCACAATAGAAATCCAACTGTTATCTTCAGAGTCAATAGCCAAAAGTAGAACGGCGGGATACTCCATTAAACTGTCAATCAAAAAAAAAAAAAAAAAAAGAACAATCGGCCATTAGTATTTATGAACTCGTCCATTGGTCAAAAGGAACACTAGTATAACTCAACCTAACAAATTCATCTCCATATGGATCACCAACAAATCAAAAAGAGTCCACAGATCCAGTATGAGTACATACCATTTCCAAGCCGAAACCGATGTCAAATAAAAATTCTTATTACAATCATCAAATTAAGCACAACTTAGTTAAGGTCTCAAGATACATCCAATCGTAGAAAATCTCCCCTCATTTTCCAATCGCACCAACAAATCACAAATTTCAAATAAGTACGAATTTCATAGAGAATCGATGCGGACTAATGACCAACAAGATTCTACTAGCTATTTTAACACCTCTCAATGTACAAAGCACTTTTTAGAGTTTCCCAAGAGTGTCCAAACCATAATTGTGAGAAAAATACACTTAAATTAAGTGTTGGACACGTGTCTAGAGAGAGTCGGTGTGCCCGACACGGCACTTGGCCTCCAAAGAAGTTGGTAATACCCCAAAGAATTCTAGCTAGCATTCATACTAGAGGGTTTCGATCTCTATTGGTTAATTTTCACATCAAGAAAATCATTTGTTCATAGCTAGATAGGAAACACCAAAAAAGATCAAGATGCGTAAATTTCTCACAACATTGACTTCATAGATTAGAATAGTAGAAAGTGAAGCATAGCACTTGTAACAAGTTGTACCCGAAAAATTGGCCGAAAAAACTCCAACCAATCATCAATTGACGGGTTCAAATGCTATATTCCACGGTCACCCATTCAGAATTTAGCCCCTGGAACAGATAAAGGAATCATGCATCAGTTGGTCATAATCTTTTTTGAACTATCCATAGGAGTGCAAGGTCCCATCTGTGATTGAAGCTGGCTTGGTTTGCCATTGTATATCCTACGAGCCTATGACAAGAGGTGTATAAAGTGACATTAGTGGTATGTCATCTCAGAAAACATAGAGTACTAGATATGTTAGGTTACTTAGGATAACAACTATTTGAACCCGGTTATTACCCACCAACATACACTTAGACTCAAATGGTGACATGGTTACTGAGCCCTATAAGACGAGTCCTTGTTGCAAAAAACTCACATTCCTCATTTGTAGGCCGTTTCACGCCCTACATACAAGGAGTAGATTCAAATTTAAAAAGCAACTATACACAATTTTTAAGGGCACCTAACAGAGGGTACATATTTAATTGCAAATGCTATACGAAAGATAAACACACTCATAGAAAGATAAACATACATGTTCATTGAACACTTTTTAATAGAAGAGAACTACACAACCAATTCTAAAGAAAAATAAGAGAGCACGTAATTTAATTGGAATGACATCTTATAAGGGCGAAGGCAAATATAGACAAAACATGTGGAGCTAAACCAAGCAAAGAGGGAAATCCTTTCCTATGTTGCATGTATCCTTTCGAAAGAGGGATTTGTAGAATAAACAACATTTAAAAGCCCCCACCGGGAAGAGCTAAAAAAGATGACCAATGAGCGTGATCTTTTTAATTTTCCTAAATCAAATTCAAAGAATTCCTCTCTTTATGCATTATCTTTTGTTAAAAGCGTGATCTTTTAATTTTCCTCGTATGCGATCTTTATGGATTATTGTAGTAGTGAATTCAATTTGAGCATATAAAACTAAACAAGAAATTGGCAATACAAAACTCTGAACCGCATTACCTGCAATCCACCGTTTCGCTTGTTAGATTCTTTATGTCAAGGTGGGGCCTCATCCCCGAGACTATTAGCATTACCTTCTTCATCACATAAGGCTGAGCTTCAAGGTATTCAACACGATCTACAGATCCCAAAATTCAACAAAAGCATTTTTGCATAACTTTGACAGAATCGCATGCGCATGAGATAAATGGAAGAAAAGGCCAAAGGAGAAGTCCAGATAAGAGAACAAGATGTACCATCAAACCGGACGTAAATTTCTGCCACTGCGGGAGCGAGGGTCAAAGAAAAAGCCCAACCGTAAAACTTAATTAATTAGGGAAGAAAGAAAAGAAAGAAGTAGAGCAACAAATGAGTAGTTGTTATATCATCAATCTCTTTACTAATGGACACCCTCCTACAACAAGGTTATACTCCTCCGTCCCTATTTAAGTGATGATGTTACTATTCCAAATTTGGATTCGAAAGTTGTTTATAATTTTTAATCTATATTACATAAAATATGCAATATGGATCTTGTTTTATAGAAATCAATGAGTTCTAAAATACAATTTTTCAAAAGTACATAATATATTATAGATTGAAAGTTATAGACAATTTAAAAATAAAGTCAAAAAGTGAAAGTGGTCATTTAAAAAGGGACGGAGGGAGTATTTTAATTGGTTCAAGGAGAGACGTCAACTTGAAGCCATTGAAGCTAATACTGCAGCACAAATGAAGCTCAGAATGGCTACGTAAAACCAGTGCCGTGAAGCTACATACAAGATATAATCCTACTAATGGTTATGAAACCATTTAAGCGTGCCACTTAAATCTGATCCCTTACCATCAAGTTCATTCTCAAGATCGAACAACCAAAAATACAAAATCCATGGTGGTTCTCGCTTTTATCTTTTATAATTTATTTAACCTATATACTAACATAGCAACATCCTTTTTTTCTTCCTCTATGGGTGGTGGTTTCATTTGGAATTCACCCAAAAAGAGTATCAACAAAAGGCCACAAGTACCTCAAGATTTATCACCCGAATACAAAAGCACATCTTGAAAAACATAGACCATGACGGGGACATATAAAAATTAACCAATCTTCAATCTATTAGCCTCGTTATCGCATTAAATGTACATAGTGAGATATGTAAAGTCCGAATCGGTCCTATTTAGGTCAGCTTCGGGTGACACTGCGTGACTAGCGACATGATTACCGTCTTACCAACATTTTTGAGGAAAGATACAATAGAAAATGGCAAATATTCTATTGTTGGACAATGGGTGAAGGAAGCAAACTGTTCAAGTCCTATATTTGTAATAGACAAAGTGACAACAATCATTGAGCATCCGGGGCACTTCTTGAGTCACTTTTTAAGTTTTTCGTATCATGATCAAAGTTGGTGAACACCTTTCCAAAATCCCAATACTCGACTTCACCATAAACTTCTTGAATCTGCAGATGGGACATGTTCCAAGTTAAAGACAAGGTATACAGAACGATAACAATACACAAGAAAAATGGCAAATATTCTATTGTTCACACGGTCATTATGGAAGTCCCTAACAAACATCTTTGACTAATAAGGATTTAGACGTTAGATGACTCGCTCAAGTGATTACTAGTTAGTAGTTGCTAAAGATTGCTCACACTGGCCGTACATGGAGCGAGCACCAAGTGCTTATGTATAAACAAACTCAATTTTCCAAGCACAACTAATATAGGATATTCCTTATTAAATAACTCAACTACCCATATACAATAGAAAGGAGGACAATTACCCAAACTAAAAAACACTCACCCAAACCACCCCAAAGCAAAAAACACTCACCTAAACCTCCCAAACCAAAAAAAACATCCACCACAAAGCCAAAGCCATCAAGTCAGAGTGGAAAACCAGACTATGAATCCCAGATTCCATCTGCACTTGAATCCCATCAAATGGCAATACAAAGCTTTCAGTGAGTTATTTACACAAACACGTAGAGGGCAAGACAAAAGTCTCAACCAAATGCAGAAATTATTAATCTGAACAAGATCCTTAGCCACAAATGTACCACACTATCAAAGATAAATAAGATAAGTTAATCACATAGAATAATAGTCATAAAAAAATACATACTATTACCGATTTTTTTCCACCGAAAACAACCCGCAAATTCGAGACCAAGACAATAAACCCTAATCTATCGGTCATACTCGGTCTCTAATATCGCTAATTTCTTCATCGATCATGTAGCACAAATGATTCAATGAAGTAGACAGGCAAAAACCCCTACCCATTCGATTTCATCAAAGAAACTTAAAACCCTAAACACTAAACACAACAAACAAGAACAGATACCCACATGATCATCCACGGAAAAGAAATCTCAAAGCCCTAGATCGAGATGAACAAAGGGAAACGTACTTTATCACATGGAAATCTCAAAACCCACTTGATTTGTTGGATAAACCCACTTTATCACATGGAACGCAGGGCAAAATTGAAGAAATTAGGGTTTAATTAGTTGGGTACAGAGAACTATAACACACACACACACACACACAGGGCTTACCCGATGAGTTGGTGTGGAAGGCGCTTGACAGTGGATGGAGGTTGCAGACCGTGGTAGGGAGAGAGGAAGAGAACGCGCAGAGAGGGAGAGAGACGATTTGGATCTGGTTTAGTGGAAACCTGGAGAGAGAGAGAGAGAGAGAGAGGGGTTTGGCTGTAGAAGAGACAGGATGTATGTTTCAGCGTTAAAGTTACAAAAATTAGAACGAAATTGGGAGTGTTCCCAACCCGCCAATATTTTCACCAATTTTTTAAATTCCCGCAAAATCACCAAGTATTCACCGACTAACTTTTAGTCGGCAAAGCTAAAAAAACTTTTTTTTTCCCTTTTGTTTTGATAATGCAATACTAAAATATTAAAAAACTAATGACTTTTGGGTCCCACTTTTTAGTCCTGCGTCAATAATCCAAACCGTTCAATATTTTTAAATAGCGTTTAAAGACCTTGCAAAAATCAAGAGTCAATTGGATATGCGTAATCGGTACATCCAAAATCGCAAGTTTTGAAATCAAATGGATGTGTGTACCTTGGATCGACGAGTTACGCATATCCAATTGACTGATTTTTTTGCAAAGGCATACAAAACATTATGTCAAAATTATCTAACGGTTTGGATTACTCACACTGAGTCCAAAAAATGGGACCCAAAAGCCATTTTTGTAATGAAAGTGAAGATCGTCGTAATTGTGTTGCAATGAAGGACCTTTCAAAATCCGATAGACGAAAAAATTGGCGAGAGTCATTAAAACATCAACACAAACAAAGTGAACGGTGTGGATCGTCATAGTTGTGTTGCAATTGTGTGGTTATCGACGTTATACTATACCATAGTAGCTTGGTTCATATAGAAGTAAGTTTGATGTATAGAATTGCAAGGTAGGTGGACTCGCTTTTTTCCGAATGTTCGATCGAAACGATTTAGTATGTCATCAATTCTATCATTCTCCCCAAATTGATGATCATCCGATATCAAGTAATAACACGATCGAAACACATTCAAATTGCTTCTAATGGAATTTCGGTACTATAATGCACCACTTCAAGGCCACCTAATCAATTTTTTTAAAGAACCGTTAGATGTGTTTAAAGCATGTTTTTAAGGTCCTATGCAAAGATTTGGGGAAAAAATACCCAAAAGGGCTTGATCGGGCCAGGTTTTCGTATAGTAGTTTTACGAAAACCTACTCCGATCAACTACTTCCGGGTATTATTTTTTGCAAAATCCTCGCGTTGGACGTTGAAAACACGTTTTAAACAGATCCAACGGTTCCGATCGAAATTTGGTCCGGAAAGTGGTTTTCAAAATCGAGTTAATTGGTGAATGAAAACTATTATTCCCGACTAAAATTATTTAGTCGGAAATTTAATGATATTCTCCGACTAAATATTTGGTCGGTGAATTATTTGTTTTTTCCGACTAAATATTTGGTCGGTGAATTATTTGTTTTTCTCCGACTAATTATTTAGTCGGAAATTTAAGTGATATTCTCCGACTAAATATTTGGTCGGTGAATTATTTATTTTTCTCCGACTAAATATTTGGTCGGTGAATTATTTGTTTTTCTCCGACTAGATTATTTGGTCGGTAAATGATTTTTTTCCGACTAAAATTATTTAGTCGGAAATTTATGATATTCTCGACTAAATATTTGGTCGGTACTCGTTACAATCTAAGTCTTATGCATGAGAGTATACATAGAGCTACCACTCCATTAACGGGAAAATCTCCCCAAGAATATCTTAGTTGGTGTGAGAATTGAATATACAAACTAAGGTGTGTAAGCCCCTTACATGTTGTCAACCCTTTAATTAAGGTGTTATAGATGATAAGCAATAGATTTTATTTATTTATTTTTTTTTATAAACCGAAGATTTTATAGAGAACTAACAATAAGCATACTTGATTAATCCTTTTGTTTTCTTTCCAATTGGCGGGGTGCTATAGATGATGCAAGCCAATCATCTTTCTCCATCGTATCCAATGATCATACAAGTAAGATCCTACTCGTGAAAGAGGAGTCATGGCTCACATCAAATAATTTAACTTCGCCTACTTGGGTAAATAGAATAATAATTAAAGAGGTAAATGGAATAATTAAATAACAATAGTGATAGGAACTTAAAACAAGACATAATTAATGATTAATTTACCGGACTTGGAGATTATTCGAAAAGGTTTAGAGTTAGATAATTTGTTACTAAATAAAATAAACCACCAAAATATTTTCAAACATTAAACCTAGGGAATTGTAATAAGACAAGCTATTTCGTGTGTACAACATTAAACCTCAGGGCTTTTCTTTCTGTTCACTTCACAAAAAGTTACCCCTTCAAAACCAGAATCTATTACTATTCAAATTTTATACCTTCATTTCCCATAAAAGCGTGATCAAATAATGGAGTTAATGCATATGCATGGTTATCAATATACACTTAACAGAACCCAAAATTATGATGGAAGGTTCTCCTTTTGGGGGTGTTTGGGAGCCTATTTTTCAACTTTTGATTTCTAACTTCTTGGCTTTTTGTCTTTTTGGATTATGGTTAGAATGTGTTTTGAATTTCGAAAGAGTATTTGGGAGAAATATGCAGAATGCATTTTGTAACAGGAGTAACGTTTGGGAGAATAATTGTTAGAATGAGTTATGGATTGGCTGTTTACTATTTTGCCCTTGTTTATTTATTATGATATTTAAAACGTGTAGCGATATCGTTTTTAGCAAGTTTTTTAAAGTCATATTAAAAAATATTTTTGTAAACATGTCCTATCCAATTATTATTATTTTTTCAGAAAAAGGTTTTTGCTCTTTTTTTTTTAGGTAAATATTGAAATAATAATGTAAAAATAATAATAAGTACATCGTTGGTCTATTGAAATTAAAAGCTCTCACCGTTGGTCTATTGATTAAAATTAAAAGAGTTTATTAAAATTACACTTATTTAACTAAAATCAAAGAGTGTAATTTTAATTGAAAGAGTTTATTATCTGAGGAAACTCTTTGTTTCCCACGTTAGTCTCTCTCTCTCTCTCTCACACTAAAGAAGAAACTTATGAAGGGGAGCACGAAATTGACGATGATCGCGGCTAATCTTTTGTCCACAGAAGAAGAGATGGCAATTGTTCGTGAAATTTTTGGAAATCGTTGAATTGGCGGAAAACTATTATTCCCCGACTAAAATTATTTAGTCGGAAATTTAAGTGATATTCTCCGACTAAATATTTGGTCGGTGAATTATTTGTTTTTTTCCGACTAAATATTTGGTCGGTGAATTATTTGTTTTTCTCCGACTAGATTATTTGGTCGGTAAATGATTTTTTTTCCGACTAAAATTATTTAGTCGGAAATTTAAGTGATATTCTCCGACTAAATATTTGGTCGGTGAATTATTTATTTTTCTCCGACTAAATATTTGGTCGGTGAATTATTTGTTTTTCTCCGACTAGATTATTTGGTCGGTAAATGATTTTTTTTCCGACTAAAATCATTTTAGTCGGCCAAACCCTTGAATATTTTCCGACAAAAAAAAATTTAGTCGGTGATTATACTAATTTCCGACTAAAATTATTTAGTCGGAAATTTAAGTGATATTTTCCGACCAAAGTTTATTTAGTCGTTGAATGAACAACAATTTCCGACTAAATATTATTTAGTCGGCGATTTTAGTCGGGAATGGTGTAAATTGTTGTAGTGAGGTGAGGTCCGCACGGAATTTTGTTTGAGGACTCCCTCAATAGATCGGCTTCCTATATATATATACTTATACTGTGGTTGGGTTTAGATATTTGGGGAAGAACAAGAAAAAGCGTTGGGGAAGAGGAAAAATTATTTGGTGTATATGCAACTTCTTTGTTCTAGGCAACACCATTTATCTTTATATAGCTGGGGGCAAATACGTCTTTTACCTCCTTCCGTTAACAGAGTTAGAGGTCAAGAGGTTTTAGTACTTAGAGGGGGTGTCGTCGTAGATTTTTTTCTTGCAGGGGGTGTTTGGGGGAAAACCTATACTTACAGGGGGTGTCCAGGTCATTTACCCTTTTCTAAATCGCGGCAATAACGAAATAATGAGCTGGCGCAGGAAGGGACAAAGGGAAGAATCAAAAGTAATGAAAGTGGACAAGGGATCCAAGTCTTGATGGAATTTGCAGCAAGTATAATATGAGAAACATTATCCGCACTTTTAGAATATCTTGAGAATCACTAGGTCCTATAGAAGAAGAAAGGAAGATGAAACCCTTGCAATGACAAGGGTTGTGATTCACTTGTGAATTGCCTCACATGGCAGTCTACCATATGATTGTGTAAACACACAATGATATGCTAAAAACAAAAGGAATTCTAAACAAACCAACAACTTGTGACAAAAATCTTTTCACTCGCGAAGGTGTCGAGAAGTAATGACCAAGGTTTTGAAATCGAGATACGTATCGTGTATCATTTTTCTTCTTTTATAAATCGTATCGGGATACGTATCGCGTATCGTAAGATACGTTTAACCATAATTAGTAATATAAATTAATAAGTATTTATACCTAAGAACACAACAAACTAAGTTTTTAAGTAGCAAAATTCCAGGTCTTTCAAAACACGATCGAAGTTTGGTTTTTCTTCTATTTAAGCCTACATTGAAATGACACTTTGAAACTTGAAAGTTGAAATGTGACCAACCTTGAATATATTAACAAACCCAGCTGTTGCATATTTGTTGAAGTTTGAATAACATTGCACAGAAAGGAAGGAAAATGAGTTCAGGTACCGTGTTTATAGCCATGGAGCAAATTCCCAATCGACATAGCATAGTGTTTCAATAGGAAAGGGGATTAATATTGCACAGAAAGGAAGTCATATGCTCGTGGGGAAACCAAAAATGGAGACCATAAGATGGCTTTGAGTGTTCGATCTTAAAAAATTGTTCAGCAGGAATTTCCAGGGGAAAAAGTTACTTAGCTTCAGTAGCTCCCAGATTGGTGTCTTTTTTACAGAGGTTATAGGTTTAGTGAAAGCATTTCAGGGATTTAGTAAAGGAAGATTAATTAGAGGAACTTTACTATCATCAGGAATTTATACTCAAATTCATGCAAATACTCGAGATTCGAAGATGAAGTGGAGGAATTTCAACTGGTAGAGGAATGAGAAGGAGTAAGAGCAGTGCTGGTAGAAAAACGATTCAGGTTCATTGATATTATGTAAAGACTTGGGTTCTTCGGTTCCTTGTACAACAAATCCTTTCTTTATCAAAAAAGTTTGATCCTTAACCTATTTTAGTAATTAATTTTTTTTTTTTTGAGCAAACAAAACATATCATTGATATCAAATAAAGTATAGCAAGATACATCCATATAGCCCAACAACATTGACAAAATCAAAGAAAAGACATAACCAAGACCCAAGCAAGCAATCAGACCAAGACCAATCAAACACCCTATCTCGAATCCTAACTATTTCTAAAACTAGCCTTCAACGCCTACAGCTAAAACGCTCGCCAGGATTTGGATTAACCGTTTGTGCTTTCTCCGAGCAAGGTTTGGATTAACCTTAGCACCACCATCATTAATTTTTACGCTATCCATCTTCTTCCACTTCCGCTTGCCAGGACACCTATGCAAAATCATGGCCCCCCTACTCAAACCGGTCTCGCCTAATATATTGTATACAATTATAATTAAACCAAGACACACTACTTCTTCATGAACCAAAAAGTCTCAAGGTACTTTAACCCATCCCTAATGCATCTTCCGCCCTACAACTTGGTAAAAATTAAAGGTGGCAATTTTAAGCTCGACCCATAAACCCGCCCATATCCATCCACTTGGTAAAAATTAGAGGTGGCAATTTTAAGCTCGACCCATAAACCCGCCCATATCCATCCACTTGTACCCCGTCCAAATCTACCCATGTTGTATTATGGGTTATAAACGGGTGAAACCCCCGGGCCGCCGGTGTTCTTAAATAATTGCTCCCGTGTTAAAAATCACATATTTGTGAACAACTTGGCACTCAATAATCTACCAGCTATATTTAATTAATAAATTCTGGAACTGCCATGAATTTTAGACATATAATGAGTTAATTAGGTTAATATTCACAAAACCCCCTCCCCCACCTTCGTAAGTTGATGCCCATGACAAACTAACTAGAAGTTCTTTTCTCGTAATCAAATGATAACATTCTAATAAACTAAACTGCTTCTAAATCCTGTATCTCTGCTCAAGATGCAGTTTTGCACTTTAGTGCATCCCAAATGAGGGGGGCACCATTCAAACTGTAAATGGTCAAGTGCACCCAGACAAAATAAGAAGCCAGATAATCCTATACTAACCCTATTTTTGTTTGGTGTTTGTTGTACAAACCATAAAAAGGGACTCACATCAGCGATCCGTAAACAAAGATCTGTGCTCGCAATTGCACTTGTTGTAAATCTGTGAAAGTCTGATGGAACGACACAGAGGGTGGAGCTGAAGAGTTCAAATCTGGTAAATTGGAGGTAGGGATGGAAACGACAGCACGTGGTATTGTAGCACTGCATTCAACATTTCCAAGGTTGTTTCCTTGACATGGCTTCCTCTTCTGGAATTTTCTTTTCTTGTTGCCCGACCAGGTGCTCGCCTTGTTTTACGCTCAGGGGTGCTTTTGGGACCTCCACTCGCAATCTCCCCATCTGATGCTTGAGAACTTCCACGAGAAAGTTCCGATACAATCTTAGGATCCATTTGAACTGTGGCAGGTGTTGAAGGCAATCCCTCAACAATCTACAGCAAACATTTCATGACAAGATTCAGGATTAATAGTAAAACTATGCATATAAAAGCTATAATTGAAGCATAATTCAGTATTAACACATAGAACACCTACAATGGGTTTTTTGCTTTTTTGGATGGCCGAAACTGATTCCCCATCCTTGGTAGCCTCTCTTCCAGATAGACCTGCTGCTGATGGATGGACCCTCCCATCTTTGGCAGGATTGTCTCCACTTATATTGTGGGAAATAGACTGCACAGCGACCTCAGTATGAGAAACACTTCCAGCCACGGACTCCTTGACACCCTCTTTTTCACTTTGAGAAAGGACAAATGAGCTGATGGTTGGCATACCAGAAACAGGTTTAACAGATTCCACAGAAAGACCTCCACCTTAAGAACAAAAACATAGAAGGAAAGTACTTTCATCTCAGAAACCGACCTTAGCAGTCATAATTAATTGATCATCTCTTAGCAGTCAAAATTGATCAAAAAAAAATAGAGCATTCCAAAAAAAAAAAAAAAAAAAAAAAAAGGAAACACAGCAGCAGGAAAGTATCGTATATTAAACATGATGGCTAATTGTAAAACAACACAAGTACTACTACATCGCCTCAGATCACCGTTGAGAAGAAAAAAACAAAAAAGAATAGCTAATGTGAGGTCAAAATGCGCCAACATCAGGCTAAACTGGTTGCAGCCCGAAAACCAAACAGTTCTTTGGTAGGGCAACGCGAAAACAAATAAACTTCTCCAACTTTCCTCGCAGTATGAGAAATCGGACAAAAGGTCAAATAACAGATCATTCCTCATACATGGTATTGACAGCCAATAATAACAACATAAAAACATGAACCCTTCATCCTCAATGGTTCATGAAATTCACTAATAATCTCCATTCTCACCACAAAGCCTTGCAAGCATCACCTCACCGACAAAGTACTGAAAGGAAAATCACAGACAACTAGACATTGATAGCGAGTGCATGGTTTCCTTAGCATGAGAAAAAGCGCGTTTCACGAGCAAATAAAATAACAACTCCTCGAACAAAAATCATCGAAGATGTAAAAGTAACAAAACAAACTCGCTAAGTAATTCAAAAAAGGGGGTAAACCCCTTTAACAATCTTCACTCTCAAAATACCATCTCGCACACCCATGTACTTAAAAACCACAATCGACCACTCACCTTATCTTTTCCTCAATTCAGTTTCTCTTTATAGTCCACACTTAAAAAAGTTTCCTAACATTAGGCATTATTACCAGGATTTGAAATTCCCCGTCCTCCTTTTTGCAATTAAATTGTATATTTAATTCACAATAAAAGGAGGACGGAATGAAAAAATTAATTACCTCCTTGTCTTTCTTTCAAAAATAACAAAATAGCTTCAATACCATTCCTTTCTCAACTAGTTTCTGGCCACTTGAAACTGTCCCACTCTGGAATTCAATCGCTGCATTCATCTTCACCTGTTTCTCCTTTTATTATCGGTATCATACAGTTTTAGGGAGTTTTGTGGTTCATGATAATCTAGTCGGTTGCATAGGGAGTTCCTTTTTTGTGAAGGACAAAGAACTTGTATGAGAAGGGGGGAAAAACCACAATTACAACTACCAAATGTGGAGTGATTTGTGGATTGTGAATTTGATAATATTTCAGTTGGTAAAAGGTAATTGGAGTCCAACTACTGAGGCATAAAAAAAGTTTGACACAATGACAAAATTGGGAAGAAAAAAGGTTCTCCCTTTCTATACAAGAATAGAAGAATACAGCTCATTTAATGTAGAAAGAATATAGGTTCTGGAACTGCACTTTAATTTTGTGGGGTGACATAGCAACATGGGCGAACCCCATCTCAGAACAGGCATACCAAGCAGAATAAAAGATTTATTGGCTCCAAAAGGTCAGAAAAGAACGAAGGATAAGAATAAAGAAAGAATATGTGAACCTGAAGCTTTTGATGGTGCCACTTCATGACTTTTCTGCATAGCAGCTTCTTCACAGTTCCCAGGAATAAGTAGTCTTTCAGCACAGCTACCCTCTTTGACTGCTGAATCACTAAGAGTAAGACAAACTTCCAACTTGCAAGAAGAGGTTTGACTAATTTCATGGGCCTTTGCCACTTGTTCATTCCCACTAGTTGTATTGAAAGTCTCTACCATTGGCGATAACTGATCATTCTCCTTGTGTAACGATTTAACAGATTCTTCAATTCCACTTGCTAAATTACCTGTCCCCAAGGTGGGCATTGACTGATCAACATCCTTGTGTGAAAAAAATTTCCAAGTGGAACTGTGAGAGACAAATTTTTTGACATCCAAAACGGGATATAACTCACTTGTCCCTTGCGAAACATCCTTCAATAAATTTGTATCTTCAGAGGCTTCACCTTCACCTCCAGTCTTTGTGCTTTTGTCCAAGTGATCAGAACCTTTATCTGCAGTAGCACCAGTACCAGAAAGCAACGAAGCACCATCCACTGCGTCATCCATTGCCAAAATTGTCTTTTCAAACCAACATTTAAAGCTGCAAAAGAGGAAAGGATTAGTTTACCAAAGGATTTCTCCAATTTAATGGTAAGAGCATGGAAAACAAACTCAGGAAAAGGGGATATACCTGGTTCATTCCCGGCAGAAGTGAGACATTCTGATTGATGAGCTAACTTGGAGTCTACTTTCATATCATCTTCTTGAGACAACGGTTCAATCCTCTTGACACTTCTAAGCGATTCAACAATGTTGGAATCCATTGAACCCAAATCCTTAGGCAATTCACCACTCTCTTTTTCATTGAAAGAAACATCTTGATTAGATTGCGCTTCATTTGAAGTTGAGACAACACTTCCTTGGTGTGCTTGTACCGATGCAACTACCATGTGAGATAAGGCATGATCTTCAGCCTTTAAATCCTCATTCTGGACTACAGAAGCATCGCCCATACCTTCTAAATTTTCAACTGCATGTTTTTCCTCAATCAACTCAGTTGAAGAGCATGCTACCGTCGAACTAGGAAGATCTCCCACACAGTTACTGCTTCCATCACCCTGCCCATCAGACAGCTTATTGTCTACCCCAGAAATCAAAGATGCTTCAGAATAACTGACTGAAGCCTCACTCCATAATTGGTTATCGCCTACCCGAAGACGGGTCTGATTGGTTTCCAAATACATTCTCCATCCTTGCAGAGGAAATACAAAAGGGAAATGAAATGAAAAAAAATTCTAAAATACAAACGACAGCACGGTAGCGAAAAGTAAAGGAAACTTGATCATGAGAATTTAGGAGCCACACCATATTCACACATCACAGATCAACAGTATTAAGACAGCAAAATTCGCCAAAGCTGGAATTTGCGAGGAACCATGTTAGCTCCACATTGAAGTTTGAAGTACTCAAACCTCATCAGGGAATCTGTTTATCACCTCAAATCTCATTGAGGGTATCTGTTCTGAACATAGATTTTGGCCCGTGCCTGAAGATCAGCTTAAAAGTGCAAAAAAGTTGATGGAATGATATGAAAAATGTGCAGACCATCTGAGTTTTAAAGAATATCTCCCATTTGCTCCTTCCCCCCATTTTATTCTCCTTTTTGTGTTGTAATATCTCATGTTGTATGCATTAAAGAAATGTCGATAAATTGGTGAGAAAAAGACATAATGCTTTGATGCTTAATATGATGACGGGGTGTTAAACTGCAGGTCAACAAAATCAAGTGTCCCCAAAGAGAATGATGAGAAGCAACTTGAACTTCTAAAACCATGAGACTCACAAAGATGAAGAAATTCAGGACACCAAGAAAGAAAATCATCAAAGATGATCCGATTGTAACCTATACAGACCAATACTATTCTAGCAAGGGTTTTGACAAAGTTCAGGTCCCAAAATGGCACAAAGCCAACCAAACAGGAAAAGATACAATGGCTGATGGTTTTGGTTACAATTTGAATCTAGATAGTCATGAATTGCAAAATAAGAGACAGAAGAAGACGGCTCACGGAGAAAATTATTAAGCAATTGTAGTCATTTGCTTGATATAAGTCATAAGTCAATCAACAATTAACTAAAATTATTAAGCAATTGCTGTCATTGCTAAAGGTCGCAGGGAAAATGATAAAGCAATTCAATTAGCAAGATGGAGAAAAACCTGATCCGCTGAGCCCCGTACTCCACACAACGCATCCCTGTTGATTAAAGCAATTGCAGTCATTGCTAAAGGTCACAGGGAAAATGATAAAGCAATTCAATTAGCAAGATGGAGAAAAACCTGATCCGCTGAGCCCCGTGATCCACACAACGCATCCCTGTTGATTATCTTTTGCCTTTCATGCTTCCCAACCGGACATTTGTGCCAGAAAATATTTGTTGAATTGTCCACAGTAGACATTAGAAACAGTTCTTCTCTGTCCACAAATAAAATACTAAAATCAACAAGAATTTACCAATTTCAATGAATCATTCATCTTTGCAAGGAAAAATCCATAGTATCAACTATCAAGTGTGGATATACGATATCTTGCTAGTAACTCAGCTTTAGAAGAAGAAGATTCATTATGAAATCAAAGGCTAAAAAAAAGAGGAAGGCAATGTCTATAATACATCAGAATGATATTTAGAAGAAAAAAGAAAGGACAAAATTTCGCAGCATTACTAATCACTTCACAACAAATGATTACAAGTCATCACATATCATTTGTACACAACAATGGCACCCAAATATAAGAACCATGGATGTGCAGGTAAGATGGAGCTCCATCTAGTATGCAAGAACTGCACCAAAATCACCAAAATAACCAGTATCATTTGTTAGTTCTTTTTTTTCCCGTGTTGCCACAACTTAAGTATTTTATGACTAGCATTCTCCTCTCCCCTTCTAATTCACAAGTTCTACGGTTTTACATACATTTCACTTCGAATACTATCACATAAAAAAATGGGTATGGAGGTCAAAGATGTAACTTATTCAGTTATAATGGATGTAATACAATGAAAACAAATGCTGCTATCTTTCTTCACAAAGGAAATTATAGGGTCGGGCGAAAAGTTCATCCCTGCTCCGACTAATAAATCAGCACATCAAATGAATCACTGTACTAATTATTTTAAACAAAATGATTCAACTTGCAGCTCTATCACTTTGAAATTCTAGAGTCCAGCATTCGGATCATCCGAGCCTGCTGCCACGACTCCCATACCACCATCTGCTGTAACACCCAATTTTTCCTCGTCGCTTAATTTAGCAAGAGCCAGCTTTTCACCATCAACCTCTCTTACAAGTTCATCGATCTTCCGAAATTGATATGGCCATCTCGCATTGTACAGAAATTGGCGAAGATCAAACCGATTGTCCTCCGGTGAGTAACTCTGCATGAAACATGAAATGTCATTGGTGAAAAATTGCAAAGATGGTAATGAATTTGAGTGTGTGGCATTGGGTCTAGATCGAGAGAGACCTCGGCATGATAGGAAGGTGTCAACACAGTCATTTTGTGTCGGTTGATTGAGTAGTATTTGAAGAAGTGCTTCACTTTATCAGCAATTTCTGATGGAGTAAGACTTGCACCCCATTTATAGCAGAGATTCTGGAAGAAAAAAGATGATTAATCCTAGTGTTAGGTATACAAGAGATAAGTACAATAAAAGCCTGCAGCCTTTTAGATTTAAGATGTAGAAATAGAATTCACACCAAAGTCAAATTTCAAAGAGTCTCACATTTAAGACATACTACCATCATGGGCTTAAAGAAAATGTTTATGTTGGGTATAAGTTTAGAGATTGTTTTCAAGGTTATTTCTCATCAAAATAGGTCATATTTCTTTTTCCCAGCTGTGTACCGAACCAGATCAATATATCTTTGCTGCCATGACGAGATTGAATGGCAAGACTCCACTGCTGTGCTGATGCTGGGGGTTCCTCTAGTATGATTAGGAAGTTTAAACAAACCTTGAACATGGATACAGGACCGCATCGGAATATCTTCCGCAACCTTCCGTAAACTGAAAGTTCCTCATACGTCATTCCCATGTCCACTTCATCCAGCTGTTTAAAAAAAAAAAAAAAAGGTAATTACATAATTAAAGTGTGGCATCAGATCTTAGCCAGCATAACTCTTCTAGAGTTTCTTTAGACACCAGAAGACAGTAAAACTGTGAAGTTGAAATAAATATTCCATGCTGTTGACTGTTGACATCAAGGTAGTCTACGCAAGTCAATGTGTTAAAAGAATGAGTTTGAATTGGTTGAGATGGATGTGTCTACCACTACCCTGAAAATAACTGTGAGATCCATATAGAGTCGCTGATGGTTCCATCCTCCCCGTCTGCTTGGTCAGTATAACTTGATTGGGCAACCTTGAAAACGGTTCTCTGAAGCTAAAATTGGTTGATCCATTTATGTCAAGTCTATGTTCGGTTCATCCTCTGATTATGGTATTGTCGGTATATCACTAAGCTATAAGAGTCATAAAATAGTTGGAAAATATCGTAAAAGAATGTTCTCTGTGATCATTGTCATCTTAATGGCAGAACTTTTGAGAGAAGAAATACACGTTCAAGAAGGAAAACATACACAGAATGACAATATGCAAAACCTGCTAGCTAAGTACCTGGCTGTAGTTGGACCGTATAGGCTCCAGTTCAGCAGTGGGGGGAGCGGCTTCAATTTCTGCTAAAGATGCGTAGCCAAGATGGGTGGCAGCCCATCGCAGAAATCTCCGAAGATCCTGCTTACTAATACTTCCAATAGGATTTATATCTGCGGAACTGCAATCATACTGTACAAGAAAGATTTTAATTCAGTTTCATAATGACATAATGTGTTAGTCATATGAACGAAACAAAAGCTAGAAGGACAAACACGAAACTAAATTATTCATCGACAGTCTACTTCACCAAAACTGAACTGTTCTTATTTGGTAGATCGTTGATGAATTCCCCTCCCCTAATTCCTCTAATGGAGCCCTACTTCATGGCGTCATATTAACTCATATATTAAGTCTTCTTTTTGGAAAATAATCCATGAAATTCATGGAGTAACCAAGGTCAGTAGTCCAGGAGCAGATTATCCAAATCCAAAAGCCTGTTATGTCAAAAAATTCTTCACAGGACTAAGTACCTTTGTCAGGTAACCACGCAATCCTTCATCCACATTTGAGCTACCTAATACCAGATAAAAACCTGTCTTGTTATGAATCCAAGGCATGAGTGATGCTAACATAAATGCCAGGACCATTCTTATTCGAGCTTGAATGTTCTGCAATCCCAAGTTTTCAATGTTTGATCCACCATCTACCTGCGAATATAGAATCAGGTCAATTGATTTACTCAAATGAAAATACATTTATCCTGACTGCAACCAGTTTGGCTGGGGAATTACAACGCATCCAACCCTCACCAAAATAGAATAATGGACATATAGAAAATAAAATAATGGATATATAGACTGATGCATGAAAAAAAACCTGTCAAACAGACACATTAGGCAAACATGCAATGCGAAGCAAAATTAATCTTGGATCTACTAAAGGTAGATACATTCCAAGGCAAAGATTGTAGCATAAGCTGAAACCTGTCACATGAGAAAAAAAATTTTACTAGTTGGAAACAGTAACTCGGGTTAATTTTAACCTTGTAAGTTTACCTTGTAGCGTGGTCTCTTTCCCGTTAGTGTTTGAAAAAGGGACAGCAGGGAAGAAACAACTCCATCTATGGAAACATCTAGATGCCACGAGCCAATATCATCTGCCAGCACTTTTGCTCGCTTTCTTGTTGCGTCAGAACTGCAATGAAGAAACCATGTCAATGATCAATAGCAGATAGGGAGGATCTAGTCTTCCAAATGCAATATAGAAGAAGGAAAGGTACATTGAAAGAATCAACTTGAAAAAATCATGAAGGTCCCAAACAATCAATTAGCCTCCCTCAATATCTTTTTATTCAAATTATCCTTTGACATAAAATCAAAGGCAATGCTTCCTAGGGTCTAACAAGGGGGCAATCTTGTTTGGTTTAGATGAGCCATAATCCCATAAAGCCAGCATTTTGGCCAAGGGCTAAACATTAAACTGCAGAAAATCATACAGAAAAACACTAATTTGAAAGTGTCAGGAAATTAGTGTCAGGAAATTCAAGATTATAACCAAGGCAAGAAAGAGCCTATATTTAGAGCATCCAGATTCTTAATAAATGAATATTAGGAAACCGAAGACACTAAAAAAAGATGCCAAGTTGCCATTGTAGCCATAAAGGCTATGGAATGTGAGAATAAAAATGACCTCCAAACAGGACTCATTACTTTTTGT